>JAGFNQ010005996.1:74220-373441 GCA_024364735.1 Boesenbergia rotunda
TCATATCGTAAGCATTCATGTTCTCGTGTTGCATCTGAAGCTCAGAGGACATGCAGCATAGCATTAGGCACGACACGGTCTAACGCGTCGTCTTTGATGCTTCTGATGAGCATCTCTAACGCTACGGATGGCTGAGGGTGGTGGTGCTTCAGGAACTGCTTGCTCTAGAACGTACAGCCTACGTTCCTGTTTGAGGACTATCCTCAAGTTCCTGTACCAGTCCAGGAAATTAGCTCCAGTGAGCTTGTCCTTCTCAAGGACAGATCGCAGAGAGAGAGTATTCGCGTTTGAAGACATGGCAATCTACAACAGATAAATGCAGAGAATAAATATCATATTCTAGTAATCATCTAATTAGGCCTTTAATTAAATGATGCTCCCACTAAATTATAGGAATTTTTGGTGGAATCAAGTCATTGGAGTGGTCAAACCACACTACTAGATCCGTACCAATTTACTATAATTTATGTGGGACAAGATCCACATCATACTATGCCTTGAGTTAGCTTTGGCTAAATCGCCCAAGACTTAGTATGATCGGTAGATAACTAATTTATCAATTACATCTCTATGCAACTCTTGTTTATAGGATCAAGATTTAACATTTACGAATAATCTTGAGTTAGCTTTGGCTAAATCGCTCAAGACTATTTAAAACTGTGATTTTGTCCTACCCTTTCCAACTATTGGAATATGCCTATAGCTTTACTCGATCCAATTGAGTTAACTAGTTACTCAATCTGATTGAGCTCGATCTAACCTGAGCCATGATAGGCGGGACCAAGGTTGTCCCTCCGCATCCTACCAAGATTAAATGCGTTGCTCTGCTTTGGCAGAATCGACAAGCGCATATGATCGAGGTAGTGATGGGTATCAGGACCCGGTAGGCGTTTATGAGTTGATTCGATTTTAGATCTAATCTAATCGAGGATGTGCATCATATCTAGGCATTTATGAAATCTAATTTAATCCTAAATGTGTATTAAGTGCACATCAAAATGTGGTTCCCACATTACTTGTGCATCTCATACACTTAAGTTTATTTTTTACTATTCTACATTATCATGCATCATATACATCACAAGCATAGCAATAATAAAAATATACATAAGTGACTTGGTCATGGCCCTACTAAGACCCTCTCAAGCCAATGAGAGGATCCGATGGTCAACCTAGGTCTAGCGGCTTCTCCAAGCGCTTCCTCTTGACCGTCTTGGTGTTGTCGGCTAGTTCTCCTGAGTCCAAGTTCTCCGGAATTTCCGTCGTCTTCACTTTTGTACATTACAAATTTTTATACTCGAGTTACATTCGAGTCTAAATATGAAATACAACAGAAATAAAATATTAAAAGCTGACACGCAGGTCGCAAACACAATACAACACGCACATGTACAAAAACGGCGCGCAGGCCGTATTATGAATTACAACACAATTTTAATCTTATTAAAAATTGGGTTTTGGGCCATGACCATCACACTACTATACATAATTCAAAATTATGTAATTTTACAGTTTTTATATAATTTTTCTACTGATTTTTAGAATTTTTCGAGTCACAACTCCGCGGCGGTCCCGGTAAGCGGGTTTCGGGCGTAATCGCGAGACAAGGCCCCTTGCGGGGTTAGGGGCAGCGCCCCTACTCATGAAATAACCTTCACGAGTGTCTTCTTGCGATTATACAGTGCCTTTACCCGCTGTCCCAAAATCCATTTGGGCGAAACTTGCCGTTTCGGAGAAGTTTTTCTCGGTGGCAAAGTCTACCAGTGCTTCGCACTCGTCGCTTTGCCTCTACGAGGAAAAATACTCAAAAATCCTAAAATTTAGAAAAATTACAGAACCATAAAATTATCTAAATTTTGTATCTAATACAAAAAAATAAAAACCAAAACGAGCACAAGCTTCGCTCGTGGCTCTGATACCACTGTAGGGTTTTTCGGGCCGCAAAAACTGCTTTTTCGCGTCACGGAAACCCCGAAAGCCCCAATAGAAAGGATCCGAGCGAAGAAAACCATTTCAAAAATTTACGAGTGCTCGTTTACATGCTTCAAAACCGATCTACAACCTAGATCTATTAGAGAAGAGAAAACTACCTTCGATGCGTGCCCCGCAATTCCCGCTCGCTCCTCGGTTGGTGTCGGATCTCAAAGATGCAAAGTAGCAACCCTCTAGAAGTATCCACACAAGCAAGAGAGTGGAGAGGAGAGCCCAAAAGTGTGCTAGCACTACTTGGGGTCTCGGCAAGATGAGAGGAGAGGGAGAGCCAAACAAAAACAAAACCAAGTAAGGAGAAGAATCAATCTCACACCCACAAAAAAACTCCTTTTTGTGTGTTTTAGTGGCCGGCCATTTAATGGCCATTATTGGCCATTAAGTGGCCGGCCACCACCTTTGGTAACCCCCTATTTGAATTCAAAATTCAAATGGGGAGGTTACTTAGCCTTGATGATGATGCCAAGTCATCACTTGGTCAAGTCAAGGTGATGTGGCTTGAGTCAAGTCAAACTTGCCTCTTATGGACTTTCCATATTTAGCCAAAGTCAAACTTTGACTTCATTACTCTCCCATGATTAGATTCATCCAAAACTTGGATCAAACTCGAGTCCAACTCAAGTTGTCTAATTTGAGTCAAGTCAAACTTGCCTTTTATGGACTTTCCATATTTAGCCAAAGTCAAACTTTGACTTCATTACTCTCGGTCCATCATATGGACTTATTCTCCATCTATTGTTCTATGTGTGTGACCCTATAGGTTCTTGTAACGTTGGCAATGCCCTTAAACCTATTTAAGGACATAAGCAATGAGAGGTATCTAGCAACACATCATTGCTCCCCAAGTTACAAGAATGTCGAGATCCAACATCACCATTGTGACTAATAATTGTGACCATCACAATATGTGACAACGTCCTTCTATCCTCGATATCTAGATTGATCTTTCATGAGGCATAGACCGTGTCATCCTCAAATCAATCTATATGTCTTGATCTCCATGTAGACTCACTATAATCAAATAAGCTCAATATCTAATATTGCCTTATTTGGGCATGGCCATGCACTTAGTGGTCTTACTCTATCAAGAATGAAGATATCACTCCCGTCATATAGGAGGGATAGATCCCATCTACGTTACTCACATCCCTCCGCATAATTTGTTACAAACCCAGTAATCGCCTTTATAGTCCACCCAGTTACGGGTGACGTTTGACGAAGCCAAAGTACGTAACTTCTTATGTAGGGAACTATGGTAACTTCAGGTCTAGGACTATAGTCATACTAATAGTCACATGAGAAAGTATATGACACTCATATAACGATCCATAATACTTTCTCATGGCGGGCCATTCAGTATACATTCTCTAATGTATACCCATGTGTCAACTTGATATCTCATATCCATGACTTGTGAGATCAAGTCATCATGTTGACCTACATGCTAGTCTTTATGCATTAACATTGTCCTTGAATGTTAATACTTGACTAGGAATAATTAAGAGTAGTGTTCTCTATATCATCTCACTATCGATTCAACTAATCGATTGATATAGATAAGAACCTTCTACTCAAGGACGTTATTATACTAAGTTATTTGGCACCAATACACATAATTACAATAACCATAAGAAATGCCTTTATATATAAGAAATATATATACAAGAATATGATACAATGAGTCCAAAAAGTAATCATCATATGATTGGCTCTAGGGCTCTCACTAACATATTATGGGTATGTAAACCTACGCATGTACTATGTTGAATGTCATGAACCTATGTAGTATGTATCATGTTCATATGGATCCTACCTATGCATGCTTTATGATAGATACCATGATCATGTATGCTATGTGATATGTACCATGTATGAAGAAAAAACTTATCTATGCGTGTTTACCTTATGTACCATGATCATGCAAGCTTTATGAACTAAGATGATGTTTATGCTTTAAGGCATAATTATGTATGTATGTCATGCCTTATGAATGAAGATGATCAATGAAGATGATGTTCATGCCTCTAAGGCATAATGATATGTGCATGACATACCTTATGAATGAAGATGATGTTTATGCCTTTAAGGCATAATGATGTTATGCATTAACTATGAATGATGAAATGCTAAGTATGCTTTATACCATGCTTCATGTATTAAGTGTTAGTAATGTGAGAGAAGTGTCCTAAGGCAATCGCCTTATGATTGTAATCATTTACTTTAATAAATGATAATTCATTATTTGAGTATACATGTTTGTGTATTTGATTGGGATCTTAAACTCATCTACTGAATGTCCGCAATACAATTCACAGCATAAGAGAATTTGTGATGGGATCACAACTAGTGATTATCTCTAAATGTGCAATTGTGAAGTATTGAAATTATCCCTAGTCGATGAATTGATAAAAACGGACACTATCAATTCTGTTGAGACTAGCATGGGTTATTCTCTAATCAGCTGATTCTCACTGGCTGGTGACATTGGGATGTCCGGAGATAAACATGGATGCTAGTTAAGGGAACTAGTTCATTGGAGTGACTAGCTATAAGACTTCATATGGGAATCTACATGTAGATATGTCAATGAAGTTCTTACTGCAGCTTAAGTGCGATGTTCCTTTGACTTGCTGTGTTCAAGTCATCTTGGTCATGGAGACTTATACTTTAACATCTTAAGCAAGTATCTCCAAGGAGGTGTGGACCCAGGATGATTGGGTATAAGCCGAAGTGCACGAAGATGTTTGAACAGCCTACAAAGGATTCACCACTCCTTGCGAGGAGATGTATACCCAGGCCTATCGTCGGATTGTTACTCAAAACCTCTGGCCAGAGTATATCATATTTAGAGTGCGAGTCTCTTAAATACATGAGAGTAATTAGAAATCCAAAGGACGAGAAAGACACTACTTGGGCTAGGTGTGACGTAGTCAGTCTAGTGGGGACTGACACAAACAGACCATGTCCTGAACCAAGTGGGTATAAGGTGGTGAAGGGAATGGGGCACGATTCATTAGAGCTGCTGAAGGGTTTCAGAATTACTTCTGAGGTCAAACCGTTGATCTTTCGATTAATTGGGGGTCATGATGTACTACTAGGTGCCACTCATGATCGTTATATAATTAGTTGATTATAGACGGCCAACATAAATCGAAAGCCTATTTAGTCACACGCACTACGAGTAATCCGAGGGATTTAAAACGAGTTGAAAATTGGATTTTCCGATCAAGAGAGATAAGTCGAATCTGAGTTAATCAGAGGCGCAACGGAAACTTAAAAAGGCTAAGTCCTTTGAAGGCTTATTGGGCAAATTAAATGAGTTTAATTCGCGATGGAAACGGCTTGGTTTGGCCGGCCAAAGAGGGTGTCCACCCTCTTGGTTTGGCCGGCCATTAAAAAAGGAATAAACCAATTTAATTGGTTTAATTAATAAAATAAATCTAGCGCGATTTGTTTTATAAATTATGGATAAATAAATTGATATATAAAGAAATTTATATATAGAGATTTATAAAGAAATTGTAGTAAATTTATTCTTTTTATGGAAATTAAAATGAACCATGAATTGGTTTAATTTTAATTTATAAAATCAATTATGAATTGATTTATCCATGATAAGAAAATTTTATACAAATTTTATTCCATAATTAAAAAGGAAAGAGAATTTGTTTTATTATAAAGTTAGTTATAATAAAACTAAGAATAACGGAATAAGTCATAAGAAACTTTATAAGATAAATTTCTTATGATAACTAATTCCGTTAATTCTGTTAAGAGGGAGACTTGGCAAGGGAGAAGCAACTATATAAAGGAACCAAAGGCAAGCCCTTAATCCTAATCGATATAGAGCTATCAAGAGATTTATTTCTCTCCCTCTCTCTCTTTTTCTCTCTTCTCTCTTTCCCCTTAGGGCCGGCGCCCCTTAGGGCATCCTAGGGCCGGCGCCCTTCCTTGAGAGCTAGGGTCGGCGCTCCATCTTCTCCAAGTGATTGCCGTGAGCCAACAACACCAAGGAGAAGCCAAACAAGAAGAAGAAGAAGCGGATCGCGACTCCTCTCTTCCCGGAATTTAGATTCCGTTTCTTGTTGGTAAGTTTCCATTCTTTTCTCTTGTTCTTATAGTTGTGCCTTTCGAGAATCTAGTAGTTCTCTTCGGCACAAAACTCGTGACTTTGCGAAGTCATCCTGAAGAGAGCTCGGCGTGGACGCGAATAGAGGCGAAGCTTTCAAGGGACGCTACGGTTGGATCTCGTCCCTTTTCTTCGAGTTACGCGAGGTACAAAGTAAATTAGTTTACCTTTCCGCAATGTTTTATTTTATGATCATGTCCACACACCATAAGGTTGCTTGCTAGATACGTGGTTAGAATAATTTGAGAAATTATTTTATGCTAATTCTTCCGCTGCACGTAAAAATTTAAAATTTTACGAACCCGTATCCTTGTCAACATGCACCCGGTCCCAACAGTGGTATCAGAGCCGGTTAGTGTTCGACATAATCATATAATTATTTTGCGGAACACTTTGTCATAATCTCAATTTTGAAAAATGTTTTCAATTATGGAAACTTTCCAATTATAATAAATTTTAGATTTAGGAATTTCTTAGTTTGGAAATCCTCATGAAATTTCGCAAACTTTTGAAATATCCTAGTTTCTAAAAATTTTATAATAATTACGAAAACTTTCCATCTTTGGAAACTTTCCAATTTCAGAAATTTTTCTAATTTTAGAAATTTTCTAATTTTGAAAATATGTAAGTTTTCTTTGTACCAGAAACTTACAACCATTCTGAAAATCTATTATGAAACCTCGCAATTTTGGGCACTTTCTTTTGAGAAAGTCTAGATAAATTTATGGATAATTAGTTGACAATTTCAAATTCGAATTGGCTTTAAATTATTAACAAAATTCTTTATTTTGGATTGAGCCTCGGGGAGCCGTCCAATTTAAAGTTAGTTGTTGTAATTTAATTTCCCAATTTAGAATGAAATTGTCATGTTTGATTTGGTTGCGTTTTCGAAACGGACCAAATTGGATTTACGACAAATTACTTTTCTTTGGGTATCTAAGCCTCGGGGAGCCACCCTTAGAAAACGATTTGTTGTAATTAATTAAATCCATGAATAAAATATGATTTAAGAGGTGATGCTCTTACATGTTGTTGTCTCCAAAATTAATTAGGAAAATGGTTTCCTATAGAGTTTTCTTAATTGAGATTTTCATGAAAATAATATGTCGTTGAATTAAGGGAATTGCCTCTTAATTTAATAAGATTTGATTTAGAGAAATCAAAGTCTTAAACATATTATTTCCGAAATTGATTATGACAATTTAGGAAATTGTTTCCCAAAACAATTCCTTTAATAAAGTATGAAATTAGAATGAGGAAATCCGGTTCCTAATTCAATTCATGAGACTTGATAAATTAAGTCACATACATACTTTATTAAGGAAATCGTTAGTCATGACATAATCATATGCCATGAATGTGCTTAGAAAAGATGAGACCCAAAACCCCTTACAAAATATTAAGTCTAACACCTTCCATTAATATGGTTAGAACCGGAGTTTTGTTTCTCGTTTGGGTTGATGGACACATCCATGCCCGACTTGAACCTCAACATGTTCAAACAATGGAATTAGTTTATGAATAATATAGTTGGAGTCAGAGGTCAATCCTTAGTTTTGGTTGTTGGACACATCCAAGCCTGACTAAACGGTTGAATGAGCTCCAACCATATTAAAACTATTTCTTGATTAATGGGTCAGCCTTAAGCTTGGAGCATCGATTTGTTGTGCCACAGCCAAGGTCGATGTAAAGAGAGGTGCAGTTGGGTGCTATGTATAATGTTACATACTTGTTAATGAGTTAACAACCCAATGATTTATGCAAACATTCAATTAGTTGATAGCATAAAGTGATAGTTACATATATGTGATATGTAATCGGTGAAATTACCTACCTTCATAGCTAAGAAAAACTTGATGGCCACAGTCATGGTTGTTCTTATCTATGGTTGGATATCAACCTATTTGGAGATGTTCCTACGATCTCCCGAATTGATAAAAAGGGTTATTCAATTTGAAAAATAAATAGGATTTTATTTATGTATGTTGATACATTCTTTAATCATTCTTCTCACATAATCTCAATTTGTATTTCTAGGATAATCACTCGATCATGTCTTCTCTAAACTTGCGTTCCATTTTGGACACCAATAAACTGACTGGGCCAAACTTCATGGACTGGCTTCGAAACCTGAGGATAGTCCTCAAGGCGGAAAAGCTTGCTTATGTCATTGAAAATCAACTTCCCGACCATCCTCTAGAAAATGCAACTCCGGACCAATTGTTGGCCCATCAGAAACATGTGACCGATTCTGAACTTGCGAGTTGCATTATGCTAGCCTCTATGGTGTTGGATCGAGAGATGCGATAGAGGGGGGGTGAATGTCGCAAATCGTTCGGATTAAAAAAGAGTAAGTGCGCGGCGGAAATAGAGACAAAGCAACACAACGCTAACAAGGTCGTTTTACTTGGTTCGGAGCCTGGGTCGACTCCTACTCCAAGGCCCACGGTCGTTGACCATTTACTTTGGGCAATTCTATAATGCGTAGAATGAATACAGAAGAGAAATACAGTTTGCAATAAGAAAGATTACACTTCTGTATTTACCAACTCCCGGGGTAGGCTCGAGTTTCGGTGCAGTGGGAGGTCGACGGCGCTTCGGACTTGAGTCGGGAAGTTCTTGGAGCAGAGCGCGGTCGTCGGAGCGTTTGGATGCGTTGAATGAAAGCTGTAGAGCGTGGAAGCGTCGCAGTAATTGATGCTCTGAAGAAGGAGGTCGAGGGCCCTTTATATAGGGCCTGGGGGCGCCCTGGTCGACGGGGGTGCCCCCCCACGTGGCAGCAGATCCGGTTGTTGCTCGGTTGCCGTCTGATCCCCTTATCCTCGGGATCCGGTTTGACCGGGGCGCCCGGATGGCTCGGGGCGCCCGGATTGACCTGTCAAAGCCTCATCTCCTCGGCTTCGCAGGGATGCGCTTCGGCAGCTGGCAGTGGGGGCGCCCGCGACACGCAGGGCGCCCGCGACAAGCGGGGCGAAGCGCGTTGAGGTTCTTACAGACTTGGGTTGACCTTGGGGGCGCCCGGATCGTCCGGGGCGCCCTGCTCAGCTTCTGCCTCACTCCTTTGAGGCTCTCTGAGCTGCAGATACTCAGTCCTTCGATCCTGCATCCAGGGTTAGTCCAAATAACAATTATATTATTATTTTATACAGCCTTAGCTGTCTTGGTTCTGACTTTGGTCTCCAAAATGGAGCCCTAGGTCGAACCGACGCCTAATGTTCCCTCAAGGGGAACGCGTCCTCACCTACTCCTCTCGGGAGAATTTACCTGGTGCCAACCGGATCCTCCAGTTGGACTTTTGCCCGGCAGTCCTTCGCCAGGTCTTTGTTTTCGCCTAGCAGCCCTTCGCCAGGACTTGGTTTTTGCCTAGCAGCCCTTCGCCAGGTCTTGAGTTTCGCCCAGCAGCCCTTTGCCAGGACTTGGTTTTTGCCCAGCAGCCCTTCGCCAGGTCTTGAGTTCCTGACAGCCCATCGTCAGGTGCCTAGCATCCCTTCGCTAGGACTTGGTTTTCGCCCAGCAACCCTTCGCCAGGACTTGGTTTCCTGACAGCCCATCGTCAGGTGCCTAGCATCCCTTCGCTAGGACTTGGTTTTCGCCCAGCAACCCTTCGCCATGACTTGGTTTTTGCCCAGCAGCCCTTCGCCAGGACTTGGTTTCCTGACAGCCCTTCGTCAGGTGCCTAGCAGCCCTTCGCTAGGACTTGTTTTCCTGGCAGCCCTTCGTCAGGTGCCTAGCAGCCCTTCGCTAGGACTTGGTTTCCTGCACACTCAAGCAGCATTGTTAGATACAAAACAACCCTTAACTTTGAATCCTTTGCCAATATCAAAACAAGGTTCGATCTGGTGCTTCCTGCACCAACAATCTCCCCCTTTTTGATTATGGCAACACAATTCAAAGTTAAGGAAAAAGATAGCAGTTTAAGCATAAAGGTTAAGACTAATAAAACATATCAATTCGTAACAGTCTAAACCCAAATGTAATTTGAACAGTGAAAAGAGAGAGAGAAAAAAATTTCTCATGCTCATTCTCCCCCTGAATAATTAACTTAACTCTTAACTTTGACCTTTCCTCCCCCTTTGACATATATCAAAAACAAGCATGGGTGAACAAGGTATCTAACAGGGATTTATGAGTTTTTCTAAGTGCTTTATGTTTTTGACAAAGTATTTTTCAAGAATCGAGTAAAAGCATTTTCAAAACTTTTTACACTTAGATAATTTACCATTATGAAAAAAAATTTCAGGCTTAAAAAAAAAATTACAACTTTTTATAAGGCAGAAAAAATTTACTTAGGCAAAATTTCCAAGTTTCCAAAAAAAAATTTAACTTTTAGAAAAGGAAACTTTACTTAGAAAATTTTTCAAGAAATTTTTCACGCTTAGAAAATTTTCAAGAAAAGGATTTTTCAGGCTTAACAAGTTTTTAAACTTTGGAGCAAGTACTTTTTAGAAGAATTTGAAAATTAAGTGTCAAGTACTTGATTGAGAAAATTAAGTAAAAAAATACCCATTAAATACTTAAGTACTTAAAAGATTTTGAAAAGAAATTGTGTTTTGAAATATGTTTGAAAGAAGTTTTGAGAATAAATTGTGTATCAGAGCTTATGAGTTTGAAAACATAAAAATACTTGGCATAACTCTTAAAAGCATAGCAAAAGCTTAAATTTCCAGATTAAGTCCATTTTGAAGAGTATTATAAAAAAATATTTTGTATTTGAAAAAAAATTTCGAAAAGAGTTTTGAAAAGATTTTTCAAGTACTTTTGAGATAAATTATGATTTGAAATACATACGTACTTTTAGAAAAGTATTAGATTTTTTTTTGAAAACAAAATATTTCACTTGACTAGGTTTCTTTTCCAGTCTGACACAATCCTAGGAAACCTTGTTAACTACAAGGACATTTCCCTAAGTGTCCTGGAAATTTTCAAACTCAAGTAAATTTTAAAAAATGATAGTACTTAAAAATATATTCTAAAAAGTGTGTGAACTTTTGAAGGTTCAATGTTTTACTTAACTTGGTTCATTTTCCAGTCTGACACCATCCTAGGAAACCTTGTTGACTACAAGGACATTTCCTAAGTGTCCTGGAAATTTTCCAACCTAAGTAAATGTTATTTCGAAAACAATTTCATAAGTCACACAAATTCTAACAAATAGTATTTTGAAAGACTTAGATTTTTGCAAGAGTTTGAAATAAAGCATGTTATTAAATAATTTCTTTAATTTTGACCTCCCCTTAAACTTGACTCAGTCCTGGGAAGCTTGTTGACCACAAGTACTCTTCCTTTGAGTCTTAAGGTTTGAGTCAGATTAGAAAGAACTGTTTAACAAAGACATAAGTAAAAAGAAACTTTTTCTGAAGTTTTTCTTTTGACTTAGACTCCTCCTTAATTTGACACATCCTAAGAGTCCTTGAAGATCATGAAGTGGACCTTTCCTCTGTGTCTTTAGGGTTTGTCAAGATCAAAAGAAGCACTTTTGAACAATCTTCTGAGTATGATAACTTTCAAGGAGATAAATTTTTGAAAACTCAATTTGGAATAATAACACAGTTTAAAAAAATTTGAAATGATAATAATTTTTCCAAAGCGATAGTAATATATTAAGGTTTTTGAATCAACTTTTGAAAGCCTTATTTTGAGATGAAAATAAGTTTAAAGCATAAGGATTTTGAGAAATCAAAAAAAACATTAAGAAGAACTCCCTCTGTATCCGACATAGACTGACTTTATCTAAGACCTTAGTGTTGACTAGGTTTGACCATGTTTGACTCAGTTGACTAAGTTTTGACTATGTTAATCATGGTTTGACTATCTTGGAATTATCCTCTGAATTAAAACACAACATAAAAGAAATTTTAATTGAACTTAATTTTCCTGTCTCACCCAATCTAGGATTTTCAAACAGTTAACCTTAAAAGTTCTTTGTGAGACAGGTTTGAAGGTAAAAATTAATTTTGAAAAGGAATTTTCATTTATTTTGAAAAAAAGTTATTTAATTTTGAAAACAGATTTAAAAAAAATAAGTTTAGAAAGCAGAAATTTTGAACACTGATTAAGTGATTTTTGAAACAGAATAAGTTTGAAAAATAGAAATTTTGAAAACAGATTAGAATCTATAATTATTTGAAATTTGTGTTAGATTCGAATTTGACAAAAGATAATTTGAATTTGAATTTCAGAAATTGGCTTCCAGGTCTTGGCGAGGCACTATGCCTTCTTTGGCCGTAGCCTTATGGGATCATCCACCCTTTCCTTGACAAAGCCTTTTAATGAAATTTCATTTTCAAATTAAATTAGGTCATTTTCTGGTCTAACTAGCTTGGGTCTTGGATCGGTAGCTTCGGCTGGTTTCACCAGTCTAAAGAGACCAAGTAGACTTGATCTTATTAGAGTTGGTTTCCCCAACGTACTATCATCTCACCTCCTCCCAATACTATGTTTTCAAATTTCAAGTAATTGGTTAAGTCCTTAAGCTAACTAAACCTAAGTCTAAGCATGGTAAATTGCAGAAATTAAATAAACAATCAATCAATCAAACATGCAATTTAATAAAAAATTATTTAAGTCACTTCAAAATGGTAATAATATTCTAGATTTTCGCAATAAGTAATGTTATGAATTACATTTTCATATGAATTAATCATGTTGTTCATAGTAAATAATGGATTATTAAATACTGTAAATTTACCATTTGATTCCCTTTTGGAGGTCTCCCCATTGATTTTAGCCATCTTCCCTTTGCTTGATTGTTTCCTCAGTATTTTGTAGTGGTCGCGAGCTAACCGGACAAGTTTCCGAGGATACCTTTCTTTGTCGTCAGATTCTGAGTCTGAGTTGGACTCAGGTTCTAGTTGAGGCCTCTTTTGCAGTTCTCTTGGAGTTTTCCCTGCAATAAAACTTATACCTTTCTCGACCATTATAGTATCTATTTGATTATTCAATTCTAATTTAGAAAAAGATTCAAAATTAGTTACCGTCTTAGTCAGTTCGTCGTCTGATTCTACTGGTTCGATTTCAATTCTGGATTCGAGTTCAGATTCTGATTCGGCTATCTGTGCTTGGACATCAAGTACCTCAATGTCGGAGCTCTCTTCGTGTAGGTTGATTAGTTTCTCCCACATTTCTTTAGCACAGTTGAAGGATCCAACTAGCTTGAGTTGTTCGTTAGTTAGACCGCATTGAAGAATTGCAGTTGCTCTTGCATCAGTCTCAATTTGGTTGAGGGTTGGTTCATCCAGTTTGTCTCATGCAATTGATAGTCCATCTTCTATAGGGAGGTGGAACCCTGTTTGAATTATCAAC
Source organism: Boesenbergia rotunda (assembly GCA_024364735.1). Classification (NCBI taxonomy): domain Eukaryota; kingdom Viridiplantae; phylum Streptophyta; class Magnoliopsida; order Zingiberales; family Zingiberaceae; genus Boesenbergia; species Boesenbergia rotunda. Next base: position 87,641 of record JAGFNQ010005996.1, read on the forward strand.
AGAGATCTAGATTGTCCTTCAGGTGGGATTCCATTAGACTTTTCCAGGTTCTGAAGTTCTCGCCAGAGAATAGAGGCGGACGAACACTGTTCCATTCTTGATTGGCCATTAAGGATAAATCTTGCACACAAGGAAAAAAAATAGAGATGTACCAAGACTTGGTCTTGGATTAGTAGTGCGGGAGAGAGAGAAAAACAAGCTCAAAAGGTGTTTGCACAAATTTCGAGGTAAAATAATAATAAAAAATTTTTTGAAAATGTTGACCTTAACAATTTTGATTAATGAAGAAAAAGTAAGAAAAAAAATTTCTCGAATTAAGATAGCACGAATTTCAAGGAAAAATATTAAAATAATAATAAAAAAATTTTACGACAAGTTTTCACAAATTGATTCTTTTATCAATTCTGACTTATGGTGAGAAAATGAGAATTCAGAATTGAAAAAGGCCAACATAAATCGAAAGCCTATTTAGTCACACGCACTACAAGTAATCCGAGGGATTTAAAACGAGTTGAAAATTGGATTTTCCGATCAAGAGAGATAAGTCGAATCTGAGTTAATCAGAGGCGCAACGGAAACTTAAAAAGGATAAGTCTTTTGTAGGCTTATTGGGCGAATTAAATAAGTTTAATTCGCGATGGAAACGGCTTGGTTTGGCCGGCCAAAGAGGGTGTCAACCCTCTTGGTTTGGCCGACCATTAAAAAGGGAAGAAACCAATTTAATTGGTTTAATTAATAAAATAAATCTAGCGCGATTTGTTTTATAAATTATGGATAAATAAATTGATATATAAAGAAATTTATATAAAGAGATTTATAATGAAATTTGTAGTAAATTTATTCTTTTTATGGAAATTAAAATGAACCATGAATTGGTTTAATTTTAATTTATAAAATCAATTATGAATTGATTTATCCATGATAAGAAAATTTTATACAAATTTTATTCCATAATTAAAAAGGAAAGAGAATTTGTTTTATTATAAAGTTAGTTATAATAAAACTAAGAATAACGGAATAAGTCATAAGAAACTTTATAAGATAAATTTCTTATGATAACTAATTCCGTTAATTCTGTTAAGAGGGAGACTTGGCAAGGGAGAAGCAACTATATAAAGGAACCAAAGGCAAGCCCTTAATCCTAATCGATATAGAGCTATCAAGAGATTTATTTCTCTCCCTCTCTCTCTTATTCTCTCTTCTCTCTTTCCCCTTAGGGCCAGCGCCCCTTAGGGCATCCTAGGGCCGACGCCCTTCATTGAGAGCTAGGGTCGGCGCTCCATCTTCTCCAAGTGATTGCCGTGAGCTAACAACACCAAGGAGAAGCCAAACAAGAAGAAGAAGAAGCGGATCGCGACTCCTCTCTTCCCGGAATTTAGATTCCGTTTCTTGTTGGTAAGTTTCCATTCTTTTCTCTTGTTCTTCTAGTTGTGCCTTCCGAGAATCTAGTAGTTCTCTTCGGCACAAAACTGTGACTTTGCGAAGTCATCCTGAAGAGAGCTCGGCGTGGACGCGAATAGAGGCGAAGCTTTCAAGGGACGCTACGGTTGGATCTCGTCCCTTTTCTTCGAGTTACGCGAGGTACAAAGTAAATTAGTTTACCTTTCCGCAATGTTTTATTTTATGATCATGTCCACACACCATAAGGTTGCATGCTAGATACGTGGTTAGAATAATTTGAGAAATTATTTTATGCTAATTCTTCCGCTACACGTAAAAATTTAAAATTTTACGAACCCGTATCCTTGTCAACATGAACCCGGTCCCAACATTAAGATCATGTTATATCTTTAAATATGCCATGTAAGTTCTATGAATGATGTAAAAAGAAGCATGTGAAGCTATTTTACTTTATGGATGAGCTTTTACCGGACCCAAGTAAGGTCCAAGTGATGGGCTCCTTATGAAAGCCTCGGAGTGGGACTACCGAAGCTGTCCCCAGTTCTGGGACTACCGAAGCTGTTTAACAGGGATGGGCTCCTCATGAAAGCCTCGGTTCTGGACTACCGAAGCTGTCCCTAGGTTGAAGGTAACCTAGTACCCTAGTAGGTCGAGACTAGCTACCTCGTATTTACTTAGGGATGCGCGTAAATGATGGATGTATGTATGTGGTACAAGCCGGGGCCCCCATGATATTATGATTATGTTTAAGTATTTATAATTATGATTTTCAAATAAACATCTTTATGTTATGTGCATTTAACTCATGCATTCATTCATGATATGCATCTATGCCATGTCAAGTATGTCATATGCTTATGTTTTATGTCAAGAACTTCTCTATGTCAAGTATGTTATGTGCTATATTTATCTAAAGTACTTTTCATGCCATGATCTCTATGCACTTTCATTTCAGGTTAATCACTTCTATATGATTATGCGTTTTCATGTACATCTATATGCCTCCTCATGTTAAATGCTTTATGAATACCTTGTCATGATATGTTTTTATTTTATGTTACCCTCTCCACGTTATGTTTTTCCATTGACTATATGTGACGTATGGTTTTAGTGAGTAGGAAAGAGTCTTACTAAGCCTATGTGCTTATAAGTTTCATTTTCTTATACTGCAGATTAAGCAAGAGGATACTAAGCTAAGGGAAGCAGCAAGAGGGGCAAGTGTGTGTGTGTGGCAGTGACATGGCAAAAGAAAAGAAAAGATCCTATTACTCATAATTGTCATATGTTTCATGTTTTGCATTGTCAACCTTCAACTTTAGTTTCATGCTATACTTTATGTTGATTTTCCTAAGAACAACTTCTTATGTATTGCATTGTTAACTTTAGTTCCATGCTATACTTTATGTTGGCTTTAAGCTTGATGGTAGGTTAAGTTATGTTTAATGCAAGCATGTTCAAGAATGTTATGTCTCACATGTTATGTCTTATTCTTTTTATGTTATGACAATGCTAAGTTTACCAAGTAACTATGCTTAAGAATGATAGCTAAGACATGTTTACATGATTCAAGTGTTAGTTGCATCGTTTAAACGCATATGTATAAAGTTTTAAATTATTCCGCTGCATTAAGATATCCATATGCATATATGTATGTTAGCGTAACGCCGCCTTCAGCCTACATCGTAGGTCGAGAAGGGCGAGCATTACATCGGAGGTGCCTTCGTGCAGCTCGATCAGCTTGTTCCAAAGCTCCTTCACACTGTTGAAGGGTCCCACCCGGTTCAGCTCCTCCTTGGTTAAGCCGCATTGCAAAGTTTGGGTCGCCTTTGCATCGACTTCGATTTTCTTCTTTAGTGGGTCATCCCACTCGGTATAATGTTGCACCACACCTTGTGTATTTTTGGGAATTTCCAGCCCAGACTGGATGATTATCCACATGTCCACCTGAGTTTTCAGGTGGACTTCCATCCTACTTTTCCAGTAGGAGAAGTCTTCTCCACTGAAAAGAGGAGGTCTGGCAGTGTTGTACCCCTCTTGCATGGCCATTGAATTTTTACTGAAAAATTAGAAACAACTTGTCCCAAGACTAGGTCTTGGATTAGCAGTGCAGGAAAAAATATTAAGAACAGAAAAAAATTGATTGGTGTTGCACAAACCTCGATTAACGAGAAAATTCGAGCGAAAAAAATTTAAAATTTGTAAATCTAAAAAAAAATCTCAAATTGGTGGTTGCACCAAGTTTGAGCCACCCGCTCTCATACCACTTGTTGGATCGGAGTAAATCGATAGAGGGGGCGGGGGTAAATATCCATCGGAAATTTTTTAGATAAATAGAGAAATTACGCAGCGGAAAGAGTAAAACAAAGTCGCTATCACAGTTTGTTTTACTTGGTTCGGAGTCGCGGTCGGCTCCTACTCTAATGCCCATGATCCTTGACCATTTACGATGCGAATTCTATATTCGAAGAATGTTTACAATTTTGAGTACAGATATAGAATTAAAAAAAAGATGTTACAACACTTAAGAAATTAAAGCTTTTACCGACGACCGGAGTGGATGGAATTTCGGAGCAGCGAGTCGTCGTCGGCGCTTGAATCGCGAGTGCGGAGTGTGCTGGAGCATAGCGCTTGAGCGAAAGTGTTGAAAGCGAGATTTGCAAGTTGTGTTGAAGCCTTGGGGGTGAACCCCTATTTATACTGGTCGCATGAGCGCCTGTGTTGAAGGGGGCGCCTACACGTGGCCTCTTCTGCGAGAACTCCTATCCGCAGACTCGGCCAGCGCTTATCCCTTCAACTGGGGCGCCTGAGCTGACTGGTTAACACATGCGCCTACCTTGACTTGGTCCAAAGGCTTTCGTGACAGTTTTCTTCGATGGCTTGGTTTTGGCCTTGCACTAGGGCACCTGTATCCACACAGGCGCCTAGCCCAGTGAGACGCCTCCTTCCAATGGGGTGCCTGAGCTGTAGAAACAGAGTTCCTTCGTTTCCTGCAACCAGGGTTAGTTCTAAACACAAGAAGCAAATATGCATGATATATTCCCAAATGGAACCCTAGGTCGAACCGATGCCTAATGTTCCCTCCTTCGGGGAACGCATCCTCACCTACTCCTCTCGGGAGAATTTACCTTTTTACCAACCAGCTCCCCGGTTGGACTTTTGCCCAACTTTACACACCAGGTATTCGGTGCCCAGTCCTCGACCAGGTCTTAGTGCCCAGCTTCACTCACCAGGTCTTCGCTGCCCAGTCCTCGACCAGGTCTTAGTGCCCAGCTTCACTCACCAGGTCTTAGTGCCTAGCTTCACTCACTAGGCCTTATTGCCCAACCTTACGTCAGGACTTAGTTGCCCAGCCCGCGGCTAGGACTTAGTGCCCAATTCAAAGAACTAGGACTTAGTGCCTAGTGTACCTAGGACTTTCCTGCACACTTAATAAGCTTGTTAGATCACAACCAACTCTTAACTTCTGAACCTTTTGTCATTATCAAAACATAGGTTCGACTTTGGCGCTTCTGGCACCAACATGTTCTTCCCCTCGCTTTCTATTCGATCTTGTAAAGAGGAAGAAGACAACCTTATAAATATTTTCTCCACCTTGGAGGCTTTTCATAGTGGAGAGTGTGCTCATGCGTGGATCCTTGGATTAGTCACCTTTCAGGGTGGATACCAAGTAAATTCTCTGAGTTAGCATTGGATTTCTTGTTTTTCGTATATTTTGTTTGTATTGTGCTAACCTTCATGTAGAGAAAGTTCAAGAAAAGTGTTATTCACCCCCTCTAGCAAGCGCCATGATCTAACATGTTTTCTTGTTAATCATCTCATAATTGGCTCTAAGAGCTAATATTAAAAATAATAAACTCAAAATTCAACTTTACACATATTGAGATGGCCTCAATTGATGATCTCATTTGATGAATGATTTGGCTGTCTAGAAGACTTAACTGAGATCCGAGACCAAGATGCCTATCAAGACACGAGGTCAAGATATCTACTGAGGCCCGAGGCTGAGATTTTCTATCAAGATGACTGTTAAGACATGAGGTCGAGATGTCTGTCGAGCCACAAGGCTGAGATGTCTATCGGGCACAAGGTTGAGATGTTTGCGGAGATGACTGTTGAGACACAAGGTCGAGATGACTGTCGAGACACTAGGCTAAGATGTCCGTTGAGACACGAGGCCAAGATGTCTATCATGATATTAAATCGAGATGTTCGCCAAGACATGAGGTTGAGATGTCTGTTGAGATAAGAGGTCGATGTAACACCCGCTTTTTTTTTTCATAAAGCGGCGTTACGATAACATACTTAGGGCATGTAGACATCATAATGCAGCGGAAACCTTTAACTTACACCTACATGCACTTACTACCCTTCCTAACATCATAACATGGGAACTTGGCATATTAACTTTATACTTAGCATCATATCATGTCATACTTGGCATCATGTCATATTTAGCATCATGTCATTCTTAGCATCATGTCCTACTTAGCATCATGTCATAGAGTCACATTCAAGCCCATAATAGTAAAGGTAAAGTTCTGTCATAAGACGAGCAAACATATTGCTCCTTGGCCAAGTCACTATCACACACATGCTTTAAGGCCCTCCTGCTGCTTCCTTACTGTCCCCTTGTGTGATCTGTGGTATAAGGAAATAAAACTATAAGCACACAGGCTTAGTAAGACTCTTTCCTACTCACTAAAACCATTCATCACTTAATCATGAGCACCTGAAACATTAACATACTTAGTGCTTTACTTCGATCATAAGCCTTTATGATCACTTAGCATACATTCAACATGGCATGAACATAACTTAATCACATTCGTAGCATGGCATAAACATGAACATGAAAACATTCATAGCATGGCATCATACTTGGCATAGACATAAACATCGTAAACATTCATAGCATGAACCTAAATAAAATAATGGCATCCTAACTTAGCACAAACATAATTAAATCATGGCTTCATAAATTAGCATGGACATAAATAAAATCATAGCATCCTAACCTAGCATAAACATAATTAAATCATGACATCCTAAACTAGCATGAACATAAATAAAATCATGGCATCCTAACTTAGCATAAATATAATTAAATCATGGCATCCTAACCTAGCATGAACATAAATAAAATCATGACATCATAAATTGGCATAAACATAATTAAATCATGGCTTCATAAATTAGCATGGACATAAATAAAATCATAGCATCCTAACCTAGCATAAACATAATTAAATCATGACATCCTAAACTAGCATGAACATAAATAAAATCATGGCATCATAAATTGGCATAAACATAATTAAATCATGGCTTCATAAATTAGCATGAACATAAATAAAATCATTTGCATAACATACCATGCATAAACTTACTTTGCATACTATTCTTATCATATATATAATGCATAACATGGATGGATGCATGTGGCAATTGTGCATTTATATTTAAGGATGCGTAATCTTTAAAATATGCTTTTAAATACTTTAACATAATCATAACATTCATTGGGCCCTGGCTTGTACCACATTCATACATCATATGCGCGCATCCCTAAGTAAATACGAGGTAGCTAATCTCGACCTACTAGGGTAAGGACAGCTTCATCGGTAGTCCCAAACCATAAGGACAGCTTCATCGGTAGTCCCAAACCGTGGACAGCTTCATCGGTAGTCCAGAACCGTGGACCTTACTTAGGTCCGGTACAAGCCCATAAAATAAAATAAAATGCTTTCACATGCTTTTTCATTCATAATCATTCATAGCATATTCATTCATTCATCATACTTAACATCATCATTATGCCTTAAAGGCATGAACTTTAACTTCATTCATCATTTTCATTCTTAGACATGGCATATGTACACATCATTCATAAAGCATGACATACATACATATTATTCATAACTCATGGCCTACCTACATCTCCTTCATAGAACATGACATACCTACATATCATTTATAAGACATGGCATACATACATATCATTCATAAAACATGGCATACATACATATCATTTATAAAACATGGCACATGTCCAAACATTCATGACCTAACATATAATTCATGACATATAAACTAAGGGTTTGGTTAACATAGAATTCTTCCACCTTACTTAAACATACATCTTAATAACCTATACCCAAGCATCTTGGTAGGTTTAACCCCACCCTAGCCCTAGGTTAGATCCTTGGCCGAAAGCCCCAAGGAAACCCTAGGTCCATGAAACTTCACATAACTTCCCAAACCACATCTCCTACATACATACTAGGCCATAGGAAACATTTGATTCCATACTTAAGACCAACCCTAATCCTTTAACCCTAGTCTTGCTCTTGGCCGAAACTTCAAGGCCATGGGGGCATGGAGAAATTCCATTAAAACCCCAAATCAATTGCTTAAACACCAACCATACCCTACCGAAGCCCATTGGGGCCCTTACTTGAAATAAGTCCTAACTTTCCACCCTATTAGGGCACTTGGCCGAAACCTATAGGGTCTCTAGGCCATGGGAAACATTCACATAAACACCCTCCATGTCCCTTATATCATGATAAAACATAAAACACATACTTGAGGTTTTAGACCCAACCCTACCCATGGGTTCTTGATATTGGCCGAAACCCTAGGGTATCCTAGGGTACCCCAAAAATTCCAAAAATTATATTTAAACCCTAAACATCATGAGAGAACATTTAACAACATTATCAAGATTTTTAGCATCATCATGGACCCTAAAACCTAGTGGCCGAAACCCATAGGGTCTCTAGGGTGCTTGGTTTTGTTTCTTTCAACTTCAAGTCCCAAAAACCAACCAATAAATCATGCTAAAACATAAGGAACTATTATACCACAGGTGAGGGAGTCTTACCTTGGTTGATCTTGATTTTTAAACCTTAAAAGAGAAGGAAATTGTAAAATCTTTGGACCCTTGAACCCCCTTGTCCTTGTATCCTTGGGAAGCCTTTAGATCTTGGAGATGAGACCCTCTTGTGAAGCTTTTCCAAGGACAATTCCTCCTTATGGTGTTCAGCTAGGATGAGGGAAGGAGGAGGAAGAAAATGCAAAGTGATGGAAAGAAAAGGTAACTCCCAAACCCCCCTCTTTATAACCCATCAAGGAGGTAAATGAAGAGTCTCTCCATGACCCTTCATCTTCTTCTAAGCCTTAACCAATATCCACTTCATTCCCTCATAAAATTCCCTTACTAGGTGAGTTGGTTAGAGCATGCATGGTTGTACAAGAGGTCCAAGGTTCAATCCTTGGTCCATGCACCTTATTTTTATTTTATTTTTCTTTTTATTTCCCTAAAATTCCGAAACTCCTCTAAAAATTCCCCATAATTATGTTAATATTTCCCATTAGAATCCTTTATATTTATATTAATTTTCACCTAAAATCCACCAATAATTTTGGTACTAAAAAAACCATATAAGGCCCATTAGTGCCCTTTTTCCCAATTTAAATGAGAAAACATGGATTTTCTAGGCCAAAGTTCGCATTAATATTTCTAGGTTTCTCGGAAAATTATCTAGACATGCTTAATATTTTAAGGAAATATTAAGAGATTTTTCCGGGTCGTTACAATCCCCCATACCTCGTGAAAGTTCGTCCTCGAACTTAGAACAACTCCGGGTACTTGCGCCTCATCTCGTCCTCGCGTTCCCAGGTAGCTTCCTCGAACCGTTGACTTTGCCATAAGACCTTGACCAAGGGTACCTCCTTACTCCTCAGCTTCTTGACCTCCCTATCCAAAATCTGGATGGGTCTGCTCTCATAACTTAGGTCCTCTTGCACTTGCATTGTCTGCGACTCGATCACTTGGTCCATATTTGGGATACACTTTTTAAGCAGGGACACATGGAATACGTTATGGATAGCTGACATCTCTGGAGGCAGCTCCAGCTCGTATGCCACCCTACCCACTCTTTTCCGAATCAGGTACGGCCCCACATAGCGCGGACTTAATTTTCCTTTCCTCCCAAATCTTGTCACCCCCCTTCATAGGAGCCACCTTCAGAAATACCCAATCTCCAACATTAAACTCCAGGGGTCTACGCCGGACATCGGCATAACTCTTCTGCCGGCTCTGAGCAGTTTCTATCCGTTATCGAATATTCTGTATAGCTTGGGTGGTGCTGTTGATGATATCCGTTGTGAGCCCCATCTCCTTCTTTTCACCACCCTCATACCAACAGATCGGAGATGATGGTCTTGGAACTCCATAAAGTTTGATTATCTCCTTAGCATATAATTGAGCTAGTACCATTAATAGTTCTATGCTGTAATTATATGCATATATCATAATTATATAGTTATTATAATTATGGGTAAACCTAGTAATAGTATGCCTCCGAGATATTAGTTCACAACCTGAGCTAGGAATTATATTAGTTTGGTTATTATATGGTAGGTGAGATCATATTTATTACATTACCATAAAATAACTCAAGGTAATCTTATATATTATATATAAGATAATAGTGAAACATACGTCGATAATTCTAATATTTATAATTTGTATGAAAATATAGTGGACCCATAATCTATAATAAGTGTTAATATAATTAGGACACCACCCTATGTGTATCATTTTCGGTTATGCCATATGACTTATACCATTGATTATATTAGTATTAGTATAATGGAACTAATACTATACGCTAACATAGGTGAGAGTGTTATGATCTTATGTATGTAGGCTATCAAATAATTCGCTACATGAGACTATACCATAGGTTATACATAATATCATAAATTATAGTTATTTATCATATAAATTATAGGTATAATACTTATAATTTGCTTATGGAATAATATGTATAGGTGATAACTTATAGGTTGAGATGATACATGAACTTGTATGTAGGCTCCTATTAAAAACCTATATGATAGGTGAATTATGATAATACTTATATGATAAGGAATTGGTATGGTTATATTGATAATAATCTTATATTAGTACCTGCTCTCATATTATTATCGTTTGCTTCATATAATTTGATACCATTGTGTGAGATGATAAGTCCCCCGTTGTTAATATTAGGTTCATGAACATAAGGTTGAAACACACTCTCGACAACTTGTATTAGGACTAACTTAGACCTTATTGGTTCACAAAACTAACCGAACTCAATGAAATAGACGGGCTGCCATCATGCCCATAACAAAGAACATCATGGCAGTCACTGTCACTCCTTCGTTCATCTCTCCTTGGCCTGCCTCAGGGTGTTCCATTGTCTCTATCGGATCCTCTTCCTCTATCTCGGGAACCTCCTCAACCACTTCAGGGTCTTCCCCAAACATCCCGGGGTCTTCCTCAAACATCTCGAGCATCTCGGGGCCCTCTTCAAACACCTCGAGATCGTCCTCGCTCATCGGGTCTTCCTCAAACATCTCGAGCATCTCGGGGTCCTCCTCGAATGGCTCGGGATCCTCCTCGTACATCTCGGGATCCTCCTCGAATGGCACGGGATCCCCCTCGTACATCTCGGGATCCTCCTCTAGCGGCTCCGGATCCTCCTCGTACATCTCGGGCTCCTCCTCCGAGTCCCCCAGATCTTCCGGAAACTCATGGCGGAGAAGCTGCCGACATAATTCCGTATATGAGATATGGCATCCGTGCTGCCCCCAGATCTGATGAGCAACTTCTTTTGCCCAATTGGGCAATGAATGAAGCAGAGCTCCGATCCTATGATCATCCATGACTGGGAACCCTTCCCGCTCCAGTTTCCAGAATAGTCGATCCAAAAACCCTATGTTGCCTTGAATTCCAAGGGTCGGACTATAACCAACCTCCTCTATCCGCTCCATCAGCTTGCGGCACCTCTCAGTGACATTATCATGCAACATCTGGAATTGAAAAAAAATGACATAGTTAGTACCAAACCGACTCAGCCAGTACAAAACCATTTTTTTTCCAACTCGCAAATATATACAGAGAAAGGCACATGCACCTCGCTTCTCTACCCCTATTATTCTAATTATTGAATTCCCTAAAATAAGATAAAGGTATCATTCGTCGTTACATATAACGTACTTTTCATCATAAATATCGTTCATACTGGCATACCTTAAATCATAAGACATCTTCCTNGTATGCAAGCTTCGACGATCCATATATGGACTAAAGCAAGCATCCAGGAGCTGGAACATCCGTTTTGATGAGACAATCAAAGAGTTTGATTTCTCACAAAATCCTGACGAACCTTGTGTGTACAAGAAGGTTAGTGGGAGTGCAGTCGTATTCCTAGTGTTATATGTCGATGACATATTACTTATAGGAAACGATATATCAGTCTTACAGTCAGTTAAAATTTGGTTGTCCAAAACTTTCTCCATGAAAGACCTGGGAGAAGCAACCTATATCCTTGGGATTAGAATCTATAGAGATAGATCAAAACGGTTGCTTGGTCTTTCGCAGTCTACATATATAGACCGAGTGCTAGAAAGGTTTAGCATGTCGGAATCCAAGAAAGGTTACCTTCCCATCAGGCATGGGATCAACCTTTCGAAGTCTATGTGTCCGCGCACAGAAGACGAGAGGATTTGCATGAATAAGATTCCTTATGCATCCGCGATAGGATCTATCATGTATGCTATGTTATGTACTAGGCCCGATGTATCGTATGCTCTGAGCGTCACAAGCAGATACCAGTCTGATCCAGGAATGGATCATTGGGCGGCTGTCAAGACAATCCTCAAGTACTTAAGAAGAACTAAGGATGTGTTCCTAATATATGGAGAAGGTGATATGTTAATACGTGGGTATACAGATGCCAGTTTCCAGACAGATAAGGATGACTCCAAATCTCAGTCCGGATACGTATTTATTTTGAATGGAGGCGCAATAAGTTGGAAGAGTTCCAAGCAAGACACCGTAGCGGATTCTACCACGGAAGCGGAATATATTGCAGCTTCGGAAGCAGCAAAGGAAGCAGTCTGGATCAAGAAGTTTGTCTCAGAACTTGGTGTGGTTCCAACCATTGATGAAGCAATACCGGTTTACTGCGATAACAATGGAGCTATTGCACAAGCGCAGGAACCAAGGTCTCATCAGCGATCCAAACATGTGCTTCGCCGCTATCATCTGATCAGAGAGATTATAAGTAGGAATGATATACAAATTGAGAAAATTCCCACTGAAAGGAATTTAGCGGATCATTTAACTAAGGTCTTGCCTCAAAGTAAGTTTGAGGGTCATGTTAGAGCCTGTGGTATTGGGTACTGTAGCGATTGACATTAGGCCAAGTGGGAGTTTGTTAGTGATATAAGAGAAGTATCCTAAGACAATAGTCTTATGATTGTAATCATTTATTCTAATAAATGAATATTCACTACTTGAGTATACATGTTTGTGTATTTGATTGAGATCTTAAACTCATTTACTGAATGTCCGCAATACAATTCACAGCATGAGAGAATTTGTGATAAATTCACAACTAATGATTATCTCTACATGTGCAATTGTGAAGTATTGAACTTGTCCCTAGTCGATGAATTGATAAATACAGACACTATCAATTCTGTTGAGACTAGCATGGGTTATTCTCTAATCAGCTGATTCTCACTGGCTAGTGACATTGAGATGTCCGGAGATAAACATGAATGCTAGTTAAGGGAACTAGTTCATTGGAGTGACTGACTGTAAAACTTTATATGGTAATCTACATATAGATATGTCAGTGAAGATCTTACTGCAGCTTAAGTACGATGTTCCTTTGACTTGCGGTGTTCAAGTCATATTGGTCATGGAGACTTATACTTTGACATCTTAAGCAAGCATCTCCAAGGAGGTGTGGACCCAGGATGATTGGGTATAAGCCGAAGTGCCCGAAGATGTTTGAACAGCCTACAAAGGATTCACCACTCCTTGCGAGGAGATGTATACCCGAGGCCTATCGTCGGATTGTTACTCGAATCCTCTGGCTAGAGCATGACATGTTCAGAGTATGAATCTCTTAAATACATGAGAGTAATTGGAATCCGTAGGACGAGAAAACGTTACTTGGGCTAGGTGTGACGTAGTCAGCCTAGTGGAGACTGACACATATAGACCATGTCCTGAACCAAGTGGGTATAAGATGGTGAAGGGAATGAGGCACGATTCATTATAGCTGCTGAAGGGTTTCAGAATTGTTTCTGAGGTCAACCGTTGATCTTTCGATTAATTGGGGATCATGATGTACTACTAGGTGTCACTCATGATCGTTCTATAATTAATTGATTAATTATAGATGACCAACATAAATCGAAAGCCTATTTAGTCACACGCACTATGAGTAATCCGAGGGATTTAAAACGAGTTGGAAATTAGATTTTTCCAATCAAGAAAGATTAAGTTTGGTTGAGCCAAACGATTAGTCAAAACTGAATTTATTTCAGACGCATCGGAAGCATAGAATGACTAAGTCTTTAAAGACTTAATGGGTGAATTAAATAAGTTTAATTCATTAAGGGATTTGATCCAAGGTGGTATGTTTTATTATAAGCTTAAATAATCCATGGGATTATTTGAATTAAAATAAACCAAAGAGTTGGTTTGTTTTATAAAAATTTATAATAAATCAAAGATGACAAAATTTAATCCATTGGTGGGTTTTAAACCATGGACCTATGGTTTGAATGAAAACATGGCCGATCACTTGAGTTGAATTCTCTTGTGTGTAAATTTTGGCCCATAATTTATTTGAACCAAGATGGGCCGGCCAAGGAGAATATTCTCCTTGGTTTGGCCGGCCCTCTCTCTCCTTCTCTTTTGTTTTGTTTTAATCAATCATGAATTGATTGGAGATTTATTCCATAAGATGGAAGAGGCTTGATTGATTTTTATCATGAATTAAAATTTGATTTTAATCATGAGACAAAAATCAATTATGGTTTGATATAAAAATTATGCCAAAATTAAAAGGCTTGATTGTTTTTTTTTCATGAATTAAAATTTGATTTTAATCATGAGACAAAAATCAATTATGGTTTGATATAAAAATTATGCCAAAATTGAGAGGCTTGATTGAGGAGGAGCTCCCTATATAAAGGACCCAAGGGGTGCTATGAAAGATGATCCATCCATGTATTCTTGCCTGGGCTCTCTCCCTCTCCTCCCTTCTTCCTCTTGGCCGGCCACAAGGTTCTTCTCCCTTCTTCTTGCCGTGAGCACAAGGAGAAGCACCGAGGCGATGCAGTTCTTCCGTTGGGACGATCTTCCTCTCCGGCCATCATCACCTTGGGATTGGGCGCAAGTCATCTTCCTCCTTCTCGCCGGAATTGTGATTCCGACCAACCTTGGTAGTGAGTTTTTCCTATGTGATTACTTCTCTCTTGGTTTTTCTTGTCGCGTTCTCGGAGAATCTAGTAGTTCTCGAGAACACGAAACTCGTGGCTTTGCGAAGTCATCCCGAAGATACTCGGCGTGGACGCGAATAGAAGCGGAGCTTCCGAGGGACGCTTACGGTTGGATCTTGTCCCTTCCTTCGAGTTACGCGAGGTAATAAGTAAATTAGTTTACGTTTCTGTAAAATTTTAAATATATGATCATGTCTACATAAGATAAAGTTGCATGCTTAGATGTGTGGTTAAATAATCTGAGAAATTATTTATGCTAAATCTTCCGTTGCACGTAATTAATTTTAAAATTATGAACTCGCATCCATGTCAACATGCACCCGGTCCCAACACGTATCACTGAGCCAGCCGTGATCAAGTTCTTATGGCAGAACATCTTGTGTCGGTATGAGATTCCTCACAAGCTCGTCTCAGATAATGGAAGGCGGTTCCAGGGGCGAAAAATACAAGAATGGTGCTTAGCCTACGACATTCAGCAGACCTTCACTTCTGTGGCATACCCGCAGAGTAACGACCAAGCAGAAGTGGCCAATCGGGAGATCCTGAGGGGCTTGAAGACCAAGCTGGACCATGCAGGAGGAACCTGGGTAGACGAGCTGCCGAGTGTCTTGTGGGCTCAGCGAACCATGCCATAAGAAGCTACAGGCCACACCCCCTTCCAGCGGGTCTACGGAAGTGAGGCTGTGGTGCCGGTTGAAGTCGGATGCGAATCAGATCGGTGAATGGCCTATGATGAAGCTAACTCGGATAGGAGGCGTCTGGACTTGGACCTGGTCGAAGAAATCCGAGAGAAGGCAGCCGCTCGAATGTTTGTCTATCTCCAGAGAATGAAGCAAAAGTATAATCGAAAGGTGTTGCTGAAGGCGTTCCAGGTCGGGGATCTCGTCTGGAAAAGAGTCAAGCCGGTTGGGGACGTCAGCAAGTTAGAGCCTCAATGGGGAGAACCCTTCAAGGTCGTCCAGAAGCTGGCCTCGGGAGCTTACTACCTGGAGAACGAGCAAAGAAAGAGGCTTGACCGACCCTGGAGTGCTATTCATCTTCAACTCTATCGAGAGGCAGAGTGAGGGCTTGTGAGGCAATTGTACTTCGAAACTCTATAAAATGATAGTGGAAGGATGAGGTTCTTGGTCAGCTTGCAGGCACTCCAGACTCTTGCCTCCATGCGAGTGATAAGCGGGCATGCTCCCGCGCACCCCTCGGCTTGGCTCCCAGTCCGGACACGTGGCGACCCACGCTCCCTGGGTTCTACCTGACCGAGTGTCCAGACTCTCACCTCTGTGCGAGTTATAAGCGGGCATGCTCCCACGCACTCCTCGTCTCGGCTCCCAGTCTGGATGCGTGGCAACCCATGCTCCCTGGGTTCTACCCGACCGAGTGTCCAAACTCTCGCCTCCGTGCGAGTTATAAGTGGGTATGCTCCCACGCACCCCTCGGCTCAGCTCCCAGTCCGCACGCGTGGCGACCCACGCTCCCTGGGTCTACCTGACCGAGTGTCCAGACTCTCGCCTCCGTGCAAGTTATAAGCGGGCATGCTCCCGCGCACTCCTCGACTCGGCTCCCAGTACGGACACGTGGCGACCCACGCTCCCTGGGTTCTACCCGACCGAGTGTCTAGGCTCTCGCCTCCGTGCGAGTTATAAGCGAGCATGCTCCCCCGCACTCCTCGGCTCGGCTCGGGTCGCTCCCTGGGTTCTACCCGACTGAGTGTCCAGACTCTCACCTCCGTGCGAGTTATCAGCGGGCATGCTCCAGCGCACTCCTCGACTTGACTCCGAGTCCGAACGCGTGGTGACCCACGCTCCCTGGTTTCTACCCGACCGTGTGTCCAGACTCTCGCCTCTGTGCGAGTTATAAGCGGGCATGCTCCCGCGCACTCCTCTGCCGGCTCCCAGTCCAGACGCTAGCGACCCACGCTTCCTGGGTTCTACCCGACCGAGTGTCCAGACTCTCGCCCCGTGCGAGTTATAAGCGGGCATCCTCCCGCGCACTCCTCGGCTCACCTCCCAATCCGGACGCATGGCGATCCATTCTCCCTGGGTTCTACCCGACAGAGTGTCCCGACTCTCGCCTCTGAGCTAGTTATAAGCGGGAATGCCCCCACGTACCCTCAGACTTGGCCCCTAGTCTGGACGCACGGCGACCCACGCTCCCTGGGATTTCGCCAACTGAGTAGCACAGCTCTAAGCCTTCGGGGCCAATAGCATTCTACTTGGCTTGGTCCCCCTCGACCGGACACGTGGCAACCCACGCTCCTTGGGATCAAGCGAGGAAAGTACGCGAACTCTGCTCCCTGAGCGGGCAACGGTATGCTCGGTCGATCGCTTTATAGCCCCCGTTCCTCAAACAGAAGCCAACCATGAGTGTCTAAGGCCCCTCAAGCAGGTAAGTGGCTTAGGGGCTAATCCCTAGCCTTAATCAATTCATGGGCTTGCGTCCTTTGGCCGAGTTAGCCGGACCGACTGCACTAAGGAAAGAAGAAAAAGGGGCTCAACTGCAGGTCCGAGTGATCGACACTTAGACTCAAAAATTAGCAAACACATTTGACAAGGCTTAAGTAAAAGGGGTGTTTCATTAAAAGTAATTGCAATACAAAAGGAGGTTGAGCCTCTACACGGAAGAACAAAAAAGAAGAAACAGTATAGAGCCGACCCTCACTCGAAGGGTCGGAAGACATTCTCCATTCCTTGAGTCAACCCGGTCAGCTTGATAGTGTTGGCCGGGAGGTCGGGCGGAAGGTGGTCGCCCTGCTTAAGCTGCTCAATGGTGTTGGACATCTGCTGCTTAAGCATGGGGCGAATTGTCCTCGACAGTTGCTCGTAGAAATCCCGGGAGTTGATATACTCAACCCACTGGGATTCCCATCGAGCAGCCTCGCCCGCCTTATTGGCCCGAAGCTCCTTGAGCTCTAACTGGGCTGCCTTCCAAGCCGACCTCTGCTCACGGAGTCAGCTCAGCTCCTCGGCTTGGGCTTGGAGCTCAGCATCCCGGCTGGCCAACTGGCTGGTTAGCGACCTGACCTCCTGCTCCTTGACCTCCAACTTAGACTTCAAGGTCCTGGCAGACCGGGTCATCTTGTGGAGCTTCGCCCGAGTCTTCTTTAGCTTCTTTTGCACTTGGTCCTTGAGTGCCCAGGCCTTGGCCTTCGCGTGCTTGACCTGGGAGACCCGGACGAGAGCTTTACCAACCGCCGTATCCGCCGCGCCAATTTGAGCCCTAGAAGCCTCCAGCTGCTCTTCTGACTGGGCCAGTCGGTCCTGAAGACCAATGACCTCGACCCTCAGCCCGTTGAAGGAGTCTTCATCAGAAGTCAGTTGGGTGTGGCGGAATCGGGCCTCTAAGTCCTCCACCTGCTGCTCGGCTCGGAGGCGGGTCTTGGAGTGTGCCAGCATGGTCATCAACACACTGTAGCACGAACCCCAGAGCTGTAAAATTCAAAGATGCATCGTTAGTATGGAGACAAGGAAAGCCTAAGGAGAAGAGACTGAAATACACTTAACCGACATACCTGAGTAGCTGCCAACATGAAGGTGTTGGCTCGGATGCTTGGGCCTCGGTAGTTGCACTCCTGGAGGCCCTGAAGAAAGTGGTCGGCGATGGGACCGTGTAAATGAACTTCTTGACTCCGCCCGGGGTCTACGCCACTCGGCACCTCCAAGCTTATCGTTGGGTCGGCGAGTGAGGGTAGTAGCAGGTGCATGGGGGGATGCTCGAACTGTACCCCGGAGTGAGGAGAGCCTGAGTCCCACTGGGACGCCCGGGTCAGAGACGATGGAGGCGTAGAAGGCTCGGCCTTCTTCTTCTTCTTCTTCTTCTTCTTCTTCTTTTGCTTCTTCTGGGGTCGGCTGGTGGAGGCCTCAGCTAACTTGAGAGTCGGCGACACCGGCTCACTTGCCGACTCCAGCACTCGTCGGCGCTTAACAAGGAGCGGTTGGTCGTCGGCATCCTCGGGCTCGGGATCGGCGACTGGTACGCTTGCAGGATCGGGGGAGGGCGACAGGGACACCAGGGCCGGGGGAGCAGTCCCTTGTTGGGCTAATTGTTCAGCCACGCGAGCCTCTAGCTCGACATTGTCTAGGCCGAAGACCTCCTCTAGAACCGCGGCCAGCATCATATCGGCTGCAAGAATGACAAATGGGTAGTTAGACATTAACAGACGAAAGAAGAAACAGGAAGCTTACCAAGTGAACCAGATCGGTGGAAGGGTATGGGGCTGAGTCCGAACACGTGAAGGATGTCCTCGCTCAGCAAACGAACACCATGGAAGTCTCGGCCCCCGATTTTGGACAGGGCCGACTGATAGGTGGGAAGGGTCCGATAGTTTTTTGGTAGAGGGAGAGGAGAAGACATGTCAGAAATCCATGTAGTCGACCAGCTCGGGGCCGGGGTCATATTGACGAAAAAGAAGCGTTCCTTCCAACCTTTGTTAGAGGTCGGAAGCTTCGCTAGGAAGGAAGTTTTAGCTCGGGCTTAGAAATAGAAATTGTCCGGCTCTTGTCTCTTGGGATAGAAGAAGTAATAAAAGATGTCGGGTTGAAGGGGGATCTTGTAGAGAGAAAAGACAATGACCGACCCGCAGATTAGTCGGATGACATTTGGGGCTAGTCGGGATAAGGGGATTTGGAAGAAGTGACAAACGGAAGAAATGAAAGGGTGGATCGGGAAACGCAGACCGACCTGCAAATGGTCTCGGGAGATGGTTATGTAGCTAAGAGGGGAGGTCTCGGGTCGGTCAGTCGGTTCGGGTAGGGGAAGAGGGAAGTTGAAGGAGATGTGGTAGTTGTTAGATCGTTTACGTCTTGCTAGAGGGGGGGGGGTGAATAGCAATTTTCGATTTCTTCTACCTACACGTTAGCAAGCGCAAACGGAATAAACAAATACAAACAAAATAATGCTAACGTGTTACCGTTTACGTGGTTCGGAGATGATGCTCCTACTTCACGACTGTCTGTAAGGTAGATGATCCCTCAATCCTTCGGCGGATCACTCCCTGGATGCCCTCCGGCTAGCTCGTGTAGCTCCTTGTGGGTGGAGAAACCTCGCCACAAAATCTGACACGCTACTGAGCACCAAAGACTACTAACAAGCCCTAACCAAGCTTGTTTCGTCAGAGGTCTCCAACCAAACCCAAGCCTCTTTAAATAAAGCTCAAGGCTGGAAAACACCCTACCAGTCGATTGCCCTCAGGGCAGTCGACTGGTCCCACTAAAAATCGACTGTTGCAGCTCAACGTTCGAATTTTCAGCCAACACAACCAGTCACAACCAGTGCAGTCGACTGGTCCAGGGTCGACTTCCTTCTGTGAGTTTATGTTCGAGCTGGTAGTCGACTGTTATATTACCAGTCAACTGCCCAGCTTAAACAAACACTCCTCCTCACTCCGAAGACCCTCCTACACGTGTGCCTTCAAGTACACTCCCTTGGCTTGCCCCTTGAAGTCCTCTTCCACCGGCTATCGTCCCTCGGATGCGCACGCAAACCCTCGGCTTGCCTCCATGCCACCCTTCATGTGTGCCATTTGAAGTCCACTTCCCAGCTTGCCCTTGGAGTCCTCTTCCCTCGGCTCTTCGTCCCTTCATGACTTAGTTAACTCTTCACCAGTAGCCTTGATTGTTGCCTTCGCGCCCTCTTCATCTTCGGCTCCCGTCCCTCGGATGCACACAAGCCTCCAGCTTGTCTCCATGCCATCCTTCACGCATGCCTCGAAGTTCGTGCCCCTCGGCTCATCATCCCTGCTATCTATGGTCCCTCGGGTGCACACAAGCCTCCAGCTTGTCTCCATGCCACCCTTCACCGTATCGAAGCCGTCCAGCTAAGTCAATATGTGTAACCTACAATCTTGCACACTCAAATATGTTGGTGCAGGAAGCACCATATCGAACCTTGTTTTGATATTGGCAAAGGATTCAAAGTTAAGTTTATTGGTGATCTAACAATGTTACTCAAGTGTGCAAGAAAAGTCCTAGCGAAGGGCTGCTAGGCACCTGGCAAAGGGCTGCCAGGAAACAAAGTCCTAGCGAAGGGCTGCTAGGCACCTGGCGAAGGGCTGCCAGGAAACAAAGTCCTAGCGAAGGGCTGCTAGGCACTGGCAAAGGAATGCCAGGAGACAAAGACCTAGTGAAGGACTACTAGGCAACTAGCGAAGGACTGCTAGTCACAAAGACCTAGTGAAGGACTACTAGGCAACTAGCGAAGGGCTGCTAGTCACAAAGACCTAGTGAAGGACTACTAGGCAACTAGCGAAGGGCTGCTAGTCACCAAGTCCTAGTGAAGGACTACTAGGCAACTAGCGAAGGGCTGCTAGTCAAACAAGACCTAGCGAAGGAATGCTAGGCACTAGGCAAAGGACAGCCTGGTACTGAAGTCCTGGCGAAGGACTGCTGGGCAAAAGTCCAACCAGAGGAGCCAGTTGGCGACAGGTAAACTCTCCTGAGAGGAGTAGGTGAGGACGCGTTCTCCGTTGAGGGAACAGTAGGTGTCGGTTCGACCTAGGGCTCCATTTCGGAGACCCGAAGTCAGAACCAAGACAGCTAAGGCTGTATAAAACTAACAACTTACTGCTTTATGTTGTTTTTGAACTAACCTTGGATACAGGACCAAAGGAACGAGTGTCTGCAGCTTAGAGAGCCCCAAAGGAGTGAGGCAGCAGCTGAGTAGGGCGCCCTGAGTGTCCAGGGCGCCCCAAGGTGAACATGAAACAAAAAGGAGCTTCGGCTGAATACTGGCCGGGGAGCCCCCAGCCACCAGGGCGCCCCGCGCCTAGAGCCAGCGATGAGGATAAGCCTCATCCAGCCGATACTCCCGCTGAAAAGGTCAGCCAGGGCGCCCTCAGCTTCCAGGGCGCCCCCGTCAAAGCATTATCCTGACTTTGAAGGGATAACTGATAAGTACCATTTTGTTGATTATTTTAATTGCTAAAATTCATGTTTGACCCATGTTTTACTTGCTTAATTGTGATTTTACCCTAGGTTTTAGAACTTCCTTTTATTTTGGACTTAATTGCAAATTTACACATATTTGGATTATTTGGCCACTAAATTTTTGATCTATTTTTGTAGGCATGAAAGGTTCATGGACCTAGGGCATACTGGGTCAAACTTGAGTCAGAAGTGGACCCGGATCGAGTTATCAAGCTTCGGATTAATCCGGGCCGTCCGATTCAAAAGCGGCTAGATCTGAGCCATCTGGGACCATCTGAAGCAATCCGAGCTAGGGTTAGGGTTGATCAAGCATTCTGATCAAGATCTGAAGGTTTCATCCCAATCAGAGCTCAATCAACCGTTGGATCAAGCTCGGAGGGCTCTAGATCGTCCATTCAAAGATTAGGTTGATCTGGACCATCCGTTGTACATCTGGAGGATCCGATCTACCAGAAGGCAGTTCCTGACCCCTGATCAACATCCTCAAAGTTTGGCTCAAATCAGAGAAGGATCAGCCGTTGGATTTTCTAAATTCAATCTGAGCCGTCCATTGCTAGCTACTTAATCAAAACGCGCCCCAGTTTCTTCCTCGTCGCGTCTTCGCCGCAGCTACCTTCTTCATCGAGTTCTTCATTTTGCTTCATTTTTTTCTTCAATCCGAGGCGCGACCACTCGATTTCCTTGCTTAGATCATGTGCTAGGTCATTGGGAAGGCCATCAGTGAGAGTTTCTAGTTCGGAATTGCCCAAAGACAGCGCTGTTGAGAGGTTTCCGCAGCTCTGTCCATTTGCTACCTTCGGATCGGCTGTGCTCAAATTCCTTCCACCTGAGCTATCTAGAGGGGTTCCCTAGATTGCTTGGATCATCATCAACTCACCTTCGCACGCAGACGTAGCCGAATTGAAGATTTCGAATGGAAAAATTCAGAATGAAGCAATCTGAGCTGTATTCAATCGCGGATGGAGTTTTCCCTATGATTTTCTGAGCTTGCGGGTCCGAGGCTCTCCCTTGCGTGACGAACAAGGAGTACCTGAGCTCGGGAAGGGATCGAGGAGTAGTTTCTTTAGTTTAATTTCAGTTTTAGCTGTAATTTCCATTACTGCTTTAGTTTCGTTTCTGTTTTTGTTTCAGATTAGTTAACTTCGTTTACTGAATTGTTCCAACTCTGATTAGTGTTTCAATGCTTCAAGTAGTTAGTCAGATTGCTTGTTTAGTGATCAATTGAATTTAATTTAGTTTATTTCCTATTTTTAGCTTGCGTATCAGTTTGTATCAGCTTTTCCCTGTTTTTCAGCTGCGTATCAGCTTTCTCATGCTGCGAATTCACTTAGTGCTGAACTCTTTAGTGTATTTCACATCTAGTGTGTTAGTTTAGTTGATTTAAGTTGTTTCTCCTCTAGCTTCATTTCTGAATTTTGATCAGTTTGATATTTCTGCATTTCCTGCACATGCTGCATTCCAATTCTGTTTTCTGCATTTCAGTTTCCAATTCTGCCATCCAATTTCAATTTCTGTAATCCATCAAATATCTCTCAAGTATCAGTTTCTGAAATTGTGTATCAAGAGAGCATTGTTTGCTGGATTTTCCCTCTGCATTCCATTTCTGAATTCTGCAATTCCATCAGTAGCTGCAATTGTTTTCCACAGCCTGCTGATCAGTTCGCATTGAGTTTCAATCACATTTCTGCATTGTTTTAGTTTGGATAGGCTGAAGTTTTTATCAGTAAGATCTGAGTTGGAACTCTATTGCATTCGAATTTAGTGGTCTTATTTGGTTTTAGCATCCAATTAGTTCTGAATTTTGCAAGACAATTCTGCATTTCTGCATTTCTTCAGCTGAGTTTGCATTTTGATTTCAGCCCACAGAGATGTTGCTAGCTAGTAAACCATTGCATCAGCTCGTATCTGCATTCCACTTAATTTCATGCTAGTATCAGTCTCAATTTGATCAGCCCATTCCCTGCGTTTAGAGTCAAATTGGTATATAGTTTTCTTATCCTTTGCGTGCCAAGTTTGCTGAAATTTTCTACAGGATGTATCAAGATAAGTTCAGCACTGCTTTGTATCAAAATTTAACTTACCTTTTAGTGAATTGCTGTGATTGAAATCAGTTGCATTCGAACTTGGATCGTTTCCGAATTGTAGTTCATATTTGGCACATAAGTTGTCTTGATTTACTTGCCCACAACTTGTATCAAGTAAGGCTTGGCATTGGTTTTGTATTGGACTGTTTTTAGATAGCTTTGCATTTGATTTGGATGTGTTATCAGATCTGTTTTGCAACTTCGGTTAAGTTGCCTTGGTTCATTTAGTTCCATTAGTTGAGTTTCTTAGTGGCACTTACTTTGTTTGGCTCATCTAGTTGAGTGCCTTTATTTTCATTGCGATTTTATTTCTAATTGAACCCAAAACCCAAATATTTATTTGAAACCCGAAAATTCACAAACGACACATAAACACGAACTCAAATCACACAACGTCAACTAGTCCCGAGGAAAAATACGACCTGTGGCCCCTTTACTACGTTTTCATATTTTTTATTGCAAAAAGGGTTTCCAGCATTTTATTCATAAATATCTAAATTTGGAGGACCCACATTCGTGACAGTCTATTTTGGGTCCATCAAATTTTTGACGCCGTTGCCGGGGAAGCAACTAGTTAATTTGTTTGATTTTTGCTTGTATGCTTTTGGACATATCATTGGGTTCTATTTTATTTTGCATTATCTTTTGTATACGGTTGCTGCTATTTTTCTTGTTTGTTTTGTGACAGGACTGCTAGTTCAAAATGTTCTCATCTAATTACCAGCAGTCGTGTCCACAATTTCACCAGAACCAACCTTTCAATCAGCAACCAAATCAGTTTTTTCAGCCACAATTCCAGGGTTTTGAGCAACCATTTCAGCAATTTCAGCCCGATTCTCAGCAATCCTATCAACAAAATCAAGTATCTTTTCAAGGAATTCAGCAAGGGTGTTTGAATAATCAAAATTTTCAGCAACCACCCTTCCCTCAAGTTCAACTAAACCCAAATTTTCAGCATCTTAACCAAGATTTCCAGCAGCCTTTTGCAAGTTTTCAGCATGGAAATAATCAATTTCAACCTCAATTCCAACCATATCAACAAGGGCAGCAAGGTTGTCAATCGTTTCAAATATTTCCACCTCAAAACCAACCATTTTTCCAGCCCTCACAGCCCATTAATCAGAATTTCCAGCAACAAAATCAGAATTTTCAGCCCACTCAATTTCAGTGTTCACCACCACAATTTCAACCTCAGATCCAAGAATTCCAGAATCATAATTTTCAGCCATCTCCACCAAATTTTGAACCAAGTTTTCAGCAGTTTAATCAGTCTATTCAACCATTTGATCAGCCCCCACAGTTTCCATTTCAGAATGCACAGCCTACTCTTGGTCTTCAGTAGCCTTATGTTACATTTCAAGACCAACAAGAGTTCCACACTAACCAAGGAAGCTTTGAGAATCCTGATTGGAGTGAGGAACAACAACAAAGGATGATAGAGATGTTGCAACAAATTCTACAACAACAACAAAGTTTTCAAGAACAACAAGAGCAAATTTTTCAAGAACAACAACAAAGGCTTCAAAACATGCAAGATCAATGGAATCAAATACAAGCTCAAAGATTAGGACAATCAGATGAATCTATGAGTGTAGGGGATTGCACTGAGCCCCAAGAATCACCCATTCCTACTGATTTAGAGGCATTGGAGGAGATTGATAGCAGGGCTTGTGATAGTTTTGAATTCAATTCTGAAACTTTACAGGATCATTCTATACTTTTATCTTGTGATGATTTAGTTGTTAATGATCCTAATTTTTCTAATTTGGTTGATACAGGAATGGTTGAGGGAACATGCATAGGAGATGATTCCATAGGTGTAGGGGATTGCACTAAGCCCCAGGGACCACCACAATTGACTGGTACATTAGAAGATTCAGAGGATGAACCAGAAAGTGTAGGGACTTGCTTGGTGGAAGCAAGAACCCAAGGATCACCCGTTCCAGTTGAGTGTCCACCAGAACCCAAACCTGAAGAGGAGATTGCACATTACCAGGAGGAGCCAATAATTACACCCACTCTTGTAGAGCCTCCAGGTATTTTTCAGCACTATCAGGTAAATACTCCTCCTAATTTTTCTAAAAATTGCATAGAGGTACCTCAAACTGATTTTATTGTCTGTGATATACTTAGGGATGCATCTCTTGTAGAATTTGATTGTGAAAAATCCCTAGAGGTACCTAGTGTTAAAGTTGCTGAATTTGAAGCATGTGGTGATACATATCATGAAAATGCTGAATGTGAAAAATTTTTAGAGGTGCCTAGACTTGATGTTGATTATTGTGATGAGTCTCTTGATATATCTTATGCTGAAAATAATTTTGAAAAATTCATTGAGGCACCTAAAATTGATTTTATTGGCTGTGACACATTGCTTGATACATCCTTGGTAGGAAATAATTGTGAAATCTCTATTGAAGTGCCAAAAATTGATTTCTTTATTTGTGATGAGTTTCTGGATGCAAATTTCGTAGGAAATAATTGTGAAAAATTTATTGAGGCACCAAGAATTGATTTTATTGGACATGATGCAGTTTTGGATACATTTCATGTATAGACTGAATTTATATCATTTCTTTCTGACCCTGAACGCTTGAGAGAGGTATTACATTGTTTTGCAGGGTCCAGAAGACTTCAGGAGTGAGTGCTCCAACTGAACAGACTTCAACCTCCTGGAAGGACTTCTAAAAGGAATAAAGAAGGAGGAGAAGATTTTACTGTAATTCATGGTACTCCATTCCTTCAATGGCTATTGTACCTAAATCGCCTTCGGCCACCGGAGCAAATTTTTGTAAAGTTCAAGTGTGGGGGAGCCTTCATTCTCTCAGCCACTCACACGCCTCCACTACCACGATGGAGGCTACTGCTTGACAGACTCCGTCCACCAGAAATAAAGGGGAGATTGTTCTTTCTTGTATTTTCTTTTATTTCATTTTTCATTTTCATGCTTTCCAGAAGTAGAATTTTCTTTTTAATTGAGTCCTTGCTAATAAAAGCATGAGTAGAGTAGAATGCATAGGAGTCATTGTAAATACCTTGTTATTTCTTTTCACACTTTTTCTTGCATGATTAGGAATAAATGTATCCCTTTAGGTTATCTCCATAGCATTTTAGAGTCTTTTGAAAACAAATTAAATTTGGTTGTTAAAACTTAGGATTTGAGCTAATGGATAAAATCTTGGATGCTTGAGTACTACTTGGTTTTAGATTCTTAATTGATGATTTGAGATGAATCATTTGCACCTAGTGAGAATTAGCCTTATATTTGTGACACACATGTTATTGAACTCTAGAACTTGCTTAGGTTCTTTCAAAATCATATTTCAATGATTGGATCACATCTATAGAGACTAATCATTTTGTCTACCTTTCCATATCAATTTTGGCAAAAATCATGTTCATTCCATTTTTTCTTTACTTATTTCCTACTCTTACCCTCACTTTTCTATGGACTTGTTGTTTGAAATGTTTCTTAATGCTATTTTGCCCGAGATGGACAAAGATTTAAGTGTGGGGGAGTGACTAGCTTTTTGGAAAAATTTGGTATCAAGGAGGCACTTCATTCGAAAAAAAAAATTTTGCCCAATTGAGTTGAGCTTGGCAACAAGAACAAGTGAAGAATTCAGTTATGAATTGGAGATGAGTTGTTCTTCATTGCAAATCCGACTGAAGGAAGTCTTCAGTGAGAAAAAAAAAATAAAAGAGAGATGAAAAGAAATACATGAGCAAGAAGGAGCTTGAGTTGAGTTTGTTGTCAAGAGTGAGCAAGAAGAAGTGGATAAGGATGGAACCAATTTGAATTGGAGGTGAAGTGGATCTAAAAAAAAGAAAAATCTGCAATGGGAAGGAATGGCACGAAAAAAAAATAGAAAAAAAAAACGGTGCCATGAAAAAAATTTGAATTCAATGGAGTTTGTAGCGCAAGTGGCTTGGATCAAGAATTGGGAAGTTGAAGTTGTGGAAGCTAAGTTCATGCAAAAATCTGATGGAATCTGAGTTGAATCTGACCAAATCTGATCCAATGCAGAACGGTTGTGCCAAAACAGAAAATTTCTTGTGCAGATCAGTAAGTGAAGTGGAGCTGAACACAATCTAAGCTGAAATGAACCAAATGCAGAAATTGGTGCTAAGTAACTCTCAGAATCTATCTGCTGAATGTAATCAGCAGTGCAGAGACTTGGCTGAAAATCCAACTTACTGATCAGAAGTTTGAATTGAAGTTGAATACAAGCTGGAAAAATCTGTGCCAAAAGCCAATTGAAGCTGTTCGGCCACCCTGATTTCAGCTGATTGCAGCTGCTTTTACTATGGAAATCAGAAACAGCTTGGCATCAAATGCTGAACCGTAGCTGCACAAATTCAAGTGCTTCTGAAATTGCAACGAAACTAATTTGGATTGGAAGTGAAACAGTTTTTGCTGATAAGGATTAAGAACAAGTCCATCAACCAGCCAGCCATCAGAAATTTGAAACGCAGCAGGTTAGTTGAATTAAAATGCCGAAATTTGATCAGGCAGTGCTGGAATTCAAACATGAAAATGAGGTGTGCAGATCAGTATCAACCTGAAAAGGATTGTGTGTTGGCTGAAATTCGACTTGTGAGCAGAATTTTCAAGTGGAACAAATCAAAATCTTCCATGTCTATTTGATGCTAACTGATGTTGATTATTTAAGAAATCAGAGACTTGAAATGGATTTAGTGAAGCTGAATTTGCAGCTGAACAGAAAAAAAAAGAATGGAAGAAAGTAGTGTGCCAATAAAGGGTGAAGTGTATCAAGAGTGAGTTACAAGGGTTGTTGAGTGAAAATTTTATGTTGAGTATCTATTTCACTTATATCATATGTTCTTTGATACATTCTGACCTTGCTAGAGGATAAAAGAAAGAAAAAAAAATCAGGAAAGAAGAATGGAGAAAGAAATTTGGCACGCAAGGTGGAAATTGACACATTTGAACAAATGGGTTGTTTTCATCCAAATCAAAGGCATTGTTCAAGATTTACTCCATCACACTTTTGGGTATCACTAGAGGACTAACAAGAGGGGCAAAGCACATTGGAAACATTTTTGAGCAACCAAGTCTCCCACTTTATCAGTTTTTCCATTTTCTTGGCTTTTATTCCATTTCTTACTTTTTTTTCATGTTTTCATTTGTTTTTATAGTTGTTGATCCTAATCATGAATAATGGTGGAGATTAGATAATAAGCAAGCCTATGGTAGTGCAAGAAGCATGTGTGTTTGAGTGAGCTCCACTTCCATCATCAACTTAGAACTTACGGAGAGAGCCACCAAAATTTTCCTGGAAAGGCTAGTGAGTTAAATTCATCTCAATGACTCATGATGGATGAAAAGGCTAAGTTGTTGATTTAAGGACAAGATACTAATTCATAGAGCTTAGATTTATGAGAATTGACAACCCTAGGTAATTTCTTTTCATTGGTTTCTAATTATGCTTAA
This sequence comes from Boesenbergia rotunda, assembly GCA_024364735.1. Taxonomy (NCBI): domain Eukaryota; kingdom Viridiplantae; phylum Streptophyta; class Magnoliopsida; order Zingiberales; family Zingiberaceae; genus Boesenbergia; species Boesenbergia rotunda. The sequence goes on from JAGFNQ010005996.1 coordinate 116,854, forward strand.
GAAAATCTAGGGGATACTTATTTAGTAGTTTCGCGAGACACTCAAGCTTAAGTGTGGGGGAGTTGATAAGTACCATTTTGTTGATTATTTTAATTGCTAAAATCCATGTTTGACCCATGTTTTACTTGCTTAATTGTGATTTTACCCTAGGTTTTAGAACTTCCTTTTATTTTGGACTTAATTGCAAATTTACACATATTTGGATTATTTGACCACTAAATTTTTGATTTATTTTTGTAGGCATGAAAGGTTCATGGACCTAGGTCATACTGGATCAAACTTGAGTCGGAAGTGGACCCGGATCGAGTTATCAAGCTTCGGATTAATCCGGGCCGTCCGATTCAAAAGCGGCTAGATCTGAGCCATCCGGGACCATCTGAAGCAATCCGAGCTAGGGTTAGGGTTGATCAAGCATTCTGATCAAGATTTGAAGGTTTCATCCCAATCAGAGCTCAATCAACCGTTGGATCAAGCTCGGAGGGCTCTAGATCGTCCATTCAAAGATTAGGTTGATCTGAACCATCCGTTGCACATCTGAAGGATCCGACCTACCACAAGGCAGATCCTGACCCCTGATCAACATCCTCAAAGTTTGGCTCAAATCAGAGAAGGATCAGCCGTTGGATTTTCTAAATTCAATCTGAGCCGTCCATTGCTAGCTACTTAATCAAAACGCGCCCCAGTTTCTTCCTCGTCGCGTCTTCGCCGCAGCTACCTTCTTCATTGAGTTCTTCATTTTGCTTCATTTTTTTCTTCAATCCGAGGCGCGACCACTCGATTTCCTTGCTTAGATCATGTGCTAGGTCATTGGGAAGGCCATCAGTGAGAGTTTCTAGTTCGGAATTGCCCAAAGACAGCGCTGTTGAGAGGTTTCCGCAGCTCTGTCCATTTGCTACCTTCGGATCGGCTGTGCTCAAATTCCTTCCACCTGAGCTATCTAGAGGGGTTCCCTAGATTGCTTGGATCATCATCAACTCACCTTCGCACGCAGACGCAGCCGAATTGAAGATTTCGAATGGAAAAATTCAGAATGAAGCAATCTGAGCTGTATTCAATCGCAGATGGAGTTTTCCCTATGATTTGCTGAGCTTGCGGGTCCGAGGCTCTCCCTTGCGTGACGAACAAGGAGTACCTGAGCTCGGGAAGGGATCGAGGAGTAGTTTCTTTAGTTTAATTTCAGTTTTAGCTGTAATTTCCATTACTGCTTTAGTTTCGTTTCTGTTTTTGTTTCAGATTAGTTAACTTCGTTTACTGAATTGTTCCAACTCTAATTAGTGTTTCAATGCTTCAAGTAGTTAGTCAGATTGCTTGTTTAGTGATCAATTGAATTTAATTTAGTTTATTTCCTGTTTTTAGCTTGCGTATCAGTTTGTATCAGCTTTTCCCTATTTTTCAGCTGCGTATCAGCTTTCTCATGCTGCGAATTCACTTAGTGCTGAACTCTTTAGTGTATTTCACATCTAGTGTGTTAGTTTAGTTGATTTAAGTTGTTTCTCCTCTAGCTTCATTTCTGAATTTTGATCAGTTTGATATTTCTGCATTTCCTGCACATGCTGCATTCCAATTCTGTTTTCTGCATTTCGGTTTCCAATTCTGCCATCCAATTTCAATTTCTGCAATCCATCAAATATCTCTCAAGTATCAGTTTCTGAAATTGTGTATCAAGAGAGCATTGTTTGCTGGATTTTCCCTCTGCATTCCATTTCTGAATTCTGCAATTCCATCAGTAGCTGCAATTGTTTTCCACAGCCTGCTGATCAGTTCGCATTGAGTTTCAATCACATTTCTGCATTGTTTTAGTTTGGATAGGCTGAAGTTTTTATCAGTAAGATCTGAGTTGGAACTCTATTGCATTCGAATTTAGTGGTCTTATTTGGTTTTAGCATCCAATCAGTTCTGAATTTTGCAAGACAATTCTGCATTTCTGCATTTCTTCAGCTGAGTTTGCATTTTGATTTCAGCCCACAGAGATGTTGCTAGCTAGTAAACCATTGCATCAGCTCGTATCTGCATTCCACTTAATTTCATGCTAGTATCAGTCTCAATTTGATCAGCCCATTCCCTGCGTTTAGAGTCAAATTGGTATATAGTTTTCTTATCCTTTGCGTGCCAAGTTTGCTGAAATTTTCTGCAGGATGTATCAAGATAAGTTCAGCACTGCTTTGTATCAAAATTTAACTTACCTTTTAGTGAATTGCTGTGATTGAAATCAGTTGCATTCGAACTTGGATCGTTTCCGAATTGTAGTTCATATTTGGCACATAAGTTGTCTTGATTTACTTGCCCACAACTTGTATCAAGTAAGGCTTGGCATTGGTTTTGTATTGGACTGTTTTTAGATAGCTTTGCATTTGATTTGGATGTGCTATCAGATCTGTTTTGCAACTTCGGTTAAGTTACCTTGGTTCATTTAGTTCCATTAGTTGAGTTTCTTAGTGGCACTTACTTTGTTTGGCTCATCTAGTTGAGTGCCTTTATTTTCATTGCGATTTTATTTCTAATTGAACCCAAAACCCAAATATTTATTTGAAACCCGAAAATTCACAAACGACACATAAACACGAGCTCGAATCAAACAACTTCAACTAGTCCCGAGGAAAAATACGACCTGTGGCCCCTTTACTACGTTTTCATATTTTGATTGCAAAAAGGGTTTCCAGCATTTCTTACAAATTCTAAATTCTGATGGACCCACATTTCGTGACAACTTAACTTAGCTAAATCGGGTCCGTCACTCTCAGTGCTTCATCTACCAGAGAACTACTCTTCCATCCCTTCAATTGGTATTTATTCTTCAAAAGAATCCAATCAAACCCAAAAATTACAGAATCATTGATATTTGAACCGTCTAACCATCCATTGTCTTGTTAAATTATTTTGATTATATATTTTTAAAAAAATTTAAATAAAATATGTATGCTTATATAACTTAATTTTATAAAAATAATGTGATTTAAATGATTTAAGCAAATATCATATAAGTAGCTCATTGACTTAAGTTAAAAAAAAAACACATTTTCTCAGTATAGGAATAATGTTTTAAAATGATCAAGTTATACCGTCAATTACGAGAACTATTACTTATCATATTTAGTTTGTATTTAGGTCGGTTAATTATATTTGGATGAATTGATTAAAAAGTATAAATTTAGTTTGTTTACAAAAGGTGAATCATAAATTAAATATGTCAAACTTGGAATGGTGCTTATTAACGTAGAGATAAAAAATATATATTAATGATAATATAAATTTATTATGCCACTTATTTTTCTTGAATTTTATTCTCTTTTATCACTATCAACTTAGTTTACTTAGACAAAATTGTTTTCTTTTTTTTTTCCTTTGTTTTCTCTTTTGCTTTTTTTACAAGCAAATAACCTCTAAATCACTTTCCTTATGACATAAGGGCATATGTAAGCAAAGGTATATATGCATGTTTTACGTATGCAATATTATTTTGTAATAAAAGAAATAATTAATTGTGATTAACAATCTTCTAGGAGCTCACTCTTTTCCATGTATTATCTTCGTAGGAAGATGGATGATGTGAAATTTTAAATTAATATAGGAAAAAAAATAAAGCCAACTTTCTCGACACGTATTCAACAAACGATAAAAAAAATAAATTAAAAATAATGAATTATATTGGGAAAATGAACAAGATAGTAACCTTCCAATTCCATAGATCGTTGGACTCCTATGAATTAAAAATAAGTAGAGGACGTGTATGGAAATAATGCTTCCACGTGATTACAATTTGCATTAAACAATTAAAAAAAGTTAATTTTCAAAATGCCTCCAATATTTTCTTTGCTTATCAAATTTACCCTTGAGATTTGATCGATGTCCAAGCACCGCTATTTTTTTTAATTTTACTGTCAAACTAATTACCTATTTTATCTCCTGAATTATCATATAAACCATTTATTTATTAATAGAGGAATTATTTTAAAAATAAAATAGACATGTGAAGGTGTATATTAACATTAATTAAAGAACGAGGATATCTTTTATAAAATAAATTTTGTTCCACAAGCTTTGGATTAAAAAAATATTTAAATTAATAAAATATACAAAAATGAATAATCTTACTGGCATATTTATTAAACATGGCTTATATACCACTCATCTTTTCTTTTCTTTTTAATTTTAAGAAAACAATTATATAAAAAATTATTTTATAAATTAATTCACTACTTATTCGGAAAGATTTATGTGTTAGTTTCAAAAAAAGATATTAATGCTATTAATGAAAATGATAGCTTAGAAGATTAATTGAAAAGACTTAATTTTATCGTGGAAAACTTTGAACTTCTAGATCATGCACCGTTATTCATTGTGTTGTGTGACGACCATGCTTACGAATTCTAAATTAAATTAAATAAAAGTGGTTAAAATTAATTTTTGTGATAAAAAATAAAATTTTAGAGAGGAATCATTAAGGATATAAATGAGTTCAATATATACAATACCAATTAAATTATATTAAATTATATATATATATAAGCTTGAATGATTATAAATTATTCATAAAATGCATTTTAATTTCTCATAATTAAATTTATAATTAGAAATTATTTTAATTTGACATGATAATTTCTTATCCCTTAAATTAGATGGCATAAGATAATTTGTTCATTCTCGTGCTCCAGCTAATCTATCTCAAAGTCAATTAGGAGAAGATAAATCAACCAATCTATCTCAGAAAAAAATAATTAACGAGATGTTTCCAACCACGGGACGACCACCCGGGCTTATGGAAGTTTTCCACTGGCGGCCAGGGTGCGTCCTATTTGGAAAAAAATTTCTACAAATACGTAGTAGTTAAGAATCGAATCCGTGAATGTCTGGGATAGCTATTATCGTCCTACCGTTATATTATAGTTCCGAAGCTTAATCAATCTATTTCAGAGTTAATAGGGAGAAGATAAATCAAAAGATTATAATAGGGAGAAGATAAATAACTATAAGAGTTATAGATAACGTCGAATTTTAACTTTTTAATTTTAAGACGTGTTAACCATAAATCGACTCTTATCGCTTAAACTAGAGTACATATAAATATGCATAGTCAGTTTTCGATCAAAAGGGGTCCTTATTCCTCTGCTTCGTCTTCCTCGTCGCTTTCGTCGTCCCTCCTAACCTAAAAGGCTAAAACTAAAAGCTCTAGCTTTCCTCGTTTTTCATCTGAAACCACCGGAAAGATGGCTCCTTTCACTCTCTGATCACGGTCTCAATGTTAGATTCGAGGAACTTTGTCGATTTCACGAAGAGCTGTGTCGATTAACCCTAAATTTCAGTTGGTTTTCGGTACCTGTGATGAATGGAGGGCGCCCGAGGGAGCTCGAATTCCCCTCCCCCTTTCCTCCTTAAAACCTACGACATGGTGGACGATCCTTCGACGGATTCTATTGTCTCATGGAGCGCCTCCGATGCGAGCTTCGTCGTATGGAGCCCGCCGGATTTTTCTAGGGATTTGCTGCCCAAGTATTTCAAGCACAATAACTTCTCCAGCTTTGTGAGGCAGCTCAATACCTATGTAAGTGACTCCAGCAATTAAAATCCCTAGAAAAATTCATCTTTCGATTTAAACTTTCATGCTGATTCTTAGCAAGTTGGATTTTTTAAGCTCTTTGTTGAGGTATTTGAATATTCAAATCAAATTTATAAGTTCAGTCCCTTTATTTTCCATGGATTAAGCTGGATGGTTTTTATTTCTTTATTTGGATTGGTTCTTCTCCTTCGACATAAGGGAAGTTCAGACAAGATCAAGCAATATCGAAGTTTATTCCGAGTTGTGGGTAGAAAGATTTTTTACTGACAGTTTAAACTTTCAGATTACAGTGGCACAATCAATTGTTTGTCTATTATTGTAGATAACTGCTTCCTATGCACTAAATGATCTTCTAGTGTTCCAAGAGTGCTTAGTGTTTCGATAAATCAAGTTGTTTCGTATGTATCCTCCAGGGTTTCCGAAAGATAGATCCTGACCGGTGGGAGTTTGCGAATGAGGATTTTGTTCGAGGACAGAGACACCTTCTGAGAAACATATACAGGCGCAAACCAGTTCATAGTCATTCGAACCCCTCCTCTGGTCCATTAGCAGAAGCTGAGAGACAGGAGCTCAATGAGGAGATCGAGAAGCTCAAGCAAGAAAGGCTTGTACTTTTGAATGAGCTTCAGATGCACAGCTACCATTACAGTGGAATCGAGCAGCAAATTCAGTCCTTGGAGGACAGACTTCAGGCTATGGAAAATAGACAAGGAAGTTTAGTTGCCTACTTGAAACGAGTCATACAAGAACCCCAATTCCTCTCGGAGCTTCAGAGGAACAAGAAGAGTAGATTGCCTAAAATCGTGTTTTTGGAAGAGGATTCAGACTCAGTGGTAGATCCACAAATGGTTTCATTGCACGCAATTGACATGGGGGCTTTTGAGAAAATGGAATCACCCTTGAATTCATTGGAGAATATTTTCAGAGGTGTTGGTCAAGCATTCGAAGACATGTTCTATGACAGTATTGTTCCTTTTCCATTGGATGTAATTTCCACCGAGATGAATGTATCGACAGTGAAGACCAACAAACATCTGCGTACTCTGTTGCCTGATGTTCAACCTTCTTCATTCAAAGTGGTAGATATTCACCCATTTTCAGATATAACAAAATGCAAAAATCAAACAGATTCACAAACCAAGGTTTCTACCGATATGAAATCAGAACCAACTCCAACAGAAGTCCACTCACCGAGAAATCAAAATACATCAGTGACAGCATTGACAGTGCACACTGGAGCAAATGATGGATTTTGGGAACAATTTCTTACAGAGGTTCCAGGTTCTTCAGATCACAAACGAAGTGCAGAAAAGATGCGAGAACAACAAAGCACATATTGGAACTGGAAAGACATCGATCACCTTGCCGTAAAGTCTAACTTCAGTAGGGAAAGAACTGATGATGTAAACTTCCTTGTTTCTGGGTAATACTGAATTAGAACTCACAGTAGTCATGTATGATAGAATCGATTTAGTTTTTGATTCGTTATGTTGCTTGCCTCCAACTTATAGCTTTCTCCCCATTGTATTGTGTCCTTTTGTACTTTTGGATCATGTAGCATGTAACTTTTGATATGGTTAGGGATCAATTCAGAATATGTTTGTGCCTCCATTTTTTACTTGAGTGACACTCTTGTTTGAATACTAAACGATCCGGTTGAGTTCGAGTGATGGACCGACTCATTGACGGCGGCTCAGCTGTGAGTAGGTCGGACAAGGGTCAAATCGCCTCTGGTCAAGTGCTTCCTTATCAGGTTGGCTCTTCTCGGACTGAGAATGAAGGGAAAAAAACTCACCATATAAATTCATGCAAACCCATCTATCCATATCTAATTTTAAGAGTATCACCAACATTTCTTTAAGAAAAACAAAATTAGTTGATTTTTTAAATATATTAAGAAAATTCAATACATATCATGTTGTCTCCATAGAGGAACAAAATTTCCAACAAAATTCCATAGAGGAGACAAGTTCCCTAGGTTGATCACCACCTGCACTACAAACACCACACAATTATCTTTTATTTTCCATATTTGAAAATATCTAAACACGCACAAGAAAAAATAAGCATATATCCTCCAAATGCCTGGTCATAATCTTATCCGAACAAACAAGACTAATCTCATCCACAACCCTAATTTGTTCTACTCCCATCTATCATTTGAAAGATTGTGATCTATCTAGTGATATTTGAAAAAGAAATCCCCAAACACGAGGTTGAATTTTCTTTTCCAAAGTCACATTCATAGCTGAGCAAAAGCAATTTGGTATTTTCAGCTTCCTTTCCCAACCTTTTCAACGATGGGGACGGAAATATGAATATAGGGTCCTTTAAAATAAGGGCAAAAATAATATAACGTCCCTTTTTATTGGAATTGTAAGAGAGAGAAAAAAACAACCTTCTCCATTTATTAGCTACGTTCCAGTAACTATAAAATTTTATTTACTATAATTTTATTGTTATAATATAAATACATCAATTCTAATAATAATACTATGTAAAACGTATAGTATAAAATACAACTGTTATAATATAAATATTTCATCTTTAATCAATACTCATCAAATTATATTATAGCAACCCTTTAATATTTATCGATACAAACTATCACATATGAATATTTTATTTTTAATTAACATTGATCAACCTAATTAATATTGATTAATATCAATGCTAGTTAATATTATGATGTAGAAATTATGATCTTAGAACTACTGTAATTATACCGTTATAATAATTCTAAATTTTAATTGATATAATTGTATAATAATTAGAAAATAAACTTAATTTTTTTTCTGTATGCAATCTTTTTACTACATGCAGCTTCACTTAAAATTGAATTTTCCAAATTAACTCCGCTTAGAATTAATTTTACCAAATCAGCTGCGTTTAGTAGAGTTGATTTTTTCAAATCAATTTCACTTGGTGGAACTTATCAAATTAGTCATAAATAGGTTGAATTTTTTTTGTAATACCAACTCTACCTTGAAGTTATTTTTATAAAATTAATTCCAAGGGACGTATCATTTGGTACATGACCATAAATTTATATGGAAATGTCAAAACTAAAGTTGGAGATGATAATTAAAATCTAAACACCACATCTTCTATCTCATGCCAAAATTTTCGAAATCTAATACCCATAGGCAATTAATGAGTTTCTATCAAAACTTACTAATATACCTGATAAATCCCGATCGGATCCATTTTAGGTCCAATGGTTTCTTTAGCTCAGGACAATTAAATCATGACCTCAATTACTATTTCGAATATTTACGAGAATAATTATAAAAGATTAAAATTTTATGTCAATATTGAAATTGGTATTACAGAAATAATTTTAATCTGGAGTTATTTCTATAATATCAGATTCATCTGAAGTTAAGTTCTAAATGGAGTTGACTTACATGAAGGGAAAGAAATTTTTGCATGTAGAAAAAAGAAATGAGATTTGTAGGGAGAAATTAAAAAATTATAAATTCATTTACGTATGCTGACAAAATCAGATGGAGTTCATGGTGCTCTTATTATAAGGATATAAAAACTATTATTTTTGTATATATACGCACACAAAATTAAAGATATTTCACAAAACTTTAGCGAGTTTCAAAATATCTGATAAACATGAGGGGCATGTAAAAAAATGACCGAAAGTTCAGCTCCCTCATTATCCAATTCATCAACCACGGTGGGGGCATCCATGGCGGTCTTTGATTCCTCCTCCATTGTCTTCTAGGGCTTCTCGCTTCTGATCTGAGCTCTGCGCAGGAAAAGAAGCGGTGGCGGAAAGCCAAGATGATGTCCAGATCGTACACCAACCTTCTCGATTTGGCCTCGGGGAACTTTGAGGCGCTGAGTCTTGGCGGCGGCGGCGGAGGAGGAGCGCGAGGGTTGCGGCGGATGTCTAGGGTGATGACGGTGCCGTGTTCGCTGGTGGAGCTGCAGGAGGAGGAGGAGCGCGCGAGCAGCGTGGCCTCCGACGTGCAGTCCTCACAGGCGCAGGAGCGGATCATCATCGTGGCCAACCAACTCCCGGTGCGGGCTCGCCGCCGTCCGGACGGCCGCGGGTGGAGCTTCTCCTGGGACGAGGACTCCCTCCTTCTCCAGCTCAAGGACGGGCTCCCGGAAGACATGGAGGTGCTCTACGTTGGCTCCCTCCATGTCGACGTGGAGGCTCACGAGCAGGACGATGTGGCACAGACCCTACTCGATCGGTTCAAGTGCGTGCCGGCCTTCCTCCCTCCGGATCTGTATGACCGCTTCTACCATGGATTCTGCAAGCGCCGCCTCTGGCAGCTCTTCCACTACATGCTTCCCTTCTCCGCCTCCTCCTCCTCCCGTGGCGGTCGCTTCGATCGGTCCTTGTGGGAGGCATACGTCCTCGCCAACAAGCTCTTCTCCGATAAGGTGATCGAGGTGATCAACCCGGAAGACGACTACGTGTGGATCCACGATTACCACCTCATGGCCCTCCCAACTTTTCTCCGCCGCCGCTTCAACCGCCTCCGGATGGGCTTCTTCCTCCACGTCCCGTTCCCTTCCTCTGAGATCTACCGCACCCTCCCCTTTCGCGAGGAGATTCTCAAAGCCCTCCTCAACTGCGACCTCATCGGCTTCCACACATTTGACTACGCACGCCACTTCCTCTCCTGCTGCAGCCGCATGCTCGGCATCGAATATCAATCCAAGCGCGGCTACATCGGCCTGGACTACTTTGGTCGCACCATCGGGATCAAGATTTTACCCGTCGGCATCCACATGAGCCAGCTTCAGTCCATGCTCCGCCTCCCCGACAAGGAGTGGCGGGTAAACGAGCTTCGTCAGCAGTTCGACGGAAAAACCGTTCTCCTCGGCATTGACGACATGGACTTATTCAAAGGGATCAACCTCAAGCTGCTTGCTTTTGAGCACATGCTAAAACTTCACCCCAAGTGGCAGGGGAGAGCAGTCCTTGTCCAAATTGCCAATCCAGCAAGGGCCCAAGGAAAGGATCTGAAAGAGATCCAGGACGAGATTGAGGAGAGCTGTCAAAGGATCAATGCGACCTTCGGTCATGAAGGCTACAGCCCAGTGGTTCTCATCGAGCGACCCATGTCGGCGGTTGAGAAGATCGCTTACTATACTATTGCGGAGTGTGTAGTAGTCACCGCTGTTAGGGACGGTATGAACTTGACTCCCTATGAGTACATTGTTTGCAGACAAGGGGCATTTGACTCCAATGATTCAGTGGCAAATGACCCAAACAAGAGCATGCTGGTGGTCTCAGAATTCATTGGTTGCTCTCCCTCTCTTAGCGGTGCGATTCGAGTCAACCCATGGAATATAGAGACCACTGGGGAAGCAATGAATGAGGCTATCTCCCTTTCTGATGGGGAGAAACAATTGCGACACGAGAAACACTACCGTTATGTCAAAACTCATGACGTCGCTTATTGGTCAAAGAGCTTCATGCAGGACTTGGAGAGAACCTGCAAGGACCATTTCAGGAGGAGCAGTTGGGGAATTGGTCTTGGATTTGGGTTCAGGGTGGTTGCAATGGATCCCAATTTTAGAAAGCTTGATGCTGAACAAATTGTCTCAGCTTATACAAATTCTAAGAGTAGGGCTATCTTACTGGATTATGATGGAACATTGGTGCCACAAACATCCATCAACAGAAAGCCTAACCCAGAAGTTATTAGGATAGTCAATACTCTTTGTGAAGATAAGAACAATGTAGTTTTTATTGTCAGTGGAAGAGGCCGGCAGAGTCTAAATGATTGGTTTTCACCATGTGAGGAACTTGGAATTGCAGCTGAACATGGATACTTCATTAGGTACTCTCTTCTTGGTTTATGATATTTTACATTCCATTAAAAAATGCATCTAAGAAAATTCCAATTAGAAGTGAAACCCAACAAATTGTAGAAATTTCATCATTCGGTATATGGAACATGCTCAATTGCTGCATAAATAGTCTAACAGATTTAGTCATTTCTTTTGTTGTTTCATGCTGTTTATGATGAGGAACCATTGACCGTGAAGTACATAAATTTATATTCTACTTGGAAAATGCATATGAAGAGAGATCATTGACATTTGCCTGCTTAGTGAGTGAGGAAACATATGAAATAGAAAAAAGTTACATACAGCATGGTAAGTTATGAGTTGAAACAATGCACAAAAGGTTTTACACTAACTATATAATGCGCATATGGTTATGTACTGAATACAACCAGACATTTTTTCTTTAATTCAAGCAATTGTGCATGTCAATTTGCAGTCGAGCTAAATTTAAGTTGTCTAACAACAGTAATGAATTGTTTTCTGATATCTTCAAATTCTGCTTTACATAGTCCAAGCATTCATGATCACCAGTAATTACCCAAAGGAAGCTATCGCCTCTCTAATACATGCTAATGTGAATCTCATAATTACCGATGTGCACAGTCTCTAATGTTCAACATTGTTTCTAGGTATACTGTTTAATAAGTGGAAGAATAAACACAATCATATATTAATATGCTTGTGTCATCTCAATATATGCAGGTGGACTCACATGAAGAATGGGAAACCCTTAGCCAGGCCATGGATTTTTCATGGATGCAGATCGCTGAACCCGTGATGAAACTGTATACAGAGTCTACTGATGGATCTGCTATTGAAACCAAAGAAAGTGCTTTAGTTTGGCATCATAGGGATGCAGAGCCTGGGTTTGGGTCTGCCCAGGCAAAGGAAATGCTGGATCATTTAGAGAGTGTACTTACAAATGAACCTGTCACTGTGAAGAGTGGCAAGTTTATTGTTGAAGTAAAACCTCAGGTATGCTTTTCCATACTGTACTAAGCTTGTAATCATCACTAATCTCAGATGCATAATGCCCTGTGCTGTCATTTGTTCTGAAATGACTGATCTATCATTAGAAGTTAAAGTTCTCTTATAATTGATTTTCAATCCTAAGGCTTCGTAGTATCTCACTGACTGTTGCAAATTACTGTTGAGTCAATTTTCTGAAAATCTTGCATTGTTAGCTTTCGTCTGTTTATCGTGCTGCTGTTGCTTTTACAGGGAGTTAGCAAAGGCCTAGTAGCAGAGAAAATTTTGTCGTCAATGGCTGCAAAGGGAAGACCAGCTAATTTTTTGCTGTGCATTGGGGATGACAGGTCAGATGAGGACATGTTTGAAGGCATTTCTGGTGTAGTAGCGAAGGATATGGTAGCTTCTAATGCTTTAATGTTTGGTTGCACTGTTGGCCAGAAGCCAAGCAAGGCTAGCTATTACTTGGATGATACAAATGCTGTCTTACACACACTTTCAGCACTTGCTGATGCCTCTGAGCCTTCTCTCGAGGAGACAATTGAACTATCCCCATCAACTCAGATCTAAATTGGTAATTCACAGTGATAGTTTGTTCGTAGTAGCTCTTGAATTGCATTGGATTTGCCAAAATTTTCCCATGGCCCTCAAAACCAACATAGATCTGAACATCTGAGTGACTTGTGTATTTATGTCTGATCAGATTGCTTAGAAGAAAATACTCTGTTCATGTTCAGAGATTCTGCAAGGAAGAAACATTTCCAATGATCTATAATACTCACATAGTAGCAGCCCTTTCCCTCCTGAGGCAAGTTATTCCACTTAATTGATCAGGAGCTAGGTTAGGAAGAAGAAATTTACTACTACTACCATTTTTTTGACATTCTTGTGAATGAAGATCAATGCAAAAATGTAGATCAATGGCTTCAACATGTCAACCAGCTGAATATTATTGATCGTGTGTTTTCAACTAAAAGAGTGAAATTTCATTAAATCTTTTATAGTTATATACCTGGTTTCAGTGTATTTTCTTAATTATTGAAAGGTAACCAGGAAGATGAAGTTTAACAGTGCATTCCATCTATGTGGAACCAACTTGAACACTGCAGGCTCCTGAAATATTACAACCGAACAGATTGTACCACTTTGATTTCTTTGATTATGGCCAACTGTCAAGAATTCTTTTTCTGTTAACTGATGCAATGTTTTGCACAAGTTTCTCTGCTTGCAGGGCCTTCAATGATGATGACAGAAATTGTTTAGCTTTCTTGGGAAATCAAAAGCAAACTAGATTTGACTTCAATGAAGATTACAGAAATTGTTTGGCTTTCTTGGGAAATCGAAGCCAGATTGCCTTGTCTTTGAATCTTGAATAAGGAGCTAGCACTGGCAGAGGACCACTTGCTAACTCATTTATTTCTCAGTAAATGGAAAATTCTTTCTTCTCTGCAAGTCCTATTGTTGCAGATGTTTTGACACAAGAGGACATACTTGAATTATATCATCCGATTCACCTTCCATTCAGCAAATTCCACTTATGGTTGGTCCTTTTGGACTTCAATTGCAAAAGTTAGTTCTGATGTTGGAATATGTTTTCTTTTTTACAATTTAAGAGTAGGACAGCACAAGTTAAACATTTCCTCTTTCTAATAACAAACCACTAAATAAGCCAACTTTATCATGCTCATTGAAGAAAGTCATGCCGTTAGAAAATGATAGCCAACCCCTGAAGCATTTCCACTTGATAAAGCAAGGTCACTTTCTTCTTCTTCATCATGTTATTTCATTTTTAATTTGAAATGTCGTAATCATTTTTACTCCTACCATTTCTTAATATTTATGGTGCATCAATGTGTATTTATTGCGTCACAGGGTTTATTATTTATGTTCATTTCCATGCTTGTATTCTATTGAAAATCAAAGGTCCATAAATCAACTCTTATTACTGCAAAAAATATTATTAGATAGGACCAAAACTTTATTCTCATTTCGTGAGTTTGAAAGGTCTTCAACTGTATCAGTTTGCATTTCTTTTGCCGTCTCATGTTCCTTTGCCATTGCTCTTCAACGACATTTCTCTGTATTGTTCAGTGTAGCTCTGGACGCTGGATTCTGTAAGCAAGCATGGCCCGGCTCATGATGGGCCAGCTCGAACCGGGATGGATGCCACACAGGTTGACATAGGCCTCTACCCTGCATGAGCATGGGCCTGGTTGGTCCAGACCTTACTCTGCTCGAGGTTAGAAATTTAGTAATAAAAAAGTATTATAATAATTTAAAAATATTAAGGAAAAAGGGGGCATGTAGCAATGTATCGATCTCTTACCTAATTGCTATCACTTGCTCCATTTGAGTACATCTAGAGTCATTCATTATTTTCGCAGTTTAGTTGTCGCATTGTCTCGATACAAATAATAGGGTTAGTGAAGGTAGATTTATGAGTTTGGCAAGAAAATGATGATGAGCGTAGATTTGATATCTTTTTATCTTTGTTTTTATGCTTATTCATTTAATTTTTTTGTTTCAAATCTATATGATTGTACCTCTTTATCACTTAATGAGCATATTTTCTATTTCTAGTTTGGAGAAGTACTCTTTGTTGGTTTTCATTGATAGGACTGGTTTTTGGAGCAAAATGAAACAAGTTTAGATGAAATATTAACAAGACATGATCGCATGCCAAGAATACACACTCATGAAACGGATTGCACTGTGGACTAATCTTGAAATGGCCATAACATCTTGCTCAATTAGAGTTTTGGGCTGATCTTTATATCAAATCTAAGAGGACTTCAACATCTACAACTTTACTTCAAACCTTGGCCCCAGAAAATATCATCTAGCCGTACTAAAAGGAGCCACACGGTCGTGCCTCTCCTGAGCATGACCGTGTGAATTGGCACACCGAGGACTACATTGCAGATTGATTTCGTAACGACCATAACTTCTCGCTCGGTTGGAGTTTTAGGTTGTTCTTTATATCAAATTGAAGAAAAATTGAAGATCTACAACATTGATAAAAGACACCAACCCAAAATAACCAGTCCTAAGTGGGGCACGGGGTTGTGCAAGTGAGCATGGCCAGGCGACACGGCCGTGCCTCCGGCCAGACTACACACCGTGAGCAAAATGATCATAACTTCTTATTGGGTTGGAATCTTGGGATGGTCTTTACATGAAAGTTGAAGAGGGCTTTAAGATCTACAATTTTACTAAAGGCACTAACTCGAGAAAATGACATCTTAAGGCCCAAAAAAAGGTCACACGGTCGTGCCTCTCTTAGGCTCGGCCGTGTCTTATGGCTGTGTCAGCAAACACGGTCCTGTCACATAGCTGTGTCAACAGACACAGCAGGGGCTTAATTTCTAGGCATGGCCATGCAAGGGCGGTGTTTTTGCAGTTTGGAGCATGACATGGTCTTGCTAAGTCACACGATTCATGTAATTTTGGTTGAAATTTACATGGCATGGTCGTGCCAAGCCACACGGCATGAACTGGGGGCAACACACCCTGGCCGTAGGGCGCATGGGGGTTGTGCCTCCCCACACGGGCTTGATACCCCCTTGCAGAAATGCTATAAAGAGGGGGTTTCCCTCATTTCTCACATTTTTGGCTTTAGGGCTCCGTCTCTTGGCTTAGGAAGGGTTTTCCCTTCTAGGGGAAACCCTAGAGCCTTCATCCTCGTCAATCCGTCCATCTCCGGAGCTTAGAGACGCTTCAAGAAGACCAGCGACATCTCGATAAGCTCTCTCTTTCCTCTTCTCTCTTGGTTTAGAGTTGTAGAAGCTATTCTTTGTCTTCTTGTTGTTATATTCCTTAGCAATGAAGTAGTTCTCCATATCTAGAATATAAGAGGTAGCTACAATGTGATGATGCTGTATGAACTATGTATTGATGCATTTTCTTATTTAATGAAATGTTCATGCTTTGTTCTATGTGTATGTTATCTTGTATATTTTTGTTGGAATGTGTGAATGATGAATATATGTAGTTGTGAGAATTTGGCTCCCACATAGATGGAGTGTCTGAGATTGTATGACCGGGGCAACCTAAGTGACACAGGTATGTTATTTTAACCGGAATTCTCAGGCATTGCCTTGAAATGAAGGTCATTCCCTTACAAGATGTTAGCTAACACGACTTAATAGGTTTCTCCCTATCCCATGTTAGTAAGTGTCTAGTGTAACCTAAAAATGTATGACTGGGGCACTTTTGAGAGAGGTATGTCATGCTAAATCAAACTCTCTAGAATACCTATTCTACTTAATGGCATTGGATGACCTGCGTAACTTTGGATCGTATGACCAGGGTAGCCTGAGTGACACAAGTATATCGTACTAAATCGGACATCCTACATTACTTTGTGCCTATCTATTGGCATTGGATGCCAAAGGGGAAGCACTCTGATGAGCTTCTACAGGGCTAACACCGATACGTGGTTAGGATCTCTACAAAGACATAGACATGGATATTAAGATATGAATAATACATAGGGCATCAACTAGCATTGTAGCGAGACTGAAATCCTAATTTCCACCCATCCAACTCTTCTCCTAAAAATCTTCTCTCTCTCTTCTTTACTTCTCCTCTCTTTCTCTCTCCTTCTCGCGAGTTATTCTCTGTCACAACCAACCAGCGAAGTCTAAATAGCTTGTCTTGCGAAATCAACTAGTGTTTAATCAACAGTCCCTATAGATCAATATTTTTATTACTTGACGATATTTCTTTCACTTACGGATTGCTATCAAGTTTGTGGCGTCATTGTCGAGGGTTGTTCGCATTAACATTAGTTGATAAGCATCTAAGCTAGTCTAGACAATTTTCTTTATTTTTGTTTATTGCTTGCTTTTCCATTTTTCTTACTTTTATGTTTGCATTTACTTTATTGTGTATAGCTTATAGGTCATTTGCTTTCTTTCATTTCTGAACTTCTTTCACTTGCTTTATTTTTGTATTTTCTGCTTATCTTTTTATATGATCCAATGAGCTTTAACAATATTAGCAGGCCTCTGTATGATTTCTTCAAGCCCATGTCAGTAAGATTCATGTTTTGCATTGTGGAACCCGAGATTGAAGCTGTCAATTTTCAACTTGACCCAGAGATAATCACAATGATTCAAGGGCACAAGTTTGAGGGAGAAGTTTCAGAAAACTCTTTCCTTCACTTAGAGACATTCTTGGAGCTATGTAATTTGGTGAATTGTGAAGAAGTTTCAGTTAGTGCAGTTCAATTGATGGTGTTTCCTTTCAGTATCAAGGACAAAGCAAAGAATTTGTTCTATTCACTACGCCCTCATAACATTACAAGTTGAGAACAAATGGAGCAGAGGTTTCTGAGCCACTACTTCCCTCCAAGCAGAACAACATACATGAGAGACTTAATCGCTAACTTTGCTCAAGAAGAAGGAGAAGAACTATTTGAAGCTTGGGATAAATTCAAGGGTTTACAACGCCAATGTCCTCATCATAGCCTTGAGAGTTGGATGCTAGTGTACATATTCTATGGGGGAATCACTTTGGAAAGTAAGTCACTTTTGGACTCAGCTGTAACAGGATCTTTGATGGATAAAAGCTTAGAAGAAGGTTTGGAATTAATAGAGCTACTCACATCAAATCTCTAAGATTGGGTGACTGAAATTGAGCAAGCATCTTCCCCTGTAATTCAAGAAGCACATGTCGAAATTGCATGTGAAGATGAGACAATCATCGAGTTACAAATTGAGAGGTTCACACAATTAGAGGCTTAGATAGACGGATTTACTTTACAGTACCTCCCTCCCAACCTACCAAAACCTAGTGAGCAGAATGCTTCCAAGCCTAGTGGTGGTCAGAGCTTGAAAGCACATTGGAGCGAGAAGAGTACACACCATCAGAAAATCCAACTCCTATCCCTCCAGTGAAGATCAGTGGGCCACCCAAGTTATTCCCTTACCGATTGGAGGAGTCTAAGATAGAAAAGAGCAGTGAACCTCTTGTACCACTGGCACCTTCTTCAACATAGCCAAGGGTATTCATGAGTGATGAAGAATTCAACCAATTCTATGACAGTAATCAAATCCATTTAGTTAATACAATTCAAGATGATAAGTTCTTTGATGATGGAAAGATAACCAATTGCAAGTTGTTGGGGCACTTGACATGGAAGAATTATATGATGAGAATAATGAAGTTGGAACTTCTGATGAAGATGTTGACAATCTCAGTGTTAGTGAGCTTTTCACAACTTCAGATGGCGTTGGCAGTCCTTCAGACGAAGAGGTAGTTATCGTGGATGTAAGTGTAGGGACTCATGATTTAGAAGACTTGTCCCGAGAATCACCTCCTTTGTTAACTCAACCAAAATGAAATAGTGAGGGCAGACATGGTTTAGGGTTTATGTGTAGGAACTTATGCAATGGAAGCAAAGTCCCAAGAATCACCTCTTCCAGAAGCCTCGTCACAAAACCCGATCTAGAGTCACCACACGACCACGAGGAGCTCACATCCAAATGTTTAGAATTGTCAAGTAACCCTCAGCAAGACAAGGTTAGTATTTCTTGTGAATT
Source organism: Boesenbergia rotunda (assembly GCA_024364735.1). Lineage (NCBI taxonomy): Eukaryota > Viridiplantae > Streptophyta > Magnoliopsida > Zingiberales > Zingiberaceae > Boesenbergia > Boesenbergia rotunda. The sequence goes on from JAGFNQ010005996.1 coordinate 135,748, forward strand.
TTTGGAAAACTTTATAGAGGTACCCAATATTGATTTTGTTGGATGTGATTCAATTTATGATTCATGGTTAGTTAAATCTAAAGTGACTCTAGATTTATCTAACTTAGCAAATATTAGGGAGACATGTTCTTATGTAGGGTTTGAAGAATTTTGCAGGGCCTACAATTGGATCCTTTGCCTGAATCGCCTCCGACCTCCAGAGTGTACAAAGAGACAATAAATGAGAGAACTTTACACCATCCTTTGTTAAAAGCTCTCTCCCAACCTTGGGTAGTTGGAAAGCAGGTCAGGAAGTATCTCACTCTGGCTCGATTGAGATTTTGTTGATTCTCTAAAGTGGTCGAGCTAATGACATAAAACAAGCGCTTCTTGGGAGAGAATCCAAGTTTCTACTTTCTCTTTTCATGCATGTCTTTCCCTTTACTTGTTTGGTTCCTTTTATTTGAATATGATGCTTGTTTTTCTTTGCCTTTGCAGGTCCAGGATGATTAGGATGGGAACACTCTTCTCCCAGAAAATAAGCGGCCCCAACAGGCTCCTACATGGCCACGTCATGTGGGGTGGAATGGTCGTGCACAAGGTGTATGTCCTTGTGCCAAAGTCGTGCTCCGCTAACAGTTTCAACGGGAAGGTCGTGTAACACAACACGACCATAGCTTCAGGTCGTGCATGCTCTGTTGGATCGATTCCGTACGCTAGAGGGGGGGATAGCGATTCTTCGATTCTTCTTGTACCTACGTTATTAGTTGCACAGCGGAAACAATAATAAAGAAAACAAACAACGCTAACAAACCAGATTTTACTTGGTATCCACCCCGGACGAGTGACTAATCCAAGAATCCGTCGGTGGATCACTCCACGGATAACCTCCGGCTAGCCCTCGTCGCTCCTTGTGGGTGGAGAAACCTCACCACAACACCTTTAGAAGACCTGAGCACAAAGACTACTATCTTGCCTTTAACCAAGACAAGATTCATCAAGAATCTCAGCCACCACGAAGTCCTCTTTAAATAGGACTCGGGCTGAAACCCTTGCCACCAGTCGACTGCTCCCAGGGCAGTCGACTGGTGGCACTGAAATTCGACCGTTGCACCCTAACGTTCAAATTCTCAGCCAACTCACTAGCCACCTACCAGTCGACTGCTCCCAGAGCAGTCGACTGGTCCCCAGCTGAAACTCTTCTGTAAGTTTCAGTCGACTGCCCCAGGCCTGTCGACTGGTCTACTCACCCACCTAAGGTTATCCTTCCCGAGTACATTCCACTCCGCAATTTAACCCAAGGATTTCCTGAGTACAATCACACAACACTCGTACCCTCACAACTTGACTGACTCCTCATCCGCAGCCTCGACTATTGCCTTTGCGCCCTCTTCATCTTCGGCTCCCGTCCCTCGGATGCAGCAAACCTCCAGCTTGCCTCCATGCCATCCTTCACGCATGCCTCGAAGTCCGCGCCCATCAGCTCATCGTCCCTACTCTCCAAGGTCCCTCGGGTGCACACAAGCCTCCAGCTTGTCTCCATGCCACCCTTCACTGTACCGAGGTCGTTCAGTCAAGTCAATATGTGTACCTACACAACTTGCACACTTAACATACACATATTAGAACACAAGGGAAACCTAACTTAAACCCTTTGCCCAAACATCAAAATACTTGGTCACTCCGAACCACAGATTGCCTCAACAATCTCCCCCTTTTTGATATTTGGCAATACATTTAAGTTAGGGAAAGCAAAATAATAGTCAATAGCAATAATAATGCATATGCAATGCAAAAATGGATCCTATCCCAAGGCATCCTACACCTAACCCTCCAAGTTAGGAATTTTTCACAACGGGATCCTATCCCAAGGCATCCCACATCTAACCCTTCAAGTTAGGAATTTTCACTACCTAACCCTCCAAGTTAGGATTTTCACCAAAATGGATTTTTTAAAGCTTCTCCCAAGCTCCCCCTACATTGGACTTACAAAGGCTTTTGAAGAACCTCTCCAAGGTTCCCCTTACGCCAAGAATGGAGCAACCATGCTCCCCCTTAATCTTAGCTCCCCCTAAACCTAGGGTTTCTAGCAAAGGTGTGTTTGGTTTCCCAACTTAAATCCAACACCTTTCCCCCTTTGCCTAACATCAAAAAGAACCCAACAATACCCCAATTATTAGATCTTTTAATTCCCAATGATCCTAAACATAGTGTACTTACCCCCATACACTTATTTTCCATCATTTGGACACCAAACCAGCTGCTGATACACAAATCAGCCTTGACCAGTCGACTGCCCCCCAGGGCAGTCGACTGATACTATGAATATCAGACTTTTCTGGCCAAATTCAGAATTGCACCAGAAATTCCACAAATCTCTAAAAATTTCCAAATTTTGTGGAGAACTTTGTGGTACCCATACCTACTTGGGAAAAATACATTCAGCAATGTATCTATCACCATTCTCAAGTTTGGTACAAAATCCAAAAAAAATTCTATGAAAATTAAGGCAACCAAGGAGGCAATCTCCCCCTTAACCTATGCCTTCTCCTAATTTTTATTTTACCAAGGTGAAGTTCTATCCAACTTAACACCATAAACTCAAGTTAAGTTCTACTCAACCTAACTTTCAAGTTCTTCCCCCTTTGACACTATCAAAGGATTGCTCCAAGCAACCTTTCCCTTAGTGCCAAAAAGAACTCAACAAAACCCAACAAAAACCTAAAGGTTTGCAAGCATATTTGCTAGGATATACCCTATCCTAGAAAATTATGATTTCATGAAAACCACAAATGTGCTTGACTTTTGGTACAACTCCTAATTTCCTCAAAAGATTGGCATTTTGTATCAATTTTCAAATGTATCTCTAATTTCATGTGTTTGTCAAAGCTAACCATCATCAATTTACACAAGGAATTGTCCTCAACTTTCTCATTTTCCATATCCTAATATGACTAAGGTCTCCCCCTTTTATCTCCTAATCCTAGAGTCATATGGAAAACTTATCAATCTTCCTTTCATTCATGATATCCATATAGCCATATTTCACCAATAAATCATGAGACAAACCTTTGTTTAAAGAGTATAATCAAAGATTTTAATTTTAAGGTCATTTTCTATCATCTAATACCCTTTTCATCTTAACAACTACGGATCAGTCGACTACCCCCAAGGCAGTCGACTGCTAAAACGAACAGAAAGGTTTCTGGGCTGAAATCAGTCGGATCAGTCGACTGCCCCTAGGGCAGTCGACTGATACCTGAATTTCAGGTTTTTAGCCCAATTTCAGAAATGCCTAGTTAATTCTACAAATCTCCAAAAAATCTGAAATTTCGTGGAGAGATTTATGGAGCCAATGTCTACTTGGGAAAAATCTATTTCCAAACAAATGTACTCTAAATCCCAAGATTGACACGAAACTCAACTTCTCCTAAAAGTCTCAATTGTGATTTCTGTTGGATCGAGAAAACCGATAGAGGGGGGGGATGAATATCGGTAAATTTTCTTTCGGATTTACGTAAAGAGCAATTGCACAGCGGAAGTTAAAAATACACAACGCAAACACGGGAGATTTTACTTGGTTCGGAGCCTGTGTCGACTCCTACTCCAAGGCCCACGGTCGTTGACCGTTTACTTTGGGTAATTCTATATAGGCGCAAAACAGTTTACAATAATTTGATTAAAAGAAATAAGTGCAGTAAACAAAACACGCTCTTCTTTACCGACGTCCGAAGTAGATCGAATTTCTCGGAGCAGCAGGACGTCGTCGGCTCGTGTTGGAAGGTTTCCGGCGTAAGTCACGAGAGCAGAAGAGCTTTGAGGCATTGAATGGAAGTTGTTCTTCAAGGCTTGGGCGTTGGGTGCTATTTATAGCACCTAGGGGCGCCCTGGACGTCGGGGGCGCCCTGGACGTCGGGGGCGCCCTGGACGTCGGGGGCGCCCTGCCACGTGTCAGCCGATCCGGATGTAGCTCAGTCAACAGTTATCCCATCCGAATAGGGATAAGTTTGACTCTGGGGGCGCCCTGGTCGCAGAGGGCGCCTTGGCTGACTTCTTCCGCGCAGAAATCTCGGCTGTGGATAAAGATGAAGCTTCGCAGACCTGGGCCCAAGGCGCCTTGGCTGCTGAGGGCGCCCTGCCCAGTAAGCAGCTGAAGCCCTTTTTGCTTCACTTGGTTCTGGTTCACCTTGGGGGCTCCCTGGACACTCAGGGCGCCCTGCTCAGCTTCTGCCTCACTCCTTTGAGGCTCTCTGAGTTGCAGACACACGTTCCTTCGGTCCTGCATCCAGGGTTAGTCCAAAACACAATATAGCAATTAATTATTAGTTTATACAGCCTTAGCTGTCTTGGTTCTGACTTTGGTCTCCAAAATGGAGCCCTAGGTCGAACCGACGCTTACTGTTCCCTCGACGGGGAACGCGTCCTCACCTATCCTCTCGGGAGAATTTACCTGATGCCAACCGCTCCTTTGGTTGGACTTTTGCCTGACGGTCCTTTGTCAGGTCTTGGATACTGGCAGTCCTTCGCCAGTTGCCTAGCAGTCCTTTTGCTAGGGCTTGGATGCTGGCTGTCCTTCGCCAGTTGCCTAGCAGTCCTTCGCTAGGGCTTGGATACTGGCAGTCCTTTGCCAGGTGCCTAGCAGTCCTTTGCTAGGGCTTGGATACTGGCAGTCCTTCGCCAGGTGCCTAGCAGTCCTTCGCTAGGGCTTTTTCTGCACACTTAGTGAACAACGTTAGATCACAAATAAACTTAACTTTGAATCCTTTGCCAATATCAAAACCAGGTTCGATATGGTGCTTCCTGCACCAACAATCTCCCCCTTTTTGATTATGGCAACACAATTCAAAGTTAAGTAAAAAAAACTTTATAACTGTTAAGAACATAATGTAAAAATGAAGTATAGCAATTTTACACAATTTAATGTCAAGTAAAAACTTTATAACATTTACTAACGCAGGGTAAGATTTGAAAAAAGACCTTTATTTCTCATTAAAGAAAACCTTTATTTCTTATACTCCCCCTAAAACCCTGAGTACTTGTGTTATAATACTTAACTTCGACCTTTCCACCCCCTTTGACATATATCAAAAATAAACATGGGTGAACAAGGTATCTAATAGGGAGGTTTGAGTTTTACCAAAATAAATTTAAGTAAAGGAGTTCAAAAGCATAGTTTTCAAAAGAGACTTTAAGTAATGGATTTCATAATTTTCAAAGTAATGGATGTTTTGAAAATACATGAAGCTCCCCCTTAATGTGATAACTCTTCTACTTATATTTTAGAAAAGGCTTGCAAAAACTTGTAACATAGTTTTCAAGAAAAACTTAACAGTAACTTACTTAGCCAACATTTTGAAAACAAGTTTTGAAAATATAAAAATACTTAGTATAATTTTGAAAGCACACAGATTAAATTGCACTAAAAAGACTCCGCTTTGAAGGATATTGTGCAATTTTGAAAAAGGATTTTGTATTTTTAGCCAAGTCTTTAGAAAATTCACGTACGTAGAACACTATTGCCTTGGAAAAGTATTAGAACTTTTTAAAACATTATATTTTGAGATATTATGCAAATTTTGGAAAATATAAGTACTTTTGAAAAGTATGCATGTAAGTACTTTTAAACATAATATTTTAAAGGAATTTAATGTTATTTTGAGATCATGATACTTTACTTGGTTTCTTTTCCAGTCTGACACAATCCTAGGAAACCTTGTTAACTATAAGGATATTTTCCTAAGTGTCCTGGAAATTTTTCAACCCAAGTAAAAATTATTTCAAAAGGTATTTTAAACAAAACATTTTAAAATAATATTTTTTTTGTAAGACAAATGTTTTCGACACAATTTTGAAAATATAGTGTATGAAAACATATTATTTAGAAATGTTTAATAACTCTTTTAATTTGACCTCCTCCTAAACTTGATACAGTCCTTGGAAGCTTGTTGACTACAAGTATTCTTCCTCTGAGTTCTTAGGGCTCAGTTCATATCAAAAGAATTATTTAATAATTTCAATGATAAATGCCAAGGAAAATACTTGTTAGAAATAATTTCTTTTGGTTTAGACTCCCCCTAAATTTGACACATCCTCGGAGTCCTTGTAGATCATTAAGTAGACCTTCCTTTGTGTCTTTAGGGTTTACTAAAATCAAAAGAGTAGTTTTGAATACTAGCATGGTAATATAATTTTAGAAAATTTAATTTGAGCAGAAACCCTGTTTTCGAAAAACATTTTGAAATAATAATGGTTTTTGTAAAGCACAATTTAAAAAAATATCGTGATTATTAGACAATATAGTATTTTTAAACTTCTTCTTTTAATTTGAGCTCCCCCTGAATCTGACATAGTCCTAGGAGGCTTGTTGACCACAAGTTAATCCTCCTCTTAGTCTTAGGGTTTGTCAAACTTAAAGGAACAATTTTGAGCATGCCTTTTGAGTATGATCATTTTTAAGGAGATAGATTTTTGAAAATACAATCTGGTATGATAACATAATTTTTTAAAAACCCTTTTGAAATGGTAATAATTTTTCAAAAATACTTTGAAAGAAAAGAATAAACCACTCCCCCTGTACCGTTTAACTTAATCTAATGTTCATGTTTGACTATGTTGACTAGGGTTGACTGTGTTGACCAGGTTTGACTCAGTTAACTATGTTTGACCAATCAAATAACTAAATTAATCAAACCCTAAATTTTATTTAAAACGAGTCTATTTTAATATTCAATATTTTGAAAAACTAGAGATAATTTTGAATAATTTTTGAAAGTACTTTGAGTTTTATTTAAAAGGATAGTGACATATATTCTTAGGTCCTAGATATCTCACCCAGTTCTACGTGATCAAACATGTTAACCTTATGGATTTTATGAGACAAATATTTTAATTTTGAAAACATGGTTAATTTTGAAAAGTTAGATTAATTTTGAAAACAATTAATTTGAAAAGGACTATTTGAATCTAAAATTAACTGAAAATTTGTGTTAGATTCGAATTTAACAACGAGTAAATTGAATTTGTATTTCAAAAATTGGCTTCCAGGTCTTGGCGAGGCACAAGGCCTTCTTTGGCCGTAGCCTTATTGGATCATCAACCCTTTCCTAGACAAAGCCTTTTAGTGAAATTTCATCTTCAAAATTACTTTTTGGTAAATTCTGGTCTAACTAGTTTGGATTTTGGATCGGTAGCTTCGGCTAGTTTCACCAGTCTAAAGAGATCAAGTAAACTTGATCTTATTAGAATTGGTTTCCCTAACGTACTATCATCTCACCTCCACCCAATACTATGTTGTTCAAATTTCAGTTAAACCTTTAGTCCTTAAACTAATCAATCCTAATTTTAAGCAAAAAAAATAAACATAAAAAGAAACATACAATTAAAGCAAATAATTATCTAAGTAAGGTCACCATTGGAGTAATACTCCGGATTTTCAAAATTAGCAAGATTATGAATTAAATTTTCTAACATATTAAATTTATATGAATTAATTACGTTGTTTGAGATAAATAATGGATTTTTAAATACTGTAAATTTACCTTTTGATTCCCGGTTGGGAATCTCCCCCTTTATACTTGTCGTCTTTCCTTTTTGTGCCTTTAGCATCTTGTAGTGATCACGAGCTGACCGGACCGGTTTGGTTCGATCTCCTTCTTTGTCGTCAAATTCTGAGTCTGAGTTGGACTCAGGTACAGGTTGAATCTTCTTCTTTGGTGGTTCTCTTGGAGTTTTTCCTGCAATAAAAATTATACCTTCCTCGACCATTGCAGTATCAGCTTGAATATTTAATTTTAATTCAGAAAACGATTCGAAATTGGTTACCCTTTTTGTCTCAGTCAATTCATCGTTTGACTCTGGTTCGATTTCGATGTCGGGTGTCGAGTCAATCTCAGCTGCTTGTTCTTGAACCGAAAGGGCAAGATAACTTACCTGATCTTCTTCTTCATCTGAGATTTCTTGATGAAGGTCAATCAGTTTTTCCCAGATTTCTCTAGCACATCTGAAGGATCCGACCCGCTTCAATTCTTCATTGGTTAGGCCACATTGTAGGATTGCAGTAGCCCTTGCATCTGTCTCGATCTTCCTCAGTGTTGGTTCATCCATTTTGTCCCAAGTGATCGATGTTCCTTCTTCTGTGGGAAATGTGAACCCCGTTTGGATGATCCACCATAAGTCCATGTGGGCCTTCAGAAGGGACTCCATTTGATTTTTCCAGGAGTTGAAGTTTTTGCCGGAGAAAAGTGGTGGACGGACACTGTTCCATTCTTGATTGGCCATTTAAAACGATAGATCTTGCACACAAAAAGAAAAAATAGAAATGTACCAAGACTTGGTCTTGAATTAGTAGTGCGGGAGAGAGAAAAATATCAAAAAAAAATACTGCACGAGTTTCGAGGCAGAATAATAAAATATTAAGAAAAAGTTTTGACTAATTTTTGAAAATGGTGGCTTTATCAATTTTGATTAAAAGGCGGAAAAGATGTAGTGGCCTTGAAAATAAAAGGCGGAAAAGATGTAGTGGTGTTGATTAAAAAAAGAAAAGAAATAAGATAAAAAATTTCGTAAATCCGAAAAACTTTCAAACTGGTGGTTGCACCAAGTTTGAAGTACCCCGCTCTGATACCACTTGTTGGATCGAGAAAACCGATAGAGGGGGGGGGGGTGAATATCAGTAAATTTTCTTTCGGATTTACGTAAAGAGCAATTGCACAGCGGAAGTTAAAAACACACAACGCAAACATGGGAGGTTTTACTTGGTTCGGAGCCTGTGTCGACTCCTACTCCAAGGCCCACGGTCGTTGACCGTTTACTTTGGGCAATTCTATATAGGCGCAAAACAGTTTACAATAATTTGATTAAAAGAAATAAGTGCAGTAAACAAAACACACTCTTCTTTACCGACGTCCGAAGTAGATCGAATTTCTCGGAGCAGCAGGACGTCGTCGGCTCGTGTTGGAAGGTTTCCGGCGCAAGTCGCGAGAGCAGAAGAGCTTTGAGGCGTTGAATGGAAGTTGTTCTTCAAGGCTTGGGCGTTGGGTGCTATTTATAGCACCTAGGGGCGCCCTGGACGTCGGGGGCGCCCTGCCACGTGTCAGCCGATCCGGATTTAGCTCAGTCAACAGTTATCCCATCCGAATAGGGATAAGTTTGACTCTGGGGGCGCCCTAGTCGCAGAGGGCGCCTTGGCTGACTTCTTCCACGCAGAAATCTCGGCTGTGGATAAAGATGAAGCTTCGCAGACCTGGGCCCAAGGCGCCTTGGCTGCTGAGGGCGCCCTGGCTGCTGAGGGCGCCCTGCCCAGTAAGCAGCTGAAGCCCTTTTTGCTTCACTTGGTTCTGGTTCACCTTGGGGGCGCCCTGGACACTCAGGGCGCCCTGCTCAGCTTCTGCCTCACTCCTTTGAGGCTCTCTGAGTTGCAGACACATGTTCCTTCAGTCCTACATCCAAGGTTAGTCCAAAACACAATACAGCAATTAATTATTAGTTTATACAGCCTTAGCTGTCTTGGTTCTGACTTTGGTCTCCAAAATGGAGCCCTAGGTCGAACCGACGCTTACTGTTCCCTCGACGGGGAATGCGTCCTCACCTACTCCTCTCGGGAGAATTTACCTGATGCCAACCGCTCCTTTGGTTGGACTTTTGCCTGACGGTCCTTTGTCAGGTCTTGGATACTGGCAGTCCTTCGCCAGTTGCCTAGCAGTCCTTTTGCTAGGGCTTGGATGCTGGCTGTCCTTCGCCAGTTGCCTAGCAGTCCTTCGCTAGGGCTTGGATACTGGCAGTCCTTTGCCAGGTGCCTAGCAGTCCTTTGCTAGGGCTTGGATACTGGCAGTCCTTCGCCAGGTGCCTAGCAGTCCTTCGCTAGGGCTTTTTCTGCACACTCAGTGAACAACGTTAGATCACAAATAAACTTAACTTTGAATCCTTTGCCAATATCAAAACCAGGTTCGATATGGTGCTTCCTGCACCAACAATTTCTCCTCAATGTTTCTTCTTATACTTGACCATAACTCATTTCTATCACTGATATATATGTTTTTATCCATTAGAACCTAATTTTACCCAATATAACCGTATTTTGTTGTTGTTGTATAACCGTATTTTCATCTTTTCCTCTATAACTCTCCTTTTATTGTGCCAATTCTCTAGGATTAAGACTTACCCAAGTCTTCCAATCCTTTTTGGCACATTTCACCTAATTTTCTAGGAGAGAAACTCTTGAGATCCATTTACCATGGACCCCAAAAGCTCTTAGAGCTCCCCCTTGAGCTCTTAGTTTTAGCCACCTCCGTAGTTGACTCAACCCACACTAGACCACACCGGTGAGCCCCCGGTGATCCTTGTCCTATAATTCTAACATTCTTAACTTTGGACACCTCGTCCTTGGTTAAGTCATTCTTTTTACCTCTAGATGACACCCCCTTGCCATCCTTGGGCTTTCCCTCCTTGCCATAACCATATGCTACCCTAGCATTTTTCTTTCCATTAGCCTTGGAGGTCTCAGACCGGTATCCCAAGCCCGGTATATCATAATTAGGTTTTATACTACTCAACACTATATCTAGACTCTTTGATCCAACCGTGAATTTTCTAGGGACTTTTCTAATTTATCAAGACTTGCCCTCAAGACTTGATTTTCCCTTTCTATGTTTTGAACCTTTGAGTCCATATGTCCACTTTAGACATTCCTAGATCTACCCTCCTTTCTAGGCACATTCCTTCCCTTCTTGGGTTTAGTGCCTTGATCCTTTGGTACAAAGGTCCTAGATTTACCATGATGCATGTTTTTCCTAGGGTTTTGATCTACCTTGTTATCCCTAGTCATATCATTATATTTAAAATCAAAATTATGCACCATTAAGCAATTTTCATTAATCCTAGCATGCATGGATGAATAATTAACTCTATTTTATCATGCATAGAGGAACTTGAATTTGAATTACATTTTGGCTTAAGGTTAGGAGTTACCTTCCTTACCTTTGGAGTTCCTCCTTGATGTGGGCTTCTTCTCTTCTTCCTTTCTTCTTTCTCCCATCTTCTCAAGTGCTCCATTTTCTTTAGCTCACCTTTTCTAGGGCACTTGGTGTGGTAGTGCCCTAGCTCTCTACATGTGAAGCATCTAATCTTCTTTTTTTAGCTTGGACTTCTTCACTCCTACACCCCATATTAGATTTAAAAAGAATTGAACTTGGTTTAGATTTTACCTCCATTTTATCATTTGGATACTTATCCTTGTAGTGCCCCTTTTTGTTGCATCCAAAGCATGTGATATGGTCCTTGGTCTTGGCTTTGGTGGAGGTTGGAGCTTTTTCTTGCTCCGGTATAGAAATGGGTCTCTCCTCTCCCTCAATTCTTGAAATTGATACTTCTTCTCTGGATGAGGTGGAGGACCTCTCACTCTCTTCTTTCATTTCACTTGATGAGGTAGACGATTCTTCTTCCTTTTTCTCCTCTTCGGATGTCGAACTCCTCTCCTCATCCGATTGGTCCTTCTCCTCTCCTTGGACCATTAAGCCCATTTCCTTGGGCTCTTCTTCTTCTTCTACTCGTGTAGGGTTCTCATGAATTTCTTACAATTTGTTCCACAATTCATATATATTTTGCTATGCCCCTACACCACTCAAGATATTGTTAGGCAAAATATTTACTAAAATACTAATTATCTTTTCATTTGCTTTTGCTTGATCTTGTTGTTCTTGATTCCAATATCTAGGCCTAAGCCTCTTCCCGTGCTTATCCTTTAGAATCTCGAACGACTCTTCTATGATTATCCTACACGCCCAATTCATGCTAAGCCAAGTCTCCATCCTTGCTCTCCAATAGCCGAAATCCTCATGGTCGTAGGGCGGTTGAGTGTAGATATCTTCACCCAATTTGTCTTCCATTGTTTTTTCCTCTAGTGTGTGCTCCCTCGGTGGTTAGTCCAATCGAGAGCGGTCCTTCGCTCTAATACCAATTGTTGGATCGATTCCGTATGCTAGAGGGGGGTGAATAGCGATTCTTCGATTCTTCTTGTACCTACGTTGTTAGTTGCACAGCGGAAAAAAATAATAAAGAAAACAAACAACGCTAACAAAGCAGATTTTACTTGGTATCCACCTCGGATGGGTGACTAATCCAAGAATCCGTCGGTGGATCACTCCTCGGATAACCTCCGGCTAGCCCTCGTCGCTCCTTATGGGTGGAGAAACCTCACCACAACACCTTTAGAAGACCTGAGCACAAAGACTACTATCTTGCCTTTAACCAAGACAAGATTCGTCAAGAATCTCAGCCACCACGAAGTCCTCTTTAAATAGGACTCGAGCTAAAACCCTCGCCACCAGTCGACTGCTCCCAGGGCAGTCAACTGGTGCCACTGAAATTCGACCGTTACACCCCCAACGTTCGAATTCTCAGCCAACTCACCAGCCACCTACCAGTCGACTACTCCCAGAGCAGTCGACTGGTCTGGGAGCAGTCGACTGGTCCCCAGCTGAAACCCTTCTGTGAGTTTCATCAGTCGACTGCCCCCAGGCCAGTCGACTGGTCTACTCACCCACCTAAGGTTATCCTTCTTAAGTACATTCCACTCCACACTCGAACCCTAGGATTTCCCGAGTACAATCACACAGCACTCATACCCTCACGACTCGACTGACTCCTCATCCGCAGCCTCGACTATTGCCTTCGCGCCCTCTTCATCTTCGGCTCCCGTCTCTCGGATGCACGCAAGCCTCCAGCTTGCCTCCATGTCATCCTTTACGCATGCCTCGAAGTCCGCGCCCATCAGCTCATCGTCCTTGCTCTCTAAGGTCCCTCGGGTGCACATAAGCCTCCAGCTTGTCTCCATGCCAACCTTCACCATACCGAGGCCGTCCAGTCAAATCAATATGTGTACCTGCACAACCTGCACACTTAACATACACATATTAGAACATAAGGGAAACCTAACTTAAACCCTTTGCCCAAACATCAAAACACTTGATCACTTCGGACCACAGATTGCCTCAACATGCTCATCGCAAGTTGCACGGCGGAGCCGTGCCAGAAGGCACGGCTCCATGGCCAAGCCGTGCGGGCTTCACCACAACCCGCACGGTGGGGTCGTGCTATTTGGCACAACCCTAGCTAGCCAGTGCTAGGTTAGCCACATGACGCATGGCATGGTCGTGCCTGGAGGCACGACCACGCAGCTAGGCCATGCCATTTGGCATGCCCCCCTTGCCACGCCGTGCCATCTGCCACGACCCCCTCTGGCCAAGTCGTGACCCATTGCCTTCTACTTAACTTTTCTTCTCTATTTACGTTATGTAGGATTTAAAGCCGAAGAGAAGGGAGGATTTAAGCTAAAAAAGGGTGACACGTGATGTTTCGGTTATCTTTGAATTTTCACTTGGTAATATTCTTAACTTTTAAATTTGGGGACGCATAAATGCATTGGGTTGTGAGCTAATTTTAATTGTATTTTCTTTAATTTTTCTTGTATTTTCCTTTCATAATAAAATTTTCATAGTAGCATCATTATCACATCGTGTTTGCTTGTTCTTATGTGAAAACGCTAGTATGATTATGCTTGATTCATGTTGTTCGATTTAGTACTAGTATGTTTGGTCGATGATTTTTTGCTATCTCTAGTAGTATAAAGTGAGCATAGTCTTATTGAAATGTTTGAGTGTAGGCTTAGTTTATGATCTACGTTCACTTTGTCTAGTTTGGATAGTAAAAAATTTCATAAATAATCATGATTCATAAAACTTGTTAGTACTTGTGTTTCCTTAGTGATCTCTTAGCCTATATCTTGGTTACTGGATGAGACTCAGGTTATTAAAGCTCGCTTGAAAAAACGTGATATCCCCATATTTGCATTTGTAAATATCTACATATGTGTTAGTGCTACATTTCAAAGCACCAAAAAATATATATGTATATAAAGAAAAAAATCATATGAATAAGGGATATAAAAAATAATATCGTGAGTGGAAACTAGTAGCTTACCCTTTTGAGATCGAGTTAAGTTACTGGGAAAATAAATACTAAATTTCTCTTGACTCTGAGCCTCACCTTTGAGAGCTTGGGTAGACTAAGAGGGATGAACCAAGCGTAAGGGAGATAAGTGTCTATCGTCGGAGACATAAGTAACACAGTTAGATGACGACTTGACTAGGCATAGAGATTGAAACTTGAAAGACTATGATCACTCATCGCACTGATCACAGAGAACTAAAACCTAGGTCATACTTATATTATTTTGATATCATGCTTACCAATAAAACTAGTTGATAGAGATAGATTTATTCATTAAGAATGATGATGCACTATATTGAAACATGGGTTTAGATTGCAGATTTTTGCTTGAGGACAAGCAAAGGTTTAAATCTGGGGTGTGATGAGCATAGATTTGATATATTTTTATCCTTGTTTTCACGCTCATTCATTTAGTTTTCCTGACTCAAATCTACTTGATTGTACCCTCTTAATTACTTAATCAGTATATTTTCTATTTCTAGTTCAGGGAACTGCTCTTTATTGGTTATCATTGATAGTATGGGTTTTCGAAGCAAAATGGAGCAAGATTAGATGAAATATTAGCAAGACATAGTCGCATGCCAATAAGACACACCCATGAAGCAAACTGCACTACGGACTTATATTGAAACAACCATAACGTTTTGCTCAGTTGGAGTTGTGGGCTGATCTTTATATCAAATCGAAGAGGGCTTCAACATCTACAACTTTACTTTAGACCTCAGCCCCAGAAAATAACATCTAATCGTGCCAAAAGGAGCCACACACTCGTGCCTCTCCTGGGCACGACCGTGTGAAGTGGCATACTGAGAACTGTACTACGGACCGATTTCGTCATGGCCATAACTTCTCACTCAGTTGGATTTTTGGGCTGTCTTTATATCAAATTGAAGAAGACCTGAAGATCTACAATATTGATGAAGACACTAACCCAAAATAACCAGGTTTAAGTGGGGCACAGGGTCGTGCAAGTGGGCACGGGGCCGTGCAAATGAGCACGGCCAAGTGACATGGCCGTGCCTCCGGCCAGACTACACACCGTGGGCAAAATGAACTTCTTATTGGATTGAAATCTCGGGATGGTCGCTACATGAAAGTTGAAGATGACTTCAAGGTCTACAACCTTGTTGAAGACACTAACTTGAGAAAATGACATCTTGAGGTCTAAAACGGGGTCACACGGTCGTGCCTCTCTTAGGCACGACCGTGTCTTATGGTCGTGTCAACAGACACAGTCCTGTCACATGGCCGTGTCAACAGACACGACCTGGGCTTAATTTCTAGACATGGCCGTGCAGGGGATGTTTTTGCAATCAGGAGCATGGCATAGTCGTGCTAAGTCATACGACGCGTGCAATTTTGGCTAAAATTGACATGGCATGGTTGTGCCAAACCACACTGCATGAACTGGGGCAACACACCATGATCACAAGGCTTATGTTGGGGGGGGGGGGGGGCGTGCCTCCCCACACAGGTCGTGCTACCCCCCTGCGAAAATGATATAAAGTGGGGTTTTTCCCCTTTTCTCACATCTTTGACTTTGAGGCTCCACCCCTTGGCTAGGGGAAACCTTAGAGTCTTCATCCTCTTCGATCTGTCTACCTTTGGAGCTAGGAGACACTTTAAGAAGACCGCCGACACCTTGATAAGCTCTCTCTTCCCTCTTCTCTCTTGGTTTAAGGTTGTAGAAGCTATTATTTGTCTTCTTGTTGTTATCTTCCTTAGAAATGAAGTAGTTCTCCATATCTAGGATATAAGAGGTATTTACAATATGATGATATGGTATAAACTATGTATTGATGCATTTTCTTATTCAATGAAATGTCCATGCTTGATTCTATGTGTATGTTGCCTTGTATGTGTTTTTGGAATGTATGAATGGTGAATGCATGTAGTTGTGAGGGTTAGGTCACCACGTAGAGGGAGTGTCCGATATCATATGACCGGGATAGCCTGAGTGACACAGGTATGTTGTTCTAACCGAACGTCTCGGGTATTGACTCAAAATGGAGGTCATTCCTTTACAAGAGATTAGCTAATACAACTTAATGGTTTCTCCTTATCCCGTGTTAGGAAGTGTTTAGTGTAACCTAGAGACGTACGACCGGGGCAGCCTATGACAGAGGTATGTCGTGTTAAATTGGACTCTCTAGGTTACCTATTCTACTTAATGACATTGGATGAGTTGCGTAACTTAGGATCACATGACTGTGATAGCCTGAGTGACAAAGGTATATCGTGCTAAATCGAACATCCTAAGTTATCTTGCCTATCTATGGTAATTGGATGCCAAAGGGGGAAGCACTCTGGTGCGCTTCTGTAGGATTAACATTGGTACATGGTTAAGATCTCTACAAAGACATAGACATAAAGATTAAGATATAAACAATACATAGGGCATCAACTAGCATTGTAGTGAGATCGAAATCTTAGATTTCATCCATTCAACCCTTCTCCTAAAGATCTTCTCTCTCTTTTCTACTTCTCCTCTCTTTCTCTCTCCCTCTAGCTAGCTATTCGCTGTCACAACCAACCAATGAAGTCTAGATAGCTTGTCTTGTTAGGATCTTACCGTGAAGTTAGAGGGGAGGGGGCGTAAATAGCTTTCTTTTGATTTTCTCTTCCTACAAGTTGTTAATGCGCAAGAGGAAACACAATGAAAATGAAAATAAAACTAACAACTAATAGAACACACCGATTTACGTGGTTCGGAGATGAAACTCATACTCCACGGCAGTCCGTAAGGTGGATGATCCCGATCCTTCGGTGGATGATTCCCCGGAGCACCTCCGGCTAGCTCTTGTCGCTCCTTGTGGGTGGAGAAACCTCGTCACAAATCTTGGACAATCCCTGAGCAATATAGGCTACTAAAAAGCTTTAACCAAGCAAGTTTTGTTAAGAAGAAATGGTCTTAAACGAGCTCCCTTAAATAGAGCTTGAGGCTGAATATGATCGTTACTAGTCGACTGGTCCATTCTAAATTCGAATATCACCGCCTGACCTTTCGAATTCTGGCCACATCAGTCGACTGGTCCTGGACAAGTCGACTGATCTTTCTGTGAACCTTATCAGTCGACTGGTCCCTCACCAGTCGACTGGTCAACTACCTAAGCATAGGGTTACCCTTCCCGAGTACATTTCTCTCAGCACTCAAACCCTCACGACTTAGCCCACCCCGAGTACAATTCCCTCGACACTCGAAACCTCACGACCTGGTTGACTCTTCATCTAGCAGCCTCGATCTGTTGTCTTCGCGCCCTCTTCGTCTTCGGCTCCCGTCTCTCAGATGCGCACACAAGCCCTCGGCTTGCCTCCATGCCATCCTTCACGCATGCATCGAAGTTCGCGTCCATCGACTCATCGTCCCTGCTCCAGCAGCCTCGATCTGTTACCTTCAAGTCTTCTTCGACTTTGGCCCTCATCCCTCAGATGCGCACACAAGCCCTCGGCTTGCCTCCATGTCATCCTTCACGTATGCCTCGAAGTCCGCTTCCCTCGGCTCATCGTGCCTGCTTTGTCCATGGTCCCTTTGATGCACACACAAGCCCACGACTTGCCTCCATGCCACCATTCACCGTACTTGAAGACATCCAACCAAGTCTATGTGTATCCTGCAAACCTACACACTCACATATACATATTAGATCACAATGAAACCCTAACTTAATCATATTGACACACACATCAAAACCCATGATCCTCCATATCATACTTGGGCCGATTGCCCCAACAATCTCCCCTTTTTGATGTGTGGCAATATATTTAAGTTAGGTAAAACAACAACAATAACAATTGAAAATTAAAGACATAGCACATTAAGAGACATAAACATGCCCTCCCCCTTAATCTATGTCTTCCACATAATTTTTAATATTCCACAATACCAAGTTAAGTCAAACCTAACTTAATACCACAAGTTCTCCTCCTTTGACACCATCAAAAAGATTGCCCCAAACAATCCTACCCTTAGTGTCAAAAGGAACCCTTTTTCATTTCTGAACCACCCTCAGAAATCAACAACCAAAAGGATCAGTCGACTGATCCAGTATCAGTCGACTGGTGCCTTCATTTCGCAAACCCACAGAAAGATCAGTCGACTGCCCCAGAGGGCAATCGACTGATACATTGTAATTCTAAAGTTCTCAGCCCCAATTCAGAAACCCCTAGAAAATTTCACAAAATTTGAAAAATTTCAAAATTTTGCAAGCATATTTGTTAGGATATATTCTACCCTAGAAAAATATAATTTCGTGAAAATATCAAATATGCTTGACTTTTGACATAAACTCCAATTCTTTAAAAATGTATCATTTTGTATCAACTCTCAAGCCTACATTTGATTCTATTGTTTGCCAAGCATATCCTATACCATTTAAAACATAGAATTGTTTTCAAACCTCCCCCTTCTTCTTGTATGAACCCTCAAGTCACAAACTGTGATAAAAGCTTCCCCTTTTTATCTTAATCCCTTGATAAATGATATATATATGAACACTCTGTTATAACCATAACAAACTTATAACATTCCACATTAAGGTAATAACAAAGAGATGAGCCAATATGCGCAACATTAAACATGAATTGAAAATTCATAAAAATAATATGAAAGCATAAATTCAAGGTTTCACACAAAGCTCAAACCAATGTACAAAAAAGTCACAAGGGTCATAGCCCCGAAGTTTTCAAACATTACAATCCAAAATAAAGTGTTTGAGAGATAAATAAAATAAGCTCAATCTAAGTTCACTCTCAATACCCTCATCATCAAATCAGCTGAATCATATGTCATCGTCTGGAGGAGGAGGAGGTTGATACATCAGGTTCCAGCTCTGCATCATCGCATACATCTCATCCTGCCACTGCTGGAACCCCTGAAACTGCTCTGTGAGGCCGTGAATCGCCCCATTAATACCAACCTGGTGCTGCTGAAATGTTTGGAAGTCCTCCCGCAGTCTATAAACGTCTGCCCGTAGTAGGGAGAACTCCTGTGTAAGCCCACCACCAGCAGCAGGCCCAGCCTCCTCATCAGAACGCTGTCTCCAGGCCATCACCCCCTGCCGACACTCAATCCCCGCCAAGGACAGCTGTCGTGAACCAATTTGGTCATAGTCCTTGGACAGACGATGTACCTGACCCCTAGTCATGCAAATACCTCTAGACTCAAGCAACTCGGTCAAGACATGACAAAAGGGCATGTAGATTTTTCCCTTCCTCATGTGAAAAATAAACAATGGATGCAAAGACATGCAAGGTGATATCAATATTCAACCGCCTCTCTAATGCATACATCATTACCAAGTGAGGCAGTCGAATCTTCGACCTTCCCTTGGTAACAATAGGTAAAATGCAATCGAGGACAATCTTGTACAATACATTGCTAATAGGAGTCATGCGCTTAGCCTAAAAAATACGCTGTGTAGAACATCCATGTCTTTCAAAATAATGCAGATGGATTTGGTCTAGGGTTATATCAGGAAAGGTGAAAGGCTCGATGACTTTTGGAAAATATGTAATCGCATTGTTGGAAGCTCTACACTCTAAAAATGATCCTAAGATTGCAGATGAAAAGGGAATGGTGACTCCTGCCACCATGGACTCATATGTCCCATCATCGGGACTAATGCATGTAAGGTTGGCATAAAACTCTTTACACAGGTCAAGGTTAACATAGTGTTGACAACAAACCAGCTGCTCTAGACCAAAATAGGTGATCATTTTAGCAATGTGGGGGGTTTTCTCTTGGAAATAGGTCCGGTTTAGATACCGACAGTTCTTTAAAACAAAGTCGCTATTTGTAAATCTCTGTCGGCATTCCTCGAAATGGAATCGAGGTGCCTCAGAACCTACATGACTCTGTTGGGATGATCCCTCACCCAACCTTCTCTTTTGGACAACTCTAAAATGTAATTTACACATGCATGTACCAAACATGACCCAAATGAAGAGTAAAAATAAGAAAATCATGCAAAAAGGGAATAGTTAGTTACAAATCATGAACTAAATGTGAACAATGAACCATACAAGTCATTACCGTTTTCCCGCACGTTGCATGATTAGGTTTGATGAAGATTGACTCGAGAAGAGAGTTTCTTTCAACCCTAGACTTAGATCTGAGGTAGAGGGAGGCTAGGAAGGTGATCTTAGGGCTTTAGAAAATCTTAGAGCAAGAGGGGAGGTCGAGGAGGACAAGAGCTCGCAGGGGGTGGCACTGAAACCCTAGGTTCGGCCACCCCCGCGCGTGACTGTTCTTTTAAAACCCTTGCGGATCAGTCGACTGCCCTTGGGGCAGTCGACTGGCAAACTGAACAAAAAGATCAGTCGACTGCCCCAGGGGTCGTCGACTGGTATCTTTGAATACCTTAGTTTCTGATTTGCACTAGACCAGTCGACTGATTCTGAACCAGTTGACTGACACCTTAATTCTAGTTTTTCTGTCCTAAATTCATAAATGTATAATTAATTCCATAAAACTCCAAAAAATCTGAAATTTTATGGAGAGATTTGTGGCACTCATGTCTACTTAGGAAAAATATGTTTATAAGTAAATCTATCACCAATCCCATGTTTGACACAAAATCCAAAACTATCTAATTTGTTCAATTATCCTTGGTCTAAAGTCCTAGTTTTGATCTCTCCTCGATATATCTTCTGATCCCCAATCTCAATGCATCTCTAGCATTGATTTATATGAAATCTACACATTGAAAACTAATTTCCATGCAATATAGTCTCATTTTCATCTTTTCATCCATAAAACTCCCTTTTTATGTGCCAACCCCCTAGGATTAAGACTCAAGTGAGTCTTCCAAATCCTTTGACACATTTCACAATCCATCTAGTCACCTAGGAGAAATCCTCCCAAGATCCATTGATCATGGATCCCATTTTAACTTCTAGAGCTCCCCCTTGAGCTCTTAGCCTTAGTTACCTCCCTAGGTGCTCTTATCCACAATGGCAAGACCACTCCGGTGGACCTCCTGTGCTTCTTGACCTCTAACTCTAACCTTTTTGACTTTATATACCTTTTTCTTGACTAAATCCTTCTTCTTTCCTTTAATTTGCCTTTCCTTGCCATTTTTGGCCTTCCCTTTGCTATAATCATATGACATCCTTGCATATGACTCTCTACTATCATTTGATCTCCTAGATTGATATCCTAGACCTGACCTATCATTTTCGAGGTGTTGACTCCTTGACACCATGTCTAAGCCCCTAGATCTACTAGTGAGCCTATCTAGGATTTTCTCCAATTTATCAAGTCTTGCCCTCAAGGCTTGATTTTCCCTTTTTAGGTTCTTCACCTTAGTATCCCCATGTCCACTTTGGACATTCCGAGATCTACCCATTTGCCTAGGTATGTGTCTCCCTTTCTTAGGGTTAATGCCTTGGTCCTTAGGTCTAAAAGTCCTAGATTGATCATGACACGTGGATTTCTTAGAATTTTGACACGTAATAGTAACTCTATTTTTATCATGATACTTGAAACCAAAATTACGCATAGGCATGCAATTTTCATTATTACTAACATGCATAGGGAAATTTGAAGCATTCTTAAAGTTAGGGATTACCTCTCTTACCCTTGTAGCTTCCCCTTGATGTGATCTCTTCTTCTTTTCTCTTTTTCCCACTTCCTCAAATGCTCCAATTTCTTGAGCTCTCTTTTTCTTGGACATTTGGTGTGATAATGTCCTAGCTCTCCACATGTGAAGCATTTAATGTGCTTTTTCCCTTCTTTTTCCCTAAAACCCATATTAGATTTTAAATGAATGGACTTAGGTTTAGGGTTTACCTCCTTTTTACCTAATGGACACTTGTCCTTGTAGTGCCCCCTCTTGTTGCATCCAAAGCAAATGATGTGGTCTTTTGTTCTTTCTTTTGTAACGCCCGAAAATTCTCAAAACTAATTTTAGAAATATCCTAGAATTTATTCCGAATTTATGGATATTTTTATAGAATTTTTCCATGGACAAATAAGGCAAAAAGGAATAAATATAAAATGTGCAGTAAAAAAGAAATAAGGGGATTTGAACCCTAGATCTTTCAAAAATATCTAGGGAAACAACCGGGATGGTTTGCTTTTGTTGAAATAAATTAAGGGAAACAATAGATAAGGTTGAATTAGTTAAATTCGCCCCCCATAAGTATAAAAGAGGGAGTTACGAGTTTTAGGTTAATTTTCTCTCAACCCAGCGACGCCGACGCCCTCCCTCACGCACGCGACCTCTCCTCTCACCCTCTCTCCCGCCCAAGACAAAGGAGAAGCCAAGGGAAGGTCTCAAGAGGCCCTATTCTCTACGAGAATTCTCGTAGACGCGAGGAGAACGCCAAGGAGCAAGAAGAACGTCGAAATTCGACGTTCCCTCGGGAATTTCAGATTTTATTCGTAAGGAAAACCTAGCGCAGGATGTAAGTACCCCTCACCTGCAGTATAAGTAGTTTCGGTTGACGTTTCGTATGCTTTAGTTCCTTATATGTATGTCCTACGGTTAGATATCGTGGATTATAAACAAGCACGTTGTATTAACCCTTCGGATTAGTTTTAGAGTCTGAAGGTATCCCTGGATGGGCTTGAGTGCACTTACCCTTCAGTTTCGGGTTAAGGAGCACGTTCGAGTGCCCAGGGAACGACTTTAAAAGAAAAGAAAGGGTTAAGTCGCAAGGTGTTTGTTAAATTGTTAGTCAGTTAATGCTATAGAAAGCATTAAAGAATAGAAATTCTTGCTTCAATTATGATTGGGACCAAGGTCCAGTGGGATGGGCTCCTAGTTGCCCCTAGATTTAGATAACCTAGTAAAAGCAAGAATCAGAAGAGAAAAAGAAAAGTATAAAAGAACTATTTTATTTTCAGTTGGCATTGTACCGGACTTCGATCCAGGGATGGGCTCCAAGTTGCCCCTAGGTTCAGATAACCTAGTATGAGATGAGCTCCTAGTTGCCCCTAGGTTTAGATAACCTAGTAGAACCTTAATGGATTCGGGACTTGCTACCTCGGGTTTATTAGGGATGCGCGCACAGTTGGTACATTGCCGGGCCCACAACAGTTGATTATTACTTTCACCTACTATATGTATTTAGTTTTCAGAAATTCATATTAGCATGTGGTGAATTTAATAATTAGTTTTATGTTAGTTAGTTCAGTTCCAGTTCAGATATGTATGCCATGCTTTAGCTTACTTCTCAATTTTAGTTCAGTATGTGCAATGTCTCAGTTATATGCCATGACATTCTATGATATGTATTTTAGCATGAGCCTAGCAAGATTACTTATAGATATGAGCATGTATGTGCATAGCATGTTTTACAAAAGCATAATTCGAGTTTTCATAGTTTTGTGAGGCTAGATGGTACTTACTAAGCTTTATGCTTATTAGTTTGCATTTCCTTATACTGCAGATACAGGTAAAGGAAAGCACTAGTAGCGGAGGCGGCGGGCTTGATGCAAAGTGTGTGTGATGGTGGAGTTGGAATAAAAGTCTTCGGAACTTGCAAATCATAGAAATAGTCTTTATTATGCTTCTTTAGTTATTCCGCAATATATTATGTGAACCATGTATGAACTTAATTAGACTTGTATTCGTGATGCCTAGTATGCTTGAAGTAGTTTACTTACCTGACCTAATATTGGTCTTGTGAATGCTTGAATGTCATGAGTCATTTACTTGTGATAGGGTAATTTAGACCCATGCTTAAGCTTTAGAGGTAAGAACTTGATACTTATGATCTACATGCTAAATTCTTAGGATATGTTTGTTCTAAGATTAATGCACCATATAGAATGACATGTAGTAGCTAAGGATGCTTTTAGATATGGGAAATGAATAGTTACAATAAGAAGTTGATACAAATTTGGCACATTCATGTTTATGCTTCTACATGTCGCTTTTATGATTTCTAAGTTGCTATATATGCTAAAAACCCTCCAAAAACGTGTAATAAATGCCCTAGAATGATTGTGGAACTTTATTTATGTCATTCTGCTTGATAGATATGATTTTGGTACATTGTGGCTCAAGTTTGATACATTCTAGAAATCTGAAAACTGAAATTTCAGAACTACCAGTCAACTGGGAAAACACCAGTCGACTGGTATCGGGCACAGAAACATTCGGTGGCCCGACCAGTCGACTGGTATTTAGCAGTCGACTGGTACTGTGTAAAACAGAAGTGATATAGAGCAGCTGGTTGGTGCTTTAGCCATGCAATGCAGAGGTTGGGGGATCGAATCCTGCCAAGATAATAAAATAAAAGTTTTGCTTTATTTTGGGCTAGTTAGTACTTTCAACATGATTATGAATTGTTAGTTCAATAAATAGCGAAATAAGAAATTTTAAAATTCTCCCACTTAGGTTTAGCATCTAGAAAAGCATTATCAGAAATCATTAATTAGTCAGCCAGTTAGTTAGTTAGTAGCGATCCGCCTTAAAGCTTAGTACCAGAAGGTGGGTCGTTACAGCTTTGGTGGAGGTTGAGGCTTCTTCTTGCTCCGGTATTGAAGGGGTCTCTCCTCCCCTCAATTCTTGAAGTGGAGACCTCTTCTTCTTCCCTTGATGAAGTGGATGACCTTTCACTTTCTTGAGCCACTTCATTTGATGAGATGGACAACTCTTTTTCTTCGGATGTTGAACTCTTTTCTTCATCCGATTGGTCCTCCTCCTCTTCTTGGACCATTGAGCTCATTTCCTTGGGCTCTTCCACTACTTTAGCTTGTGTAGGGTTTTCATGGAATGCTATCACCTTGTTTCATAACTCATGTGCACTTTGATATTCACATACACCACTAATTACATTATTAGGCTAAATATTAACTAAAATCGAAATTACCGTTTCATTTGTCTTTGCTTGTGCTTGTTGCTCCTCATTCTAATATCTTGGCCGAAGCTTCTTCCCATGCTTATCTCTTGGAACTTCAAAAGGATCTTCAAGTGCAATCATATAGTTCCAATCCATGCCGAACCACGTCTTTGTCCGCATCCTCCAATAGTCGAAATCCTCGCGATCGTAGGGAGGTGGGACGCTGATGTCATCACCCAACTTTTCTTCAATCCTCATCTCCTTTAGCTTTTTGCTCTCTCGGCGGTTAGTCTGTAGATGAGCGAATCTTTGCTCTGATATCACTTGTTAGGATCTTACCGTGAAGCTAGAGGGGGGGTGAATAACTTCCTTTCGATTTTCTCTTCCTACAAGTTGTTAGTGCGCAAGCGGAAACACAATGAAAATGAAAATAAAACTAACAACTAATAGAACACACCGATTTACGTGGTTCGGGGATGAAACTCCTACTCCACGGCAGTCCGTAAGGTGGACGATCCCGATCCTTCGGTGGATGATTCCCGGCTAGCTCTTGTCGCTCCTTGTGGGTGGAGAAACCTTGCCACAAATCTTGGACACTCCCTGAGCAATATAGGCTACTAACAAGCTTTAACCAAGCAAGTTTCACCAAGAAGAAATGACCTTAAACGAGCTCCCTTAAATAGAGCTCGAGGTTGAATATGACCGTTACCAGTCGACTGGTCTATTTTGAATTCGAATATCATTGCCTGACCTTTCGAATTCTGGCCACATCAGTCGACTGGTCCACTGCCTAAGCCTAAGGTTACCCTTCCTGAGTACATTTCTCTCAGCACTGAACCCTCACGACTTAGCCCACCCGAGTACAATTCCCTCAGCACTCGACCCCTCACGACTCAGTTGACTCTCCATTCAGCAGCCTCGACCTGTTGCCTTCAAGCCCTCTTGACTTTGGCTCTCGTCCATCGGATGCATGCAAACCTGCGACTTGTCTCCCATGTCATCCTTCACGCATGCCTCGAAGTCTGCGTCCCTCGGCTCATCATCCCTGCTCCAGCATCCTCGATCTGTTGCTTTCAAGCCCTCTTCGACTTTGGCCCTCGTCCCTCAGATGTGTACACAAGCCCTCGGCTTGCCTCCATGTCATCCTTCATGTACGACTCGAAGTTCGCTTCCCTCGGCTCATCGTCTCTGCTTTGTCCATGGTCCCTTGGATGGCACACAAGCCCACGGCTTGCCTCCATGCCACCCTTCACCGTACCTGAAGACATTCAACCAAATCTATGTGTATCCTGCAAATCTGCACACTCACATACACATATTAGATCACAATAAAACCCTAACTTAATCATATTGACACACACATCAAAACTCATGATCCTCCAGATCATACTTGGGCCGATTGCTCCAACATGTCTTGCAATAATTGTGATTAATCAACCGTCCCTGTGAATCGATATTTTTATTACTTGATGATATTTTCGTGCACTTACGGATTTGTATCAAATGACTTGTCAATTAGGTTAATATTGTATTCACTAAATTTGTTAAAAATGTAAGTGTAAAAATCTTAATAGGTAATTATAAATTAGTTGGAAAAGTCTAAAAAAAATCAAGTTGCTTAGATATAGGATGACATAGATGTCTAATAAATATTGGTAGATATGAAAGTCCAATGGGAATTGATAGGTGAAGAAATTCATATAAAAATTGATCAAATGTTTGTTAGACGAAGACGTCTTTGGTAGATAAAGAAGTCTAAGAAGACCTTATCAAATGGAAAAGTCTAAGAAAATCAATAGAAATTGTCGAGATGTTCAAGTGCGACAAGTGTTGAGGAGGAAGATATTAAGACAACCTCTTAGCAAAAGAAGATATAAAGTTACGTCCTCTTCATAGATAAAGAAAATCCAGAGGCAAGACCTCTTGGTAGTTAAGAAAAAATTGGAGGTTAAGCCTCTTAATAGATAAAGAGGATATGAAGGTGAGACCTCTTAGCAAATGAGAATGACCCAAAGGCAAATATCTAGGCAAAGAAAGATCGAGAGGTGAGGCCTTTTAGGAAGTGGAAGAAGTCTTAGAAGTGGCTCTTAACAGACGAAAAAACCTCTCGGTAAGGTATCTTAGCATGTGAAATGTAAGAGATTATGAAAGTACTTGTAATCTTGGGTTTTAAGTAGATTAAATACAAGTATGCACCTTCATAATAATTACGGATCCAAGTTAACTACGGAGTTGATCGGAGACAAATCCAAGTCAACTATCAAGGATTTGAGTTGATTGAAATTGAATAAAATAATAGTGTGAAGGCTATGATGGAACATTGTGTTTTCTCCTAATCGCATGAATTTAGAAAACCAAATAAGAACTCAAAGAGAAAACATAATGTATATATAAAAGCATGGATCTATTATTTCATCGAATCATGGCATAACGAAATAATAGGTGTAAATCGAAAGACAAAGAACCTGATTGAAGAACCATTGTCCTTGTCGTAGCGTCGTCGGCTTGATCCCTGTGGAAGAAGATGCAGCAGAAAGAAGAAGGAGAATCTTCCAAGAGGCTTAGGTTTGACGGCGCCGTAAAGTTTCTTGTCAATGGTGAACAAGAAACTAGGTCATAAAGATCACCTAAACCCTTAGGGACCTCCCCTTTATATAGCAATCCAATCTGTTATCAACTCATAGATAATAACAGATTGGTCTAAAGGGTTCTATACATTGAACCCGCATCCAATAATTCGAATCCCAATAAACATAAGTTAGATTACTTTAAGAGCACAGATTGTATTCACATGTGCAACTTACAAATAAGCCCACCTAATAGAGATAATAATAATATCCAACAATCTCTCACTTGAGCTATATGTGAGTTGTATAGTAAATACAAGTAAAACTTTAGTTGATATCAAACTTTATGGGTACAAGATACCCCTATAAACAATCTGGTCCATTAACTTCATTGGTATAGGACTAAAGAGGTCATAGCTACTGAATATAATCGTAACAAGCCCCAACAGTAATCACAATACCAATGTCATTAACGACATAGATCAAAATGCGGATGTATAGAGTTGAAATTATATGATATGTGATCAGTACATGTCAATTTCCAACTGGTCCAAAGCGACTCAAAAGAGTCTGATCATATTTGCAAACACCTTATGCTAAACTGCAACAGCAAATCATGATCCAAACTTTATGATTCCAAAAGGAATCTGTATCATATTTATAAACACCAAATGCTAAACAGCAGTAGTAAATCATAATATCGTATTCAGAGCGTCAAATAAACATATGAATTTCCATTATTATTTTTTTGAACTTTAGGTACGTACAATAATCAAAATAAAAAATGTTTGTTTTTATTAACATAGAACAATAAAATAAATACAGACTCCCACTAGATGAGTTCTTCTTTCTCATATCCACAACATGCGCATGAAACACCTTGGGCACCAAGCCTTTGGTAAGTGGATCGGCCAACATGGAATCTGTGCTGATGTGCTCTACCATAATCTGACGACTCTGAACTCTCACTTTAACCGCTAGAAACTTAATGTCAATGTGCTTGGACTTCGACGAACTGTGGTTGTTCTTGGCATAAAGTTCTGCAGCTTTATTATCACAGTAGATCCTCAGTGGTCTGTCAATGCCATCAACGATATGCAATGCTGTGATGAAGTTCCACAGCCAAATCCCATGATTGGATGCTTCATAGTATGCTACCAATTCTGCCTCCATAGTAGAAGTAGCTACTAGCGTCTGCTTGATGCTCTTCCAAGATATAGCCCCTCCAGCAAGCATGAAGATGTAGCCTGAAGTGGACCTCCTGCTATCTAAGCATTCAACAAAATCGGAGTCTGAATAACCAATCACCTCCAGATGATCTGACCTCCGATACGTGAGCATGTGTCTTTTAGTTCTTTGCAAATACCGCATCACTCTTTTAATTGCTTTCCAGTGTGACGGTCCTGGGTTATTAACATAACTGCCTAACATCCCAACTACAAATATTATATCTGGTCGAGTGCAAACTTGTGCATACATGAGACTTCCCACTGCTGATGCATATGAGAATTGTTCCATCTCCTTTATTTCAAGTTCAAGTCGTGGACACTACTGCAAACTGAACTTGTCACCTCTTGACACAGGTGTGTCACCAGGTGTACAGTTCTGCATGTCTTACCTTATAAGCACTTTCTCAATATAGGCTTGTTGTGAAAGTCCAAGAATGTCTCTTGATCGATCACGATAGATCTGAATGCCTAGAACAAAAGATGCTTCACCAAGATCTTTCATTTCAAATTTACCAGATAGAAATGACTTGATTTCATGCAGTAGACCCTTATTATTGCTTGCAAGCAATATATCATCCACGTACAAAACAAGTATAACAAACTTGCTCCCACCGAACTTGACATATATGCACTGATCAACGGGGTTCTCTCTAAATCCAAATGAGGTAACCACTTGATCAAATTTCCGTACCATTGACGGGATGCTTGCTTTAAACCATAAATGGACTTCTTTAATCTACATACTAGGTGCTTTGAGTCTGAGGACTCAAAGTTCTCCGGTTGCACCATATATATAGACTCCTCTATGTCTCCATTGAGGAATGCAGTCTTTACGTCATTTGATGTAGCTCCAAATCAAAATAAGCTACAAGTGCCATGATTACCCTAAGGGAGTCCTTCGTCGACACAGGTGAGAAGGTCTCCTTATGATCAATGTCTTCCTTTTAAGTGAATCCCTTGGTAACAAGACGAGCCTTATACCTTTCGATATTGCCCTTCGAATCTCGTTTGGTTTTAAATATTCATTTACAATCAACGAGTTTCGAACCTTCAGGCAATTCGATAAGTTCCCAAACGTCATTGTCTGCCATAGACTTCAACTATTCTTGCATGGCGTTAATCCACCTTTCAGGGTTAGAGCATTGTTTGACTTCTTGGAAAGATGTAGGATCACTTTCCAACCCTATATCAAACTCATGCTCTTGGAGATAAACATAATCACGAGAATTCATGCTTCTCCGTTCCCTTGTGGATCGCCTTAACGACACTTGTGTTTGAGGTGGTTGAGGTACTTGCTCATCAATATGAGGCAATACTTCAATTTCAGTGGTAGGCTCCTCCAATTGCATTGGAGATGTCATGGGAATATCTTGGTTCACTACGCTCACTGGATGTGCAATATCCATAATGTGTGGTATGGTAACCATACCACTATTGATTACACTAGTAGTGACCATAGGAGGATTGCCAACGCTTTCCTCAAAAGATACTTCCCTGATTTTATCGCTCCTACTGTCCTCAATAAACTTGGCGTTTCCCGTTTCGAAGAAGGATCTATTAGATGAATCATAAAAGTTATACCCCTTTGATCTCTCAGAGTAACCTACAAAATTGCAGCTAACAGTTCTTGAGTCCAGTTTCTTTTCATTTGGCTTGTAAGGCCTAGCCTCAGCTGGACAACCCTGTTGGAATCCGGATGGCCAGAGAGGGGGGGGGTGAATATAGCCAATCACTTGGACTTTAAGCACTTATTGAATTTCTGCACTTCACTTTGTTAGTAGCACAGCGGAAGTATCGAATAGAGTATGCAGAAAAATAGGAAACAAAACAAACTAACACCACTAGCAAGATCGCTAACAAGGAGAATTTAAAAGGTTCGGGGATAACTTGCCCCTACTCCTTGGCGTTCCCTTAAGATGGGCGATCCCTTGATCGTCGGCAGATCAAGCCCCGGTGAACACCGGATAGTAAGCAACCTCCTTCTCGGTGGAGAAACCTCTCCACAGCGTTTCAATCAAGGATATAGTGTTGGATCGAGAGAACCGATAGAGGGGGGGTGAATATCGGAAAACTTTCGGATTTATGGAAAGAGCAATTTGCACAGCGGAAAGAAACAAAACACGCGAACACAGTACTTTTTTACTTGGTTCGGAGCCTAGGTCGACTCCTACTCCAAGGCCCACGATCGTTGATCGTTTACTTTGGGCAATTCTATATGAGCGCAAAATCAGTTTACAAGAATAGATTTACAAGTATAGCACTATAAACTTTTAATAGAAAAAAACTCTTCTTTTACCGACGTCCGGTTGTAGGTTGACTTTCCGGAGCAGCGGGACGTCGTCGGCTCGAGTTGGGCAGTTTCCGGAGCAAGTCGTGAGCACAGAAGAGCGTGGAAGCGTTGGTTCAAAGTTGTTGTTGAAGGCTTGGGCGTTGGGTGCTATTTATAGCACCTCGGGGCGCCCTGGACGTCGGGGGCGCCCTGCCACGTGTCAACCGATCCGGTTTTAGCTCGGTCAAGCGTTATCCCATCCGAATAGGGATAACTTTGACTTTGGGGGCGCCCTGGTCGCAGAGGGCGCCTTGGCTGACTTCTTCCGCGCAGAAATCTCGGCTGTGGATAAAGATGAAGCTTCGCAGACTTGGGCGCGGGGCGCCCTGGCTGCTGAGGGCGCCCTGGCTGCTGTGGGCGCCCTGGCTGCTGTGGGCGCCCGGCCCAGTAAGCAGCCGAAGCCCTTTTTGCTTCACTTGGTTCTGGTTCACCTTGGGGGCGCCCTGGACACTCAGGGCGCCCTGCTCAGCTGCTGCCTCACTCCTTTGAGGCTCTCTGAGTTGCAGACACACGTTCCTTCGGTCCTGCATCCAGGGTTAGTCCAAAACACAATAAAATAATTAATTATTAGTTTATACAGCCTTAGCTGTCTTGGTTCTGACTTTGGTCTCCAAAATGGAGCCCTAGGTCAAACCGATGCCTACTGTTCCCTCGACGGGGAACGCGTCCTCACCTACTCCTCTCAGGAGAATGTACCTGATGCCAACCGCTCCTTTGGTTGGACTTTTGCCTGACGGTCCTTTGTCAGGGCTTGGATGCCGAGCTGTCCTTCGCCCGGTGCCTAACATTCCTTCGCTAGGGCTTCAGTCCCAGGCTGTCCTTCGCCTGGCGCCTAGCAGTCCTTCGCTAGGGCTTCAGTCCCAGGCTGTCCTTCGCCTGGCGCCTAGCAGTCCTTCGCTAGGGCTTGGATACTGGCAGTCCTTCGCCAGTTGCCTAGCAGTCCTTCGCTAGGGCTTGGATACTGGCAGTCCTTCGCCAGGTGCCTAGCAGTCCTTCGCTAGGGCTTTGTATCCTGGCAGTCCTTGCCAGTGCCTAGCAGTCCTTCGCTAGGGCTTTGTATCATGGCATTCCTTCGCCAGGTGCCTAGCAGTCCTTCGCTAGGGCTTTGTATCCTGGCAGTCCTTCGCCAGGTGCCTAGCAGCCCTTCGTTAGGACTTTGTATCCTGCACACTCAGTGAATATTGTTAGATCACAAACAAACTTAACTTTGAATCCTTTGCCAATATCAAAACAAGGTTCGATATGGTGCTTCCTGCACCAACATATAGTTTAAGCACTAACAAACACAAGAAGGATCTTATTCAACACTTAGCAAAGACAAGAACATAGCAAGCTCCCTCTGAGCTCCACCTAGCGACGATCTCATGCAAGAACCCTTTCCCCGTGTCTTCTCGCTGTTGGACTCGAAGCTTCTTGTTCCTTCCTCCAAGTGCTTAAGCAAGGCTGGTTGCTTCAAAGATCAGAGTAGCTTTCTCAAGAGTGAATGATCAACAAGGAGCACAAGCACGCAGCAAGAATCGCAGCAGAAAAGCAAAGCAACAACTTCTTCTTGCTCCGCTCCACACCGCTCCTTTTGTTTCTCTCCTGAATGCTAGGTGACAACATCTCCCTGCACCCTCCAGCTGCTCACCTGCAACCACCAGCCACCACTGAGCTCTTCTGGACTCCCTGAGCTTCCCTCAGACCAGCCCCAGTCAGCAGCTCCAGCCAGCGCCAGTGCCCGTTGCAACCTGAGATGGAAAAACAGACAAACCTGCGCTAAGGAAAGGTCTCCATTGACTCTCCTTGAGTGCTTGAATCCTCCCCTGTCACCTGCAACTTAATCAGACTATTAGGACAGCATATCAAGCAGCAAATCATGTATCATATATTAAGCACAGAGAATCGGATACGGTCAGACGCGATCAGAGCGTCTGACAGTGCAATTTGAATTAAAGTGATCGGTCACCGGACCGATCCAGGGCTTATGGGTCGGTCACCAGACCGATCCACCTCTTAGCTGGGACTCCCAGCTCTCGCGGCAACATAAGCATGATCGGTCACCAAATCGATCAGAGTGAAGCCTGATCGGTCACCAGACCGATCAGGTAGCTCCCTGTCCGATCAGGCTCAAGCCTGATCGGTCCACGTCTGAGTGCGGAAATCAAATCCTAAGTCATGGATCGGTCACCAGACCGTTCAGGAGCTGATCAGCGGGGGAATTCAACTCACTGAGTGCTTCCTGATCGATCACCAGACCGATCAGAAGCAAGGCAGTGAGGAAGTTGCCTGCTCCTGATCGATCACCGGACCGATCAGGAGCCAAGCAACAAGGCAACGGCCTGCTCCCTGATCGGTCACCAGACTGATCAGGAGCCACACATAGGTTCCCAACCTCACTGTGCGCTCCCTGATCGGTCACCAGACCGATCAGTCATTGCTGGATCGGTCACCAGACCGATCCACGAAGGAGCAGCGTGCCAATATCCCTGATCGGTCACCAGACCGATCCAGAGACTCAAACCTAGCCCTCCAAGCTAGGATTTCATACACCTTAGCCCTCCAAGCTAAAGATTTTTCACCTAACCCTCCAAGTTGGGAATTTTCACCTAACCCTCCAAGTTAGGACTTTTCACCTAGCCCTCCAAGCTAGGACTTTTCACCCAACTCTTCCAAATTAGGACTTTTCCAAACCTAGCCCTCCAAGCTAGGACCTGACCCTCCAAGCCAGGACTTTTTCACCTAACTCTCCAAGTTGGGACTTTTCACCTAACCCTCCAAGTTAGGACTTTTCACCTAGCCCTCCAAGCTAGGAATTTTCACCCAACCCTTCCGAATTAGGACTTTTCAAAACCTAGCCCTCCAAGCTAGGACCTGACCCTCCAAGCCAGGACTTTTTCACCTAACTCTCCAAGTTGGGACTTTTCACCTAACCCTCCAAGTTAGGACTTTTCACCTAGCCCTCCAAGCTAGGAATTTTCACCCAACCCTTCCGAATTAGGACTTTTCAACACCTAGCCCTCCAAGCTTGGATTTTCCACACCTAACCCTCCAGGTTAGGATTTTCCAACACCTAGCCCTCCAAGTTAGGATTTTCCACACCTAACCCTCCAGGTTAGGATTTTCCAACACCTAGCCCTCCAAGCTAGATTTTCCATACCATGCCTAATCCCCGATTAGGACTTAATCATAATCATCATAATCATCCACCTAAACTAAAATCGGTGTCAACACCAAAACAACAATCAGGGTCAGACCTATACCTTATGTTTTCTTTACCACTGTACCGCATGGTTACCAACTTGTAAGAAGTGTGGTAGTCTCGACCTTTTCATTTGAGTTGAATCGGTCTGTCAGTTGATTAAGGAAACTCCTAGCATCTTCACTCTCTATTATTGAGCCCTTTATTTGTGTCGGTATGGAAAGCTTCATGATGCTTAGACTCATGCGATTTGATCTCTCCCACAGCTGAAATTCAGCCCTCTGCTCTATAGTGCTAGCACTGGTCAAAGGTGCGGGACGATCATTCCTTAATGCATAGGCCAAGTCCATGCAGCCTAAGACTACAATCACGTATTCTTTCCATTCAGCAAAATTCGAACCAGTTAATGTTGAGATGTTATTAATGTTGGCAGTTACAGATTGCACTGAAAATAAAAAAATTTATTTAAGCTCACGATTTAACTAAAGCCAAGAACATATATATAATAAAATTATGCAAATAAATAAATTTTAAATGCATATTAAATGGGCTCCTTATGAGATACCAAATACAACATTGTATTTTAGTGTAGATTAAAATATAATTTGTTAGCGGTACTCTCTGATATAACTCAACCTTTAATTGGCCACACAATGTGCCTTCCTTTGGGTCGACCCATTGTGTGCATAATATGAAACTTTATATGAGTTATATTTTGATCCATAGTTTACAACAACTTTAGTCTGCCACGCAATATGCCTTCCTTTGGGCCGACATATTTTGTACATGATCAGAACAAAATATATTATGCTCAATAGTTGTAAACTATCTTAAACATATATCTGGCACAAAAGTAACTTCCTTTGGGTCGATCACTCTTAGCATAGATATACGTCTACCAACACAAAATACACTAAACTTACCTAAGGTGCCTTTTTTTGGGCCGACACAATAGTTCAATTTAGTAGCACGTTATGTAGATAGACCCAAGAAAATTCTAGATATTTAATCGAACAGATAATTTCTTTATTAGTCATGACACCTCAAAAATTAAGCTCATTAATCGATTGACACTATATGGTAATCAAATGGTATCATCCAATTGATTATCACAATCGATCTAAAAGCTTAATATATATACGACTATATCATATATAGAACCCTCCTTTAAAAATTAGAATTTCTTTATGGTTCTATAATTAAATAATATTATTTAATATTATTTAATTTCTTGATCATTATGTATTAAAAGAAAATATTTAATGCATTAGTTTATATATATAGATATATATTATAATATATACACGGTTTACGTGTGTATATATATATATATATATATATACTGTTTACGTATATAATAATATTTTTTTTCTTTCATTTACTATTCACGTGATAACTTTTTTTTCTTCCGTGAAACCATTTCTTTTGTAAAAAAAACATCCATAAGAAAATTTTAATCAATATCATTTCTAATTCATCTTATCACAAATTTAAGATGATAATTGATTAAATCAAATTTATTCTATTCACAATTTTAGACTTGATAATCAATTGATTGACCAAGTCAATCGATTAAATCATTACATTTTAACCTAAAAATTAGATTAAACATGATAGTTCTTCCGTCGTTTTCATATGTTTCACATAAAATATGAAAACTTAGAAAACAAGTTTATCCTAGAATTTTCTTTTACATGATTTTCGACGATAAAAATTGTATTATATTAGGAAAACTTAATCTAGCATACATACAATAAATCGACGAAAAAAAATTAAACTTTATTACCAAAAAAACGATGAAACAAAGCCAAGGCTCTGATACCAATTGATGGAACATTGTGTTTTCTCCTAATCGCATGAATTCTAGAAAACCAAATAAGAACTCGAATAGAAAACATAATGTATATATAAAAGCATGGATCTATTGTTTTATCGAATCATGGCATAATGAAATAATAGGTGTAAACCGAAAGACAAGGAACCTGATTGAAGAGCCATTGTCCTTGTCGTAGCGTCGTCGGCTTGATCCCTGTGGAAGAAGATGCAGCGGAAAGAAGAAGGAGAATCTTCCAAGAGACTTAGGTTTGACGGCGCCGCAAAGTTTCTTGTCAATGGAGAACAAGAAATTAGGTCATAAAGATCACCAAAACCTTTGGGGATCTCCCCTTTATATAGCAATCCAATCTGTTATCAGCCCATAGATAATAACAGATTGGTCTAAAGGGTTCTATACATTGAACCCGCATCCAATAATCTGAAACCCGATAAACATAAGTTAGATCACTTTAAGGGCTCAGATTGTATTTACATGTGCAACTTACAAATAAATCCACCTAATAGAGATAATAATAATATCCAACAGGCTATCCAAATTTATTTTGAAGATTATAAATATAAATACAAAGGAGTTCTTTATCAAACTATTATTGTATACTAATTTTATGGCTCCATTTTGCTTTTCCCA
The DNA here is from genome assembly GCA_024364735.1 of Boesenbergia rotunda. NCBI lineage: Eukaryota > Viridiplantae > Streptophyta > Magnoliopsida > Zingiberales > Zingiberaceae > Boesenbergia > Boesenbergia rotunda. Next base: position 172,292 of record JAGFNQ010005996.1, read on the forward strand.
TTTTAGCTTTAAAGAAAAAAAACATTATACGAGGTTTTCTATGCCTTTGGAAGAAGAGCCGATTAGTGAGATATCCTAGAAGAGTTGATGTTGTAGTGTAAACAAATTAAATATCTTTATAATGGTTTGAATCTAAGTTCTCATAACTTAATTCTTAAATTTTTTTTAACAACATATAATATCAATGGAGATATCTTTTATCTTTTTAAACTCATGATTTTTTCTATATCTTACCAATATGAAACTTTAATTACATCCCAACAATCTTCCCCTCAAATAAAAGACCATTAATACTCTCATGGTCCAGTCTCTCCGTAGCCATTTGGTCACTCTTGATATAATTCAGGTCTCTTCGCGAGTATCTAGTCACTCTTTGACATCTTCCGGATCTCTTCGCGAGCATCCACATTTGGTCACTCTTGACCAATTCCGGACCTCCCCGCAAGCATCCTGTCACACTTGATCTGCTCTGGGTCTCTCGTCCTCTCCGCGAGCATCCGATTTGCTCCGGGCTTTCAGGCTTCCGAGCCTTTCCGCAAGCATCCGGTCACTCTTTAACCTGTTCTAGGCCTATGGTTCTTCTTGCAAGTATCCGATCATTCTTGACCTACTCTGGGTCTCTCCGTGAGTATCCAATTACCTTTTGACTTGCTTAAGACGTCCTCGTAAGCATTCAGTCACTCTCAACCTGCTTCGAGCCTCCTCTCAACTTCATTCAAAGATCTCCACATGATATTCAGTCTTAATGATAGCTCTGATATCATTTATTGTAATATAAGAAAATTAAATATTTTTATAATAATATGATATTATTTACTTTTAGATCTAAGTTCTTATGATTTTATTGTTCGATTCTTTCCAAAACGTCTCATATTAATAAATATATTTTTTTATATTTTTAAATTCATAATTTTTTTTATATCTTATTAATGTAGAATTTTGATTTTATCCCAACAGTTAGTAAACCACAAAATAAAACTCGGAGCCCGAACTATGTTAAATATTTGGGTTAGCATTGCTTTGCCCTATTTTTATTTTTCTATTGCATATTAATTCTTTTATTTATGTTTCACACATAAATGTTTGGCTATCCTACAATTATTTTCAGAATATTCATTTAACTTTGATTATCATATATATATAGCAAGAGATTGGCTCATGTTTCAATGAATTTAGATTAAAAATAAAAAAGTTGAATGGCATGTATATATACAAACAAATTAAAATGGAAAGATTCATAAAATATGTCTATATATACACATTGATATGAATGAACATCTTGAGGTGAACATGTAGTATGGGAAAACTATATGATAGGGCTTACCGAACCAGAGTCCCAAACTGGCAATTAGGCTCCTGAGACTACCTCGGGAGAATGGAAGAAAGCCCCCGAGGTTAGACCGGGAATCGAGCTTCCGAGACTATCTCGGGAAAATGAATGAAGGCCCTGAGGCCAGCTCGGGAGATGAGACTCCGAGACTGACTCGGGAGAGTGGAGTCCAAAGATCAACATAGGAGTTAGAAAGTTCGACTTCAAGTATTCGTTCCTCCTTCCATAACAAGAAAGTCATCGGATAATTATTATCCGCAACGCACAGTAATTAAAGCCTTAATGATCGTAGCGGTCGTTACCAAAAGATAGGACATCTATCAAGTAACCGATGATTAAGGAACGTAGAGGAGAACGTGGGGACACGTGTGATAAAGACCTCAGGTATATAAGATACCTCGGCATCCAGGTAAGGGGGTAAGCTTTCTAAAGTTATAGCAAACTTGATTCCTTATTGTCCTCCGAAAAAAGATAGAGTTCTGACTTGAGCGTCGGTGAGGGCTCCATCGGAAAATCTCCCAGTACGTTCCCTTTAACGCTCGTGTTAATCTTGCAGGGCGCGGACATCCTCTCCCCATCATCGTCATTGTGGCCTGCGCTTTGGTGACTCGCTATCCCCGTTGTTCACTTCCGGAGCAAATTTGACATCGTGTATGAGAAACATCAAAGCACCAGAAGTAGCACCGTGATGGCAGAGTCAGAGGAACAACCCTTCATTCTAACGAGGGAGGAGTTGGATCGTTTAGTCACCAATGTCGTCAGAGGAGCGCTGGAGCAACATCAGATCGAGCAAGCCGCCTCACGACGAGCAGCTTCGGTCCAGGCCGAAATCCCAAGAATGTTGGTCTCGAATCACCGAAATCGAAGATCCGTCTCGCCACTGGCGGGACTGGGAATGACAGCCCTAGCACCCCGACAAGATTCCTTGGGGGAAATGGAAAGGGCACATTTTGTCGCCTCCAACGTTTTACGACGGGAGGAGGGGTCGGGGAAGATCGAGGCCTCCAAAGCCCTTATGAAGTCTCCATCTACCCCTTTTTCTCCGGACATCATAGCGGATCTCATGCCCAAGAAATTTCGTGGTACAGGAATTGCTGACTACGATGGAAAGACGGATCCGGAGGACCACATCTGCAAATTCGAGAATGCGGCTCTCTTACACCAATAGACAGATGGTGTGAAGTTCCGGGTGTTCTTGAACACCTTATCAGGAGTCGCCCAGAGATGGTTTTAGAGACTGCCCTAAAATTCGATAAACTCTTTTCTGGAGTTTAGAATTGTCTTCTTACACCACTTTGTCAGTAGCCGGCGATACCAGAAGACGGCGTTGAACCTATTCGCTCTCAAGCAAAAGACCAAAAAACCGCTGAAGGACTATATCCAGCAGTTCAATCGGGCGGCTCAAGACGTGCCAACCGCTACTTCAAAGATCCTCATCAGTGCCTTCACGCAAGGACTCTCTGAAGGCGATTTCTTTCGGTCACTGGTGAAGAAGCCACCAGCTAGCTTCGATGACTTATTGGGGCGATTAGTCAAGCATGTCAATGTCGAAGAGGTGCAACACGCCCGACGCAAAGATCTGGCGGGAGTCCCTATCCAGTTCTCAGTAAGATCCGAGAGGAGAGAATCACCCGCACCAACTCGGGCAAAAGATCCTCGCTCCAAGAAGGATCACTGGGCCTGTAAGAAGAGGTTGGTGGAGACGGTCGACACCGCGGGATCCGAGCCACCGAAGAAGTACTGCGACTTCCACGGCAGCATAATGCACTCTACTGAGGAGTGTTATACCCTGAAGAAAAGGAGGTCTAAGGACGTGGACGCCAAGCCCCGCAAATGGTAGAACAAAGCGGGGTATCAACAACGATCCCCTCCCTGAAGCCCTTCCCCTCATCGACGACAATCATGGGAGGATAGATCCAGGCGTCAATCCCGGTCACGTTCAAGAAGAAGAAGTCAGGAGATAGTGTCTCGCCAGTCTATCTCCCCTGAAAGGGATCCCAAGAAGGGCAAAGCTCCAGTGCGCGGACCTCCATCGGGCCATGTGGGCGTAATCTCAAGAGGGCCGACTGGAGGAGACTTTCATCGGGAAAGAAATGCCCATACCCGCCGACTGAAAAATTACGCCATTAGGACGAGCAAAGACAAGCGCCAGGGCCTGGTTATTTCATTCGACCCTGAAGATCTGGAGGACGTGGAAGCCCCCCACGAAGATGCACTGGTAATCCTCACCAGAATAGCAAATTACGAGGTTAAACGCATCTTTGTGGATACAGGTAGCTTCGTCAACATCCTATACAAGGCAACTCTGGACCAGATACAGGTCAACGAGGATGAGATGCATCTTGTCTCCACTCCACTTTTCGGCTTCACCAAATACATGGTATAGCCGATGGGACAGATCTCCCTGTTTCTGTCGCTAGGGGATGACATGCTGCAGAGGACAACGAGGACTTCCTTCATAATTGTGGATGCCCCATCATCCTACAACGCCATCCTGGGGTGACTGACGCTCAGCCTATTTCAGGCGGTGGTCTCAGTCTATCACCAGAAGATTAAATTCCCAGTGGACGAGCAGGAGGCCAAAGTCAAAGGAGATCAATTGGCTTCCCGGCAGTGCTATAGTGGGGAGGTCAGAACAAAAACCCGTAAGAACCGAAGGACGCATGAAGCGTTGCAAATCGACCTGGCCAATCCTCGAGATGAAGAGGGGGCTAAAGAGGAACGCAAGAAAGTCGAAAGCGAAGAGGTTCAAATTCATCAAGCTAGAATTGCTGCTAATCTTGCGCCAGAACTGAGAAGTCGTCTGATCAGCATGCTTAATGGACCATCGGGACGTGTTTGCATGGGCTACTGAAGAGATCAAGGGAGTCCCCCCTGCCTTGGCCACGCATCGGTTGCATATAACCCCGGGAGTCCGGCCGGTGAAGCAGAGGCGAAGACACTTTGCACCCGAACAAGACAAGATAATCAGGGAGGAGGTCGCAAAGTTGCCGAAGGTCGGACATATAAGAGAAGTTCAATTCCCGACCTGGTTGGCGAATGTTGTACTAGTCCCTAAGCCCGAGGGTAAATAGCGGGTCTGTATTGATTTCCATGATTTAAATAAAATCTTCCCTAAAGACTGTTACCCCTTGTCTCGCATTGACCAACTGGTGGATTCTACCTCTGGTTGAGATTTCATTTCAATGATGGATGCATATCAGGGATACCACTAGGTTCTCCTTGCTCGGGAAGACCAAGAGAAGGTCAGTTTCGTGACGACAGATAACACTTACTGCTACAATGTCATGTCGTTTGGGTTGCGTAATGCAAGGGCAACCTATCAGTGAATGATGGATAAGATCTTCCGCCATCAGATCGGGAGGAACATTGAAGTATATGTAGATGATATCCTGGTCAAGACAGAGAAGAGGAAGAACATAATAGCCGCCCTAGAAAAAATATTCGCCACCTTGAGGGCCAACAAGCTAAAACTGAACCCCGTTAAGTGTTTGTTTGGGGTGAAGAGTGGTCAGTTCCTCGGGTATATGGTGACGGAAAGGGGGATTGAGGCTAATTCGGAGAAAGTGAAAGCCATTCTCAACATGTCATCCTCTCGCAATTTCAAAGACGTACAACGACTGAATGGCAGAATTATAGCTCTGTCCCGGTTCATCTCCATATCTACTGACAGAACTTTGCCATTCTTCAAAATTTTGAGGAAGGTTGTCAAGTTCGATTGGGATGACCAATGCGAGAAAGTTTTTACAAATTTAGAAGCATATCTCTCTGAACTCCCCATCCTATATAAGTCGCTGGTGGGAGAAACCCTATTTGTCTACCTATCCGCAGTTGAGCAAACCGTGGGTTCTACGCTTATTCGGGAAAAAGGTACTACTCAGTATCCCATTTACTTCATCGGGCATCTCTTGAAAGATGCAGAAACTCGATATACTACCCTAGAGAAATTGACCTATGCCTTAGTATTGATAGCCCGAAGACTGAGACCGTATTTCTTAGCGCATCCCATTGTGGTGCTCACCAATAGTCCACTCGAGCGTATCCTCACCAATCCATAGGCTTCGGGATGGCTGATCAAGTGGACGACAGAGTTGAGCGAGTATGGGATTGAGTACTGACGGGCCCAAAATATACTGTCACAAATGTGGGTCCATCAAATTTAGATATGAATATATAAATGAATTGCTGGAAACCCTTTTACAATCAGAAATATGAAAATGTAATATAGGGGCCACAGGTCGTATTTTTCTTGGGGACTAGTTGACGTTGTTTGATTCAAGCTCGTGTTTGTGTGTCGTTTGTGTTTGTGGGTTTCGAATGTGATTTGGGTCTTGGGTTGCAATCAGAAATGAAAACACGACAAAAGAGAAGAAACTTAATTGAGTGAGCTAAACAAAGATTTGGCACTAAAGAACTCAATCATTTGGAGGCTTAAGCGACTCATGCAACTAAGCAAAATTTTGGAAGCAAAGCTAATACAATGGCCATGCCGAAATCTTCACTGATTACAAACTGCCGAAATGCAAACTGGAATACAAGAATAAGAATTCAATTCAGAAACAATTGGGATGTAAAACAAGGATTCACCATTAAACTAAAGGGCAGAAATGTAGAACTCAATTCATGGATAAACCGAATATAAATGGAAACTGTTTTCAAGTTCACAATGCATTAAAGGACTGGTTTGACTTTGATACGCAATTAGATAGGGCTAGCTGCAGTCTTAAGTATGTATTTGATTCATATCAGAACTACAACCGATGGCAAGTGAATGAATGTAAGGCAACCAAATCAAATGCAGATGACAGAAACAATTGACGGCAGAAATCCCAGATGCAGAGACACGAGTTCAGTAACAATTCATTGATATACCAAAACTGATACTAAGAGATCAGGTTGATCAGTCCAGGTACGTAGCAGAAAATTGGCACAAACAAAATTTGAGGACAGGTGTGCAGAAATAGCAGCTTACTTCCTCTTGAATGCAAGATTGAACAAGCTACTGATGTGAAGCCATTGAATGTGATATAAACAAATTGGGAGCAGAATTCAACGCCCAAATGATTGCAGGAATTAATTCAAGTGAAACAAAGATTCAGAAACCAAAATTATGTGCAGAAACAAAAATTGTGCAGGGACTGAAACTGAAAACCGTGGATAACTGAATTCAGAAATTCAATAGCAATTTCAATCTTAATGAAACATTCTGCAAAATGAACTCAAAACAAATGGAGCAAAACTCAAACTCAATGCATACGAAACTAAGGAAGGAACTGATACTCAACAGATGCTGATATGCAACTGCAGAGCTTGATACGCAGCAGGAAATGGAATTTCAGAAATGAAATTGAGCTACAAAACAAACTAAACTAATTGCAATGGCTCACTACAAATTGCCTAACTAATTACTGATACCTAATTACATCTGAAAACAAATTCAGAAATCTGAAACTGAAACTGATTGAATTTGATACGCAGATGCCGAAACTGATACGCAAATGCCGAAACTGAAAAACTAAGTGAAACTAGATTGTCTGTTCACTAAACACACTCATTAGCTAACTAACTTGAAGATTCAAAACTTAATTTAAGCTAAACAATCCAGAAAACGAATGTAACCAATCTGAAAACAAGAACAGAAATGAAACACTGCAGAATTCGAACATTACAACTAGAAACAATGAAATTAGCTATGGAAAACTAATCCTCAACTCTCCTTAAGCTCAAATGCTTCTTGGTCGTCAAGCAAGAGTGAGCCTCGAACCCGCAAGCTCAGCAAACAATTGAGAATCAGCTCAACAATTCAAATCTAGCTCACACTCTGAACCAATCTGAATTTCAAATCGCTTTCCTCAATCTGGCATTTTCCAAGTGCGTGGATGGTGTGGGGATGATGCCGAACACTCCAGGGAACCCCTCTGAATCGCTCGGGTGGATGAAGGATGGAGCAAAACCGAGATTGAAGCTGTAAATGACAGAGCTGCGGAGACCTCACAACAACTCTGTTTTGGCCAATTCGGAGCTGGAAATTCACCGTGAGCCTTCCCAATAGCCTAGCAATTGATCTATTAGAAGGATTGAAGGGTCGCGCCCCTTTGGATGAAGAAATCTAGCTAAAAATAGTGAAGAAAAACGATGAAGAAGATGACTGCGGCGGAGACGCGACGAGGAGAAGCTGGGCAGCGTTTCTAATTAAATAGAAAATAATGGACGGCTGTGATTGATTTGATGAAATCCAACGGTAGATCTTGATCTGATTTGAGCCAAACTTTTATGATGATGATCTGGGGTCAGGATCTGCCTTGTGGTAGCTCGGATCCTCCAGATATGCAACGGATGGTCCAGATCAACTCTATCTGTGAATGGACGCTCTAGAGCCCTCCTTGCTTGATCCAACGGTTGATTTAGCTCTGATTGGGATGAAACCTTCAGATCTTGATCATAGAGCTTGATCAACCCTAATCCTAGCTCGGATTGCTTCAGATCATCCCGGATGGCTCAGATCTAGCCGTTCTTGAATCGGACGGCCCGGATTAATCGTAGGCTTGATAATTCGATCCGGTTCCCATCCGACTCAAGTTTGGCCCAGTATGCCCTAGGTCCAGGATCCTTTCATACCTACAAAAATATATCAGAAAATTAATGGCCAAATAATCCAAAAAATGTGTAATTTTGCAATTAAGTCCAAAATAAGATAAAGTTCCAAAACCTAGGGTAAAATCATAATTAAGCAATAAAAACATGGGTCAAACATGGATTTTAGCAATTAAAATAATCAATAAAATGGTGCTTATCAACTCCCCCACACTTAACCTTGAGCGTCTCGCGAAACAACTAAATAAGTATCCCTTAGGCTCTCTTAAGCATAATTAGAAGCAAATGAAAAGAAATTACCTAGGGTTGTCAATTCTCATAAATCTAAGCTCTATGGATTAGTATCTTGTCCTTAAATCAACAACTTAGCCTTTTCATCTATCATGAGTCATTGAGATGAATTTAAATCACTAGCCTTTCAAGGGAAGTTTTGGTGGCTCTCTCTTAAGTTCTAAGTTGGTGATGGAAGTGGAGCTCACTCTTACACATATGATTCTTGCACTACCATAGGCTTGCTTATTATCTACTCTCCACCATTATTCATGATTGGAATCAACAACTATAAAAACAAAGGAAAACATGAAAAATGGTGAGAAATGAAATAAAGACTAAGAAAATAGAAAATTTTGATGGAGTGGAAGACTTGGTTGTTTAAAAATGTTTCCAATGTGCCTTGCCCCTCTTATCAGTCCTCTAGTGATATCAAGAGCGTGGTGGAGTAAATCTTGAGTAAATTCCTTTGACTTGGATGAAAAATAACTCCATTTGATCTCAATGTGCCAAGTTTCAATTTTTGTGCCAACCTTGCTTCTTTCACTCTTTTCTCAGATTTTTTTTTTCTTTCTTTCTTTCTCTCTAGTGAATTCAGAATGTAGTAATGCAAAGAATTTGATTTGGATGTGAGAAACTTCACTTGATTTCATGGTGCCAAGTCAATGGTGTGCCAACTATGTTTCTCTCTTTTTCTTTTCTTTTCCCAAACTGTTTTCTCTTGTTTTTCTCTTCCTTTAGGTTCAGCTACAAACTTTCTCTTTTGTTCTCATTCAGTTCAGTCATGTTGTGCCCCACTCCATATCAGAATCAACTCCAACTCAGCCCTTGCCGTGAGCTTCAAATGGACTGCCACTTCTTGTTTTTGAATCTGCCTTCAAGTATGTTTCTGAATTTTTTTTTACAGCAGTTTCAATTCTGCTCCCAAGGGTGTTGTTCAACTGAAAATCATTCTGCAAGTTCGGTTTGAAGGCAGCAAGGTATTGCTGATTTAGAAAGCATAGATTCAATTGGGATTTGATACAAAACTGCCTTGCTACATTCACTGATTTTTCTCTATTATAACTGCCCCCTTTTGCCCAGATTTCTGCATTTTTCTTGGCACAGCAGTTTGTATCTTTTCCGCAGCTCAAAGTCGATGTAACTCAGCTTCAATTCCAACTTCATCAGCCTTCAATTCAGATTGTATCCAGCTGGAATTTAGCTTGTATTCAGCTGCACTTTCATCTTGTTTCCATCTTTGATCTGCACAAGCTGTTTTTGGCAGAAATTCCTGCATTGATTCAACTAATTCCAGCTTCACTCAGTCTCTACAAGATGTTGCTGATCTCGGCAAAGAACAGCTCTAGCAGCTACAAATTCAGCTGCAAATTCAGCTTACTGATTTTTTTCTATATGGCATAACTTTGCTCTTGCTTGTGTGCCATTTTTGCTTTTCATTGAAGATTTCTTCTTCAAAAACTACTTCACTTAATTTGGCACTGCATCACTGATTTTCAACACCCAAAAATTCAGATTTAGATGGATACTAACTGTGTCTATGCCCATTGAAATCAAGTGATACCGAAACAATCTCTTCTTCTTTGAATTCCTTGCTTTTAGATTCAATCTCTTGACCACTTCTTCTCAATTTCTGTCTCAGAATTTTCTTTTGAAATGCATGGATTTTTCCATTGATTGCCACTTGAATCTTCAAAGTGTAGTAAAGAATCTAAATCTCCAATGGCTTCCATTCCTTCTTGCTCATTCTTGGCACCAAACATCACTCACTTGGCACATGAAATTTTTTTTTTTTTTTTGAGTTGAAATGCATCCAAAACTTTAGTCACTCCCCCACACTTAAATCTTTGTCCGTCTCGGGCAAAATAGCATTAGAAACATTCCAAGCAACAAGTCCAAAGAAAAGTGAAGGTAAGAGAAGGAAATAAGTAAGGACAACTAGAATAAACATGATTATTGCTAAAATTTGATATGGAAAGGAAAACAAATGGATTAGCCTCTATAGATGTGATCCAATCATTTAAATATGATTTTGAAAGAACCTAAGCAAGTTCTAGAGCACAATGACATATGTATATCACAAAAGTAAGGCTAATTCTCACTAGGTCAAAATAATTCATCCCAAGTCCTCAATTAAGAATCTAAAGCAAAGGAGTACTCAAGCATCCAAGATTTCATCCATTAGCTCAAATCCTAAGTTTTAACAATCAAATTTAATTTGTTTTCAGAAGACTCTAACATGCCATGGAGAATACCTAAAGGGATACTTTTATTTCTACTCATGCAAAAGTGCTAAAAGAAAAGGCATGGTATTTACAATGACTCAGATCAAAGGAAAATTCTAATTCTAGGAAGCATGAAAATGAAAAATGAAATAAAAGTAAATACAAGAAAAATCAAACTCCCCTTTATTCTGGTGGACGGAGCCTATCAAGCAGTAACCTCCACCGTGGTAGTGGGGAAGTCTGGGTGGCTGGGAGAATTAGGACTCCCCCACACTTGAACTTCACAAAAAATTGCTCTGGTGGCTTAAGTTGATTCAGGTTTAAAATCCACTGAAGGAATGGAGTTCTTCGAATTAAAGCAAAATCATCTCCTCCTTCTTTATGCCTTTCAGAAGTCCTTCCAGGAGGCTGAAGTCTGTTCAGTTGGAGCACCCACTCCTGAAGTCTTCTGGACCCTGCAAAATAATGTAATACCTCTCTCAAGTGTACAGGGTCAGAAAGAAATGATATAAATTCAGTCTCTGCATTAAATGAATCCAAAACTGCATCATATTCAATTAAATCAATTTCTGGTATTTCAATGAAATTTTCAAAGTTATTTCCTACCAAATTTGCATCCATATACTCATCACAAATAAAGAAATCAATTTCTGGCTCATCAATAGAAAGTTCACAATTATTTTCCATCCAGGGTGTATCATGCAATGTGTCACAGCCAATCAAATCAATATCAGATATCTCCATGAGTTTTTCACATTCAACCTCAGCATATGACATAGCAAGCGATTCATCAAAATAAATAACATCAAATTCAGGCACTTCTAAAAAATTTTCACTAGACATATCCACAAAAGATGTATCTAAAGATTCATCATAAAAAACTACATCAATTATGGGTGCCTCTAAAATTATTTCGCTATCCATAACAAGAGATGTATCAAGTAATGCATTATGAACATGGAAATCAATGTTTGGTACCTCTATTAGATTTTCACAAACAATCTCTACACAAGGTATATCAATAAACTCATCAGAATCAATAACATCAGCACTAGGTACCTCACTGCATTTTTCTGAAGAAAGAGGAGAAATACTTACCTGAGCTTGCTGGATAATACCTGAAGGTTCTATAATAGTAGATGTATCTGTGGTCTCCTCCTGGTCAAGTTCATGCTCCTCTTCAGCCTCAAGCTCTGGTGGGCATTCAACTGGTGATCCTTGGGTGCTTGCTTCCACCATGCAAGTCCCTACACTTCCTGGTTCGTTATCTAAATCTTGTGGTGGTCCCTGGGGCTTTGTGCAATCCCCTACACCTATGGAATCATCTCCTCTGCATGCTTCTTCTGTAATATCTGCAACAACAGTGTCAGAAAAATTAGGATCATCAATAATACTATCATCAGAAAATAAAAGTCTAGAATGGTCCTGTGGAGCTTCAATTTCTTCTTCTGGAGCTGAAAAATTTGGAATTGGATTTTGAATAGGAGTCTCCTGAGGAATGCATGCTCTAGGTGCCCAGACTTTAATGTATTCTTCTTCTTCTTCTTCTAAAATTGCAAGATCCATTAAAGAAAGATTTAGCCCTGCACTAGGGTCACCTTGAACTTGCATTTGATTCATTTGACTAGCAATTTGTCCACCGCCTCTTTCTATGTCTTGAAGCCTTTGCTGCTGTTGATGATATTGTACAACTTGTTGATAAATCTCCTCCATTCTTTGTAGTTGAGCCTCATTCTCATTAATATTCTCAAAGCCTCCTTGGTTAGCATAGCTCCTTGACTGATTTTGAAAGGATGAAGTAGGCTGAAAATTTTGAGCTTGCTGATTTGGTTGAAAACATGGCTGTTGAGGCTGATTAAAGGGCTGATTAGAGGGCTGATATGCTGGAAAATTTTGCTGGGAAATGTAGCCCTGAAAGTTTTGATTTTGGTGTGGAAAATTCTGTGGCAAGGGCTGAAAATTCTGATTTTGAAACCCTTGGTTGTAAGGCTGAAAATTTTGATTCAAGGGCTGTATGGGCTGATAAAATGGCTGGTTTTGAGGCGGATCTTGCTGAAATGTTTGACACACTTGCTGCCCCTGTTGATATGGCTGGAATTGAGGTTGAAATTGATTATTTCCATGCTGAAAATTTTCAAAAGGCTGCTGAAAATTTTGGTTAAAATGCTGAAATTCTTGCTGAAATTGTTGGAATTGTTGTGGTGGCTGAATTTGAGGCTGACAAAACTGATATGGTTGCTCAAATTGGGGCTGATAGCTCTGAAATGGTGGCTGCCCGTTCTGACAATACTGATTTGGTTGAAAATTTTGAAATGATGGTTGATCTTGTGGCTGAAAAAACTGATTTGGTTGCTGAAAATTCCAATAGGGCTGTTGGAATTCTTGACTTAGCTGCTGAAATTGCTGGAGAGGCTGAAATTGTGGCTGAGGTAGCTTCTGGTAAGTAGATGACCGAGCTTTACGTTCTAGTTGGTAGTCCAACCCCTTTAACACATTTTTTAACTCCTCTAATGCCTCTTCTATCTCTTTTGACCCCATTTTGAATTTGCAGCCCTGTCACAAAACAAACAAGAAAAATGGTAGCAACCGTATATGAAAGATATAACAAAGTGAAATAGAACCCAATGATATGTCCAAAAGTATACAAGCAAAAATCAAACAAATCAACTAGTTGCTTCCCCGGCAACGGCGCCAAAAATTTGACGGGCCCAAAATATACTGTCACGAATGTGGGTCCATCAAATTTAGATATGAATATATAAATGAATTGCTGGAAACCCTTTTACAATCAGAAATATGAAAATGTAATATAGGGGCCACAGGTCGTATTTTTCTCAGGGACTAGTTGACGTTGTTTGATTCAAGCTCGTGTTTGTGTGTCGTTTGTGTTTGTGGGTTTCGAATGTGATTTGGGTCTTGGGTTGCAATCAGAAATGAAAACACGACAAAAGAGAAGAAACTTAATTGAGTGAGCTAAACAAAGATTTGGCACTAAAGAACTCAATCATTTGGAGGCTTAAGCGACTCATGCAACTAAGCAAAATTTTGGAAGCAAAGCTAATACAATGGCCATGCCGAAATCTTCACTGATTACAAACTGCCGAAATGCAAACTGGAATACAAGAATAAGAATTCAATTCAGAAACAATTGGGATGTAAAACAAGGATTCACCATTAAACTAAAGGGCAGAAATGTAGAACTCAATTCATGGATAAACCGAATATAAATGGAAACTGTTTTCAAGTTCACAATGCATTAAAGGACTGGTTTGACTTTGATACGCAATTAGATAGGGCTAGCTGCAGTCTTAAGTATGTATTTGATTCATATCAGAACTACAACCGATGGCAAGTGAATGAATGTAAGGCAACCAAATCAAATGCAGATGACAGAAACAATTGACGGCAGAAATCCAGATGCAGAGACACGAGTTCAGTAACAATTCATTGATATACCAAAACTGATACTAAGAGATCAGGTTGATCAGTCCAGGTACGTAGCAGAAAATTGGCACAAACAAAATTTGAGGACAGGTGTGCAGAAATAGCAGCTTACTTCCTCTTGAATGCAAGATTGAACAAGCTACTGATGTGAAGCCATTGAATGTGATATAAACAAATTGGGAGCAGAATTCAACGCCCAAATGATTGCAGGAATTAATTCAAGTGAAACAAAGATTCAGAAACCAAAATTATGTGCAGAAACAAAAATTGTGCAGGGACTGAAACTGAAAACCGTGGATAACTGAATTCAGAAATTCAATAGCAATTTCAATCTTAATGAAACATTCTGCAAAATGAACTCAAAACAAATGGAGCAAAACTCAAACTCAATGCATACGAAACTAAGGAAGGAACTGATACTCAACAGATGCTGATACGCAACTGCAGAGCTTGATACGCAGCAGGAAATGGAATTTCAGAAATGAAATTGAGCTACAAAACAAACTAAACTAATTGCAATGGCTCACTACAAATTGCCTAACTAATTACTGATACCTAATTACATCTGAAAACAAATTCAGAAATCTGAAACTGAAACTGATTGAATTTGATACGCAGATGCCGAAACTGATACGCAAATGCCGAAACTGAAAAACTAAGTGAAACTAGATTGCCTGTTCACTAAACACACTCATTAGCTAACTAACTTGAAGATTCAAAACTTAATTTAAGCTAAACAATCCAGAAAACGAATGTAACCAATCTGAAAACAAGAACAGAAATGAAACACTGCAGAATTCGAACATTACAACTAGAAACAATGAAATTAGCTATGGAAAACTAATCCTCAACTCTCCTTAAGCTCAAATGCTTCTTGGTCGTCAAGCAAGAGTGAGCCTCGAACCCGCAAGCTCAGCAAACAATTGAGAATCATCTCAACAATTCAAATCTAGCTCACACTCTGAACCAATCTGAATTTCAAATCGCTTTCCTCAATCTGGCATTTTCCAAGTGCGCGGATGGTGTGGGGATGATGCCGAACACTCCAGGGAACCCCTCTGAATCGCTCGGGTGGATGAAGGATGGAGCAAAACCGAGATTGAAGCTGTAAATGACAGAGCTGCGGAGACCTCACAACAACTCTGTTTTGGCCAATTCGGAGCTGGAAATTCACCGTGAGCCTTCCCAATAGCCTAGCAATTGATCTATTAGAAGGATTGAAGGGTCGCGCCCCTTTGGATGAAGAAATCTAGCTAAAAACAGTGAAGAAAAATGATGAAGAAGATGACTGCGGCGGAGACGCGACGAGGAGAAGCTGGGCAGCGTTTCTGATTAAATAGAAAATAATGGACGGCTGTGATTGATTTGATGAAATCCAACGGTAGATCTTGATCTGATTTGAGCCAAACTTTTATGATGATGATCTGGGGTCAGGATCTGCCTTGTGGTAGCTCGGATCCTCCAGATATGCAACGGATGGTCCAGATCAACTCTATCTGTGAATGGACGCTCTAGAGCCCTCCTTGCTTGATCCAACGGTTGATTTAGCTCTGATTGGGATGAAACCTTCAGATCTTGATCATAGAGCTTGATCAACCCTAATCCTAGCTCGGATTGCTTCAGATCATCCCGGATGGCTCAGATCTAGCCGTTCTTGAATTGGACGGCCCGGATTAATCGTAGGCTTGATAATTCGATCCGGTTCCCATCCGACTCAAGTTTGGCCCAGTATGCCCTAGGTCCAGGATCCTTTCATGCCTACAAAAATATATCAGAAAATTAGTGGTCAAATAATCCAAAAAATATGTAATTTTGTAATTAAGTCCAAAATAAGATAAAGTTCCAAAACCTAGGGTAAAATCATAATTAAGCAATAAAAACATGGGTCAAACATGGATTTTAACAATTAAAATAATCAATAAAATGGTGCTTATCAAGTACCGCCCCCGTATTGCCATCAAGGCTTAAGCTCTAGCTGACTTTATGCTTAAAGTTGTCCTTGGAACTGAAGTTGATGGAGTGTGGAAAATTTATATTGATGGTTCCTCCAACAACAAGCACAGCGGGGTCAAAGTTTTGATGATTTCCCCCAGGGAAGGTGTACTACAACTATCTATCCGACTCCACTTCCGAGCCACCAATAACGAAGCCGAATATGAGGCGATCCTAGCGGGGCTCTAAGCGGCCAAGCAAGTGGGAGTTGCTCGGGTTATCTTGCACTCGGACTCTCAGCTCGTAGCTCAGCAGATAAAGGGCGAGTTCGAAATTAAGAATGAGCGCTTGTAGAGGTATGTGCCCATATATGAGCAACTGAAGTCTTCCTTCACTAAAGTTGTTCTGTAGAAGATATTCCGGGCTGATAATGTCAAGGCAGATGAGCTAGCCAAATTGTCTAGGTCCATTACATTATGGACGCTGGAAGAGCCCAACGCTCCGGAAGAAACAGTGACCCAGATCAGAGAGGAAGTTGCTGACAATGTATTACCTAACTGGAGAGTGCCCTATGTTGAGTTCTTACGTAGTGGAGCTATGTCGGTGGGTGATAAGGAAGTTCGACTTTTCCATCGCAGGGCTGCTAGGTTTACGCTGGTCGAGGAGCAGTTATATAAAAGAGACTTTGCCCAACCTTTGCTCAAGTGTATTGGTCCAGGAGAGGTCGACTACATTATGCGAGAGGTTCACGAAGGCATATGTGGAATCCATATTGGGGGAAGGTTCATGACTAGAAAGATTGTTCTAGCCGAATATTTTTGACCCATGCTGCAAGCCGATGCTGTCAAATTTGTTGCCGGATACGAAGCCTGTCAAAAGCATTAGCATATTACTCATCGCCCGACTGAACTACTTCGAGCCTCCACTGTTTCCTACCCCTTTGACCAGTGGGGAATGAACATTGTAAGTCCTTTTCCAATCGGACCTCAGCAGAAGAAGTTCCTGTTAGTGCCGGTCGACTACTTCTCCAAATGAATTGAAGTTGAACCGCTTGCACACATCACGGAGGTCGCCGTGATGAAGAACTTGTGGAAGGATATAGTCTGCAGGTACGACATTCCTTATAAGTTGATGTCGGATAATGGCAAACAGTTTTCAGGGCGCAAACTCAGAGAGTGGTGTGAAGGACTAGGTATTCAACAAGCCTTCACTTGAGTGGCATATCCCTAAGGCAATGGACAAGCAGAAGTGATCAACCGGTAGATTATCAGAGAGCTCAAGATAAAGCTGGATTACGTCAGAGGCAGTTGGGTCGAAAAACTCCCAAGCATCCTGTGGTCGTACCACACCACTCCAAAATAAGAAACTAGTCAAAGTCCTTTCAATCTGGTGTATGGAGCGGAAGCGGTGATTCTTGTGGAGATAGGCGATGAGTCAGTCCGCACAACAACAGTACAACAAAGAAGACAATGATCAGGAACAAGTAATCGACCTGGACCTGGTAACAGAAGTGCGAGACAATACAGTTACCCAACTAGTTGCATATCGGCAGCGTATGCAGCAGGTGTACAATCGCCGAGTGATCACTCGGACTTTTTAAGTCGGGGATAAGGTCTGGAAAAGAGTCAAGCCGGTCGGTGACCCTGGAAAGCTCGAGCCTTGATGGAGCGGACCTTACATTGTTGTCAAAAAGCTCACCGGAGGCTGCTATTATCTACAAGACGATGAAGGCAAAAAGATGGAGAGGTCATGGCATGCAAATCACCTCCAGTCATATCGTACTCGGTGAGCCATGTGGGCAATATATGTATTTGTATGCATGTTTGTACTTCTTTGCAGTTTCAGTAATGAAAGAAACAAACAAAATGTCTTATCAAACCTCGATGCAAAAGCTCGAAGACTCTACCATCTCATCGTGCCGACGATGCCCGAAATGAGTAGACCTAGTCGTAGTGCCGAGGATGCACGACCAGGAGCAACCGAAGACCCTACCATCTCATGGTGTCGAGGATTCCTGAGATGAGTAGACCTGGTCGTGATGTCGAGGATGCCCAACCAGGAGCAGCCGAAGACCCTACCGTCTCGTGATGCTGAGGTTGCCCGGGACGAGTAGACTTGGCCGTGGTGTCGAGGATGCCCGGGACGAGTAGACTTGGTCGTGGTGCCGAGGATGCCCGACCAAGGGCAGGTGAAGACCTTACCATCTCGTGGTGCCGAGGATACCCGAGATATATAGACCTAGTCATGGTGCCGAGGATGTCCGACCAGGAGTAGCCTAAGCCTCTATCATCTCGTGGTGCCGAGGATGCCCGAGATGAGTAGACCTGGTCATGGTGCCGAGGATACCCGACCAGGAGCAACAGAAGCTCCTACCATATCGTGGTGCCGAGGATGTCTGAGATGAGTAGACCTAGTCATGGTGCCGAGGATGCCCGACCAGGAGCAGCGGAAGCCCCTACCATCTCGTGGTGTCGAGGATGCCCAAGATGAGTAGACCTGGTCATGGTGCCGAGGATGCCCGACCAGGAGCAGCAGAAGACCCTACTATCTCGTGGTTTTGAGGATGCCCGAGACAAATAGACCTGGTCGTGGTGCCGAGGATGCCTGGCTAGGGGTAGGAGAAGACCTTACCATCTCGTGGTGCCGAGGATGCCCGAGATGTGTAGACCTGGTCGTGGTACCGAGGATTCTCGACCAGAAGTAGTCTAAGCCCCTACCATCTCATGGTGCCAAGGATGCCCGAGATGAGTAGACCTGGTCGTGGTGCCGAGGATGCTCGACCAAGAGGAAGCCCTTACCATCTCGTGGTGCCGAGGATGCTCGAGATGTATAGACCTGGTCGTGGTACCGAGGATACCCGACCAGGAGTAGCCTAAGCCCCTACCGTCTCATGGTGCTGAGTATGCCCGAGACGAGTAGACCTGGCCGTGGTGCCGAGGATGTCCAGCCATAGGCAAGTGAAGACCTTGTTGAGGCAATCTGTGGTCCGGAGTGACCAAGTGTTTTGATGTTTGGGCAAAGGGTTTAAGTTAGGTTTACCCTTGTTATCTCATATGTGTATGGTGAGTGTGCAGGATGTACAGGTTATATATATGGACTTGACTGGACGACCTCGGTACGGTGAAGGGTGGCATGGAGACAAGCTGGAGGCTTGTGTGCACCCGAGGGAGCTTGGTGGAGTAGGGACGATGAGCTGATGGGCGCGGACTTCGAGGCATGCGTGAAGGATGGCATGGAGGCAAGCTGGAGGCTTGCGTGCATCCGAGGGACGGGAGCCGAAAATGAAGAGGGCGCGAAGGCAATAGTCGAGGCTGCGAAGGAGGAGTCAGTCGAGTCATGAGGGTACGAGTGCTATGTGATTGTACTCGGGAAAGTCCTAGGGTCGAGTGCTGAGAGAAGTGTACTCGGGAAGGGAAATCATAGGTGTGTGATTAGGGAAATCGACTGCCATTGGGGCAGTCGACTAGTAAAACTCACAGAAAGGGTTCTGGCTTGGGACCAGTCGACTGTCCTGGGGGCAGTCGACTGGTAGGTGGCTGGTGAGTTGGCTGAGAATTCGAACGTTGGGGTGCAACGGTCGAATTTCAGTAGCACCAATCGACTGCCCTAAGGGCAGTCGACTGGTAGTGAGGGTTTCAGCCCGAGTCCTATTTAAAGAGGACTTCGTGGTGGCTGAGATCCTTGACGAATCTTGTCTTGGTTAAAGGCAAGATAGTAGTCTTTGTGCTCAGGTCGTGTCAAGGTATTGTGGCGTGGCTTCTCCATCCATAAGGAGTGACAGAGTTAGCCGAAGGTTATCCGGGGAGTGATCCACCGACGGATTCTTGGATTAGTCACCCGTCCGGAGTGGATACCAAGTAAACTTTCGTTGTTAGCATTGTTCTTGTTTTCCTTTACATATTATTGTTTCCGCTATGCTAACAACCTTGTAGAGATTGAACCGAAAAAGTGCTATTCACCCCCCCCCCTCTAGCACGCCAAAGCGATCCATCAGACCTTACCATCTCGTGGTACTGAAGATGCCTGAGATTATTAGACCTGGCCATGGTGTTAAGGCGGCTCGACCAGGAGCAGTCAAGTCCCTACTATCTCGTGGCGCTGAGGATGTTCGAGAAGAATACACTTAGGCACGGCGCTGAGGAGGCAGGGTTGGTAACAACCCGGATCTATACCACCTTGAGGTGCTGATATTGGCCTGGCCGAGGTGGTGAAGAGGCTGAGTCCACCAAGTCCTTGTCCCCTCAACATTAGACCTCGCGTGTGTGTAAAGGGGTATATACGAGAGAAGGGGCAAAGAGTGATACGCAACATGCGAGCAATTCATGAGATAGAAGATAAATATACTTCAACAAGAGTCGAGGATTATATTTGATGTAACAAGATACAGAAGACAAATATATTTCATTCAATTTGGAGTACATCCCACAAAGTACAGAAGATAAAAGAAAGTGAGACAGAAGACAAATATATTTATATATTCTAGTCAAAATGGGAGTACATTCATTCAAGAAAGAGGCAGAAGACAAATATATTTCATTCAAACTTGGAGTATAGAGGAAAATTATAAAGAAGATGAAAGTATTTTATTCAAAATTTTAGATTACATTTGATGTACATGCGAAAGCAAAAAATAAAACAAAAATACAAAAGATAAATGACAACACAGATTGGGAAGAGCCCTACAGTTCTTTGTCCTTAGCCGGAAGCTCATCCCAAACTTGGCCGACGCTCAAAAAACTCAGGTCCACCTCTGGTTTCAGCACTTTAGCTCTCTGGAGTTGTTGGATGGCCCCATTAAATCTCCGTTTCAAGCGCTTCAGGACTTGTCCAGCTAAAATATCGCCAAACTCTAGAGGAACTGGCCTTGAATTCGACC
The DNA here is from genome assembly GCA_024364735.1 of Boesenbergia rotunda. Classification (NCBI taxonomy): domain Eukaryota; kingdom Viridiplantae; phylum Streptophyta; class Magnoliopsida; order Zingiberales; family Zingiberaceae; genus Boesenbergia; species Boesenbergia rotunda. The sequence goes on from JAGFNQ010005996.1 coordinate 192,963, forward strand.
TTGACATCTGCCTGTGGGACTCTTCGTCAGCCTTGTATTTATGCAGTTCATCTAAAGCTTCATCCTGAGCAGTCTTCAGTTCGACCACCTCAGAGGACATCTGATCTTGGACTATCAGTTCTTCCTTGAGCCGCTCTGAGGTGGTCGAAAGTTGCGAGTTGGTCTGGGCGAGGTCCTCCTGTAGGTCGGATATGTGAGCAGTGGCGACCTCTATCACGGTTTCTTTCTTCGACAACTGATGTGCTTGCTCTTGAATCCGTCCATTCAGGACTTTAGCTGACGGCTCGAGGTGGTGAACATCTTCTAGCAGTTGCTTCTCCCAAGCTTGGAGTCGACCCTGCTCCTGAGTCAGGTGACTCACTTCCTCAGAAAGGGTTGTCGCCCTCCCTGACAAGAGCCACTCCTGGTGGTGGGCGCTGAGCAGGGATGCTTTGAAGGCTTGTAGGGTGTCCAAGCAGTGGTCTACTTTGGCACGCAGACCCCTGCTAACCTCCAGTTGCATCTGACCCCCCTCCCGAGCTCGGAAGACCTCCGTTTCTAATTCCGTCACTTGCTGGCGCAGGGATTCAGTCTCTTGCTCGGGAGACATCCGCCGACCCAAGAGTAGGCACTCGGAAGTGGCCTGACACAAGAAAAATAAGGGTCAAAGGAAGAGAAAATGAACTAAAATGAATGCACTGAGTAGCTTACCTTTAGGAGTGTCTCGTACAAGCTGGCGATGACCCCAGCTGAAGGAATCCATCTAAGGGATGTGATGTGTTCTTCGGTGCGCCCTCGCATGACTTCCGGCTCCAGGGGGATGGTATTTCGGAAGTGGCCCTAGAGCCACGAGGAAGGAGAGGTAGGAGGCACGGCGAGGAGACAAATATGCTTGAGGGGTCAGGTGTGCCACCATCGGTGTTGGAGGACACTCGTCGGCCGGAGATTTCCCCTGTGGTAGCTCCTTGAGCTGGACTAGTTGGAAGCCTCCAGTGGCTGCCTTCTCGGCCGCTTGTACCTTGTACGGCGCATGCGGGCACTAGTGAATGCGGGCTCGCCTGGTCTCGCCCTCTTGCCCTTGGGGCTGCTGGAGACCACGAGGACACTGGATCGGATCTCGGCCTCACCCTCCGGCTCTGCAAACGTCGGTGCCGCCCTCCGAAAACGCTTGGAAAGAGGAACAGAATCCTCTTTCTCCTCAACAGACCTGGCTAAGCGAGTCATTTTCCTGGGAGGAGTTGCAGGCTTCCGACGGGGGCCTGGTGGCTCTCTCTCCTCCTCTCCCTCCTCAGCAGGTAAGAGGAGGCGTGGCCGTCTGATAGATGGTGGGCTCGCCGTCCCATTGGCTCTGTTTCCAACACTGATTCCTGAGCTGGCAATTCCTCGTCGCCACCTTTCGCTGTAGCGGGAACAAGAGAGAGTGGGGTTTCCTGAGCACCCCCACCTTGGGTCTTCTCCAAGCTCTCGGAAGGCTCAGCCACAGAGGATAGGGTGGCTGGAGAAAGAGCCAGAGCATGTTCCTCTACAAGCTCCCACTTGAGTAGCTTGTTCATGGCCCGGGAGAGCATAGTGTTCCCTGCAACATAAACAACAAAATGTCAGTTAGCATAGATAAGTGATCAATAAAGCAGTGCACTTATGGAGGTCGAGGCTGAGACATGTGACTTTAGGGATGATCCCAACCCGGTACAGAAGCTCCTCGCATGAAACCAGGTTGGGTCCATGGAACTCTATCCCGGCCAAAATGCTTCTGGCCCGTTGGTACCTAGGATCTCGCTGGAAATCACCTAGGTCTAGAGGAGAAGGCAAATCCTCGCGCTAATGTGTCGGACAGAATGGGCGCTCAGCAAGTTGGATAAAGAAAAAGTGCTCCTTTTATCACTTATGTGAGGAAGGGAGGCTACTAATGAACTTATGGCTCGAATGGGCGATGAAGCTAAAGGCTCCCCTAGACGCTAGGTTTGGAAGAAAAAATAGTGGAAGGAACAGGGGGTCAAGGGTATATTGAATAATTTGAAAAGGATGAATGCCCCGCCTATTTGGGTGAAAGCTTTTGGGGCCATCTGATACAAAGGTACATCAAAATATTTGGCTATGGCCATGAAGAAAGTGTTAGTATTATGAGAGAAGTGTCCTAAGGCAATCGCCTTATGATTGTAATCATTTACTTTAATAAAAGAATATTCACTATTTGAGTATACATGTTCATGTATTTGATTGAGATCTTAAACTCATTTACTGAATGTCCGCAATACAATTCACAGCATGAGAGAATTTGTGATGAATTCACAACTAGTGATTATCTCTACATGTGCAATTGTGAAGTATTGAAATTGTCCCTAGTCGATGAATTGATAAATATGAACACTGTCAATTCTGTTGAGACTAGCATGGGTTATTCTCTAATCAGCTGATTCTCACTGGTTGGTGACATTGGGATGTCCGGAGATAAACATGGATGCTAGTTAAGGGAACTAGTTCATTGGAGTGACTAGCTGTAAAACTTCATATGGTAATCTACATATAGATATGTCAATGAAAGTTCTTACTGCAGCTTAAGTGCGATGTTCCTTTGACTTGCAGTGTTCAAGTCATCTTGGTCACGGAGACTTATACTTTGACATCTTAAGCAAGCATCTCTAAGGAGGTGTGGACCCAGGATGGTTGGGTATAAGCCGAAGTGCCCGAAGATGTTTGAACAACCTACAAAGGATTCACCACTCCTTGCGAGGAGATGTATACCCAAGGCCTATCGTCGGATTGTTACTCGAAGCCTCTGGCCAGAGCACAACATGTTCCGAGTATGAATCTCTAGGAAACATGAGAGTAATTAGAATCCGTTGGACGAGAAAGACATGACTTGGGCTAGGTGTGACGTAGTCAGCCTAGTGGGGACTGACACACATAGACCGTGTCCTGAACCAAGTGGGTATAAGATGGTGAAGGGAATGAGGCACAACTCATTATAGCTGCTGAAGGGTTTCAGAATTATTTCTGAGGTCAACCGTTGATCTTTCCGATTAATTAGGGATCATGATGTACTACTAGGTGCCACTCATGATCGTTCTATAATTGGTTAATTATAGACGGCCAACATAAATCGAAAGCCTATTTAGTCACACGCACTATGAGTAATCCGAGGGATTTAAAACGAGTTAAAAATTAGATTTTCCGATCAAGAGAAACAAGTCGAATCTGAATTTATCAGAGGCGCACAGAAGCTTAAAATGGCTAAGTCATTTGAAGGCTTATTGGGCGAATTAAATGAGTTTAATTCACAAGGAGACGACTTGGTTTGGCCGGCCACAATGAGGAGGGAAACCAAATTATTTGGTTTAAATTATAAAATAAATCAAACGCGATTTGTTTTATAAAATTATGGATAAAGAAATTTATATAAAGAAATTTATATAAAGAGATTTATTTTCATGGAAAATAAAATAAACCTTGGATTGATTTATTTTATTTTATAAAATCAATTATGAATTGATTTTTCCATGATAAGAAAAATTTATATAAAAAATTTCTTGTGAAAATTTATTCCATAATAAAAGGGGAGATGTGTTTGTTTTATTATAAACTTAGTTATAATAAAACTTGGCATAACGGAATAAGTCATAGAAAATTTATAAGATAAATTTCTTATGAAAATTTATTCCGTTAGAAGGGAGACTTGGCGATGGAGAGGCTACTATATAAAGGAACTAAGGCAAGGCTTGAATTCCAATCAAGAGATTAAGAAGCAAGCCCTCTCTCTCTCCTTCTCTCCCTCTACCTCCTCTAGGGCCGGCGCCCTCTACCTCCTCTAGGGTCGGTGACGGACCCGATTTAGCTAAGTTAAAGTTGTCACGAATTGTGTGGATCCGTCAGAATTTAAATATGAATGAAAGCTGGAAACCCTTTTTGCAATCAAAATATGAAAACGTAGTAAAGGGACCACAGGTCGTATTTTTCCTCGGGACTAGTTGATGTTGTGTGATTCGTGCTTGTATTTATGTGTCGTTTGTGAATTTGGGTTTCGAATGTGATTTGGTTTGGGTTACGATTCGGAAATGAAAACTCAATAGAAAGAAAGAAACTCAACCATGGAACTTAACAAGTGATAGACTGTTATCATTCAACCAGAAGGACCACTTACTCATCTAAAGCACTTAAGCAATTTTTGGAAAACGAATTTGATTCAATATGCAGAGCAAATGCCAATCAATGAAGCAACAAAAAAAAATCAAACTCGAGACAGTCCAAATGCAAGCAATCTAAAACCAAATTGATACAAAAATCGTGCCATGATTTCACTTGCGTGCCACATGCAAAAGAAATGAAGTTAACTTGCTACAAAGTGAAAGCCATTTACAAACTTTATACCAAATTGAGGGGGCCTGATGTGCCAAAACTACAGAAAACCGAATGAGCTCGATGCATAAATTACATGCAGCAAAGATTCAAGAGCTACTGTCTTTGATACCAAATTCGGTTTACTTGATACAAACTTCAGCGCATCCAATTGAATCAATGCAGAAATGTGATTAAAACTCAAGCAAACTGATTGGCAGGCTATGAGAGACAAGTGCAGAACTGATGCTTCAATGCAGAACAAGAATGGAGAATTTCAGCAACATTCAAATGCAGAAATGCCAAATCGATTGCAGGAATTAACAGCAACTAGATGCAACTACAGATTCAGCTGCAAAAATCACAAACTAAGACTTAGAAGAAAAATGCAGAAAGAAATGCTCTCTTAATACACAATTTCAGAAACTGATACTTGCAAAATTTCAGAACAAAACGATTGGATCACAAGCTGACATCAACCAATTTGTTGGGGGTTTCGTTTAATATGCAATTCAGAAACTATGACACAAATTCGCAGCAAAGAAACTGACCATTCAGCAGCTAACTGAATGCACAAGATGAGTGCAGAATTTCAAGATCTGTATGCAGAAAAACAGAATTGATACAATAGCAGAACTGTGAGTGGCACGCAAGGAGGAGTTGATACCATTTCAGAGAGAATCACTGAGGTTTGCCGAAATGAGAATAACCAATTCAGAAATGATTGAACAAAAGAGACAATTGCAGGATTCCAAAAGCTGTTTGCAGAAATGATGTGCAGGGAAACAAAAACAAAGGCAGCATTTCGGAGCCCAAATTGGATGCAGAAATCAAACTAAACAACTGTTTCGAATGCAATGGAATTCCATCTCAAATCTCACTGATACACACTTTAACAGATTCGAACTAAGGCATGCAAAATAATTGTATTGCAGAAATACATGGGACTGTGCAGAAATGGAAGCTGAAACGCAAGGAAGAGCTGATACATGAGTTGGAAACCAGATTCAGAATCTGATATCCATTGCTATGGAATTTGAAACAATCTTCAAGGGAAGTTCGAAAGATAACAATTAAGTTCACTTGGTAAGAATTCAGGAACTGGCAGAGAACAAAACTGATACTCAAGTAGCAGAGATAGAAGTTGACACGCAAGGGAAAATCTGATGTAGAAATGCAGTAACAAAATTAAATGTAAAGCAATCCTAGATCAAATGCATTAGCTTACTAACTGATTTCCTAATTCAAGAATTAAAACAATCACATAAACCAAATCTGAAACAACCTGCGAAATTTCAGAATTGAATTTGGAACTCAGAAACAGAATTGTTGTGCATAAAGAAAGCAGAAAATGATACGAACAACAGACATGAACTGAAACAAACTAAATTTAAATCTAATTGTTCACTAACAAGCACTATATCTACTTAACTTGCAGAAATTAAACTCAATTAAGATAGAGTCGAATTGGAAAATGAAACTAACAGCTGATACGAATTTCAGAAACAAAAAATAGACTGCATAAATGAAATTACAGCTAGAAACATGAAAATTCCTAATTTAAACTAATCCTCAACCCTTCCTAGGCTCAAAATCTTCTTGGTCGTCAAGCAAGAGCCGACCTCGAACCCCTAAGCACAGCAAATCAATTGGAAAATAGCTCAGTTGGTCGAATCTGCTCAAACTGCATCAGCTGGGAAAATCCGATCCGAACTCTTCAATCTCGGTTTGTTGAGCTGCGATGATGATTTGGAGACGACCTGAGCTCACCTGAGAACCCCTACAAGTGGCTCAGGTGATCTGAAATTGATTGTAACTGAGATTTAAGCTCTCAGGACCACAGAGAATGCCGAAACCCTCAAACAAGCTCTGTCCGGATGAAACTTGAGCTGAATTCTCCACCGAAGCTATTTCCAATGATCCAGATGATGATCTAGGGTTGAAGTTTAGGGGTCACGCCTTCAAAACTAAGAAAATTCCAAAAGAAACGAAGAAGAACGATGAAGAAGCTACTGTGCGGCGGAGACGCGACGAGGCTGAAGGCAGGGAAACGTTTGATTAAATACATAAGCATTGGACGACCCAGATTTCTCCACATCAATCCAACGGCTGATCTTGCTCTGATTTGAGCCAAACTTTGAGGATGTCGATCAGGGGTCAGGATCTGCCTCGTGGTAGCTTAGATCCTCCAAATTTGGAACGGATGGTCCAGATCAACCTAATCTTTGAATGGACGATCTAGAGCCCTCTGAGCTTGATCCAACGGTTGATTTAGCTCTGATTGGGATGAAACCTTCAGATCTTGATCAAAGTGCTTAATCAACCCTAACCCTAGCTCAGATTGCTTCAGATGGTCCCGGATGGCTCAGATCTAGCCGCTTTTGAATCGGACGGCTCAGATTTAATCCTAATCTTGATAACTCGATCCGGGTCACTTCCGACTCAAGTTTGACCCAATATGCCCTAGGTCCATGAACCTTTCATGCCTACAAAAATAGATAAAAAATTTAGTGGCCAAATAATCCAAATATATACAAATTTACAATTAAGTCCAAAATAAAGGTAAGTTCTAAAACCTAGGGTAATTTCACAATTAAGCAACACAAACATAGGTCAAACATGGATTTTAGTAATTAAAATAATCAACAAAATGGTATCTATCAACTCGCCCACACTTAACCTTGAGCGTCTCGCGAAACCACTAAGTATGTATCCCCTAGATTTCTTAAGCATAATTAGAAGCAAATGAAAATAAATTACCTAGGGTTGTCAATTCTCATAAATCTAAGCTCTATGGATTAGTATCTTGTCCTTAAATCAACAACTTAGCCTTTTCATCCATCATGAGTCATTGAGATGAATTTAACTCATAGCCTTTCAAGGAAAATTTTGGTGGCTCTCTCCATAAGTTCTAACTTGATGATGGAAGTGGAGCTCACTCAAACATACATGCTTCTTGGACTACCATAGGCTTGCTTATTATCTACTCTCCACCATTATTCATGATTAGGATCAATATCTACAAAAACACATGAAAGACATAGAAATGGTAAGAAATGGAATAAGAATCAAGGAAATGGAAAAATTGATAAAGTGGAAGACTTGAGTGCTCAAAGATGTTTCCAATGTACTTTGCTTCTCTATACAGTCCCCTAATGATCTCAAAAGTGTTGTGAAGTCAAACTTGAATAATTGCCTTTGATTTGTATGAAAAAAACCTTCCTTGACCTCATTGTGCCAAGTTGTGCTATTGTGTGCCAACTTGTTTTTGCTTCTCTTTTCTCATTCTTCTTTTTCTTCCTTCATTCTTTCTAGTAAATTCAGAGTGTAGTGATGCAAGGCTTGGATTTGGATGAGAAAAATTCCACTGAATTCAATGGTGCCTAACTCCCTTGTGTGCCATTTTGACTCTTTGTTGTCTTTTCTTTTTTTTTTTCTCACGGTCAGCTGCTACTTCATTTGTTCTGGTCTTCATTTGGTCAGTTGGAGACTTGCTGACCAGGAACTAGCTCCAATCCAACACTGTCGTGACCTTCTTGATACACATCCCTTCAAGTTGGCACTCTTCTTCTTTCATTCTCTCTTTTTTTTCTGTTTCAGCTTCAAATTCAGCTCCACTGCAATTCATTTCAGAATCCCGAACCATCAAACTCTTCATCCTTGCAATTCTGGTTTCTTATCAGCAATGAGCTCAGCTAATAGTGGAGAATTAATTCCAAACTGTTTTGGAGTTCAGTTCACTGCAGGTTTTTTTTTCTTTGTTCTTTGTTCTGCTCTAAAACAGTAAATCAGCCAAAATTTTCTTTATTTTGATCATCATGATGTGCTCCACACTTTTTGACACTTTCATACACTTAATATCTTGATTTACAGCCTCGGAAACCCAATTCAGCTCAAGTTGATACACACTTTGTGCCGAAACTGCTTTTTACTTTCCTTTACATCACTTCACTGCTGATTTCTATCAGCAGTTTAGGTCCTGCTCCGATGAGGTTGTGTCCAGTCAAAAACCTCTCTGCCAGTTCTGTTTAATTGCAGCAAGGCATTGCTGATTTGATGGAAGCACAATTCAACTTGAATTTGATACAAAATTGTGCCAAAACTGCTTGAATGGAGGCACACTCGCAGTTCTAGCATTCCACTGAATTTTCCGTTCTATCCTGACTTAGAAAGCTTCCAACAGATAGGCTGCTGCATTTAGACCACTGAATACAAGAACTTTTACCCGAAACTTGGCATATGGATTTCCTTCAATTCTCTTAAGTTCACAAAACTCATCTCTTGTCAACAACCACTGATTTCTTTCCCACTCTTTTCAGAAATTCTTTGCAATCAAGTTGTACAGCCACTTTCATTATTTCGGCTTCCACAATTCTGCATCCACTTCATTTCCGATCCAAGTTAGCTCCACAAAATTTTTTTCTTTTGACACAAACTGCTTTTTCTATTTTTGGCATCTGTTTTCATTTCCACTTTGAGTGTCGAATTCAACTTGAGGTTCAACTTCCTTGTATCTTCAAATGATGATCAAGAATCTTCAATTGTTTTCAATCCTTGCCCACTTCTTCCCACTCATTCTTGGCACCTTTTGGCTTCAATTTCACAAAAAATTTTTCTTTTTGACATGAATTGCATCCTTGCTCCAAAATAATTCCAAAACTTTAGTCACTCCCCCACACTTAAATCTTTGTTTGTCTCGGGCAAAATAGCATCAAGAAAACATCCCAAGCAAACAAATCCCTAGAAAAATGGGGTTAAGAGTAGGAAAATAGAAAGAAAAATTGAAAAGAGTATGTATCAAGTATGATCATTGCTAAGAATAACATGGAAAAGGGAAACAATTTGATTAGCCTTCATAGATGTGATCCAATCATCGAAATATGATTTTGAAAGAACCTAAGCAAGTTCTAGAGTACAATCACATGTATGTGTCACAAATATAAGGCTAATTCTCACTAGGCAAAACTAATTCATCTCAAGTCCTCAATTAGGAATCTAAAGCAAAGTAGTACTCAAGCATCCAAGATTTCATCCATGAACTCAAACCCTAAGTTTTGACAACTAAATTTAATTTATTTTCCAAGAGATTCTAAAATGCTATGGAATAACCTAGAGGGATACATTTATTCCTAGTCATGCAAGAAAAAAGTTCGAAAAGAAATAACAAGGTATTTACATTGACTCCTATGCATTCTACTCTACTCATGCATTTATTAGCAAGGACTCAATTTAAAAGAAAATTTTAGAAGTCATAAAAGTGAAGGAAAATGCAAGAAAGAACAATCTCCCCTTTATTTCTGGTGGACGGAGTCTATCCAGAAGTAGCCTCCATAGTGGTAGTGGAGGGACATAAGTGGCTGGGAGAATTAGGACTCCCCCACACTTGAACTTTACAACAATTTGCTCCGGTGGCCGAAGGCGATTCAGGTTCAACATCCATTGAAGGAATGGAGTGCTTCGAATTAAAGTAAAATCATCTCCTCCTTCTTTATGCCTTTTAGAAGTCCTTCCAGGAGGTTGAAGTCTGTTCAGTTGGAGCACCTACTCCTGAAGTCTTCTGGACCCTGCAAAATAATGTAATACCTCTCTCAAGCGTGCAGGGTAAGAAGAAAATAAAATAATATCAGTCTCTGCATGAAATATATCCAAAACTGCATCATGTCCAATAAAATCAATTCTTGGTGCCTCAATAAATTTTTTACAATTATTTTCTGCAAAAAATGCATCCTGAAATTTATCACAAATAATAAAATCAATTTTTGGCACTTCAATAGAAATATCACAATTATTTTCCATCCAGGATGTATCAAGCAATGTGTCACAGCCAATAAAATCAATTTTAGGTGCCTCAATGAATTTTTCAAAATTATTTTCAGCATGAGATATATCAAGAGACTCATCACAATAATCAACATCAAGTCTAGGCACCTCTAAAAATTTTTCACATTCAGCATTTTCATGATATGTATCACCACATGCTTCAAATTCAACAAATTTAACACTAGGTGCCTCTAGGGATTTTTCACAATCAAATTCTACAAGAGATGCATCCCTAAGTATATCACAAACAATAAAATCAGTTTGAGGTACCTCTATGCAATTTTCAGAAAAATTAAGAGGAGAATTTACCTGACCGTGCTGAAAAATACCTGGAGATTCTACAAAAGTAGATGTATCCGTGCTCTCCTCTTGGTCAAGTAATTACTCCACTTCAGGTTCAGATTCTGGTGGACACTCAACTAAAACAGGTGATCCTTGGTTCTTGCTTCCACCATGCAAGTCCCTACACTTTCTAGTAATTGTGGTGGTCCCTGGGGCTTAGTGCAATCCCCTACACCTATGGAATCATCTCCCATGCATGTTTCCTCAACCATTCCTGTATCAACCAAATTAGAAAAATTAGGATCATTAACAACTAAATCATCACAGGATAAAAGTATAGAATGATCCTGTAAAGTTTCAGAATTTAATTCAAAACTATCACAAGCCCTGCTATCAATCTCCTCCAATGCCTCTAAATCAGTAGGAATGGGTGATTCTTGGGGCTCAGTGCAATCCCCTACACCTGTAGATTCATCTGATTGTCCTGATCTTTGGGCTTTTATCTGATTCCATTGATCAACCAATTTTGCAAGGCGTTGTTGTTGTTGTAAATTTTGCTGTTGTTGTTGTTGGAACATTTGTTGAAACATCTCTACCATCCTTTGTTGTTGAGCCTCACTCCAATCAGGATTCTCAAAGCCTCCTTGGTTAGTGTGGAACTCTTGTTGGTCTTGAAATGTAACATAAGGCTGCTGAAGACCAAGAGTAGGCTGTGCATTCTGAAATGGAAACTGTGGGGGCTGATCAAATGGTTGAATAGGCTGATTAAACTGCTGAAAACTTGGATCAAAATTTGGTGGAGATGGCTGAAAATCATGATTCTGGAATTGAAAACTTTGAATTGGTGGTGAACACTCAAATTGAGTGGGCTGAAAATTCTGGTTTTGTTGCTGGAAATTCTGATTAATGGGCTGTGAGGGCTGCAAAAATGGTTGGTTTTGAGGTGGAAATGTTTGAAACGATTGACAACCTTGCTGCCCTTGTTGATATGGCTGGAATTGAGGTTGAAATTGATTATTTCCATGCTGAAAACTTGCAAAAGGCTGCTGGAAATCTTGGTTAAGATGCTGAAAATTTGGGTTTGGTTCAACTTGAAGGAAGGGTGGTTGCTAAAAATTCCGATTATTTAAACACCCTTGCTGAATTCCTTGAAAAGGCAATTATTGTTGATAAAGTTGCTGAAAGTTGGGCTGAAATTGCTGGAATTGGAGCTGAAAATTCTGGAATTGCGGCTGCCCAATCTGAAAATTCTGACTTGGCTGAAAATTTTGAAATTGTGGTTGAAAAAATTGATTTGGTTGCTGATTGAATGGTTGGTTCTGCTGAAACTGTGGACACGGCTGCTGGTAATTAGATGAGAACATTTTGAGCTGGCAGTCCTGTCACAAATCAAACAAGAAAAATAGCAGCAATCGTATACAAAAGATAAAGCAAAATAAAATAGAACCCAATAATATGTCTCTAAGTACACAAGCAAAAATCAAACAAATCAACTAGTTGCTTCCCCGGCAACGGCGCAAAAAATTTGATGGACCCGATTTAGCTAAGTTAAAGTTGTCACGAATTGTGTGGATCCGTCAGAATTTAAATATGAATGAAAGCTGGAAACCCTTTTTGCAATCAAAATATGAAAACGTAGTAAAGGGGCCACAGGTCGTATTTTTCCTCGGGGCTAGTTGATGTTGTGTGATTCGTGCTTGTATTTATGTGTCGTTTGTGAATTTGGGTTTCGAATGTGATTTGGTTTGGGTTACAATTCGGAAATGAAAACTCAATAGAAAGAAGTAAACTCAACCATGGAACTTAACAAGTGATAGACTGTTATCATTCAACCAGAAGGACCACTTACTCATCTAAAGCACTTAAGCAATTTTTGGAAAACGAATTTGATTCAATATGCAGAGCAAATGCCAATCAATGAAGCAACAAAAAAAAAATCAAACTCGAGACAGTCCAAATGCAAGCAATCTAAAACCAAATTGATACAAAAATCGTGCCATGATTTCACTTGCGTGCCACATGCAAAAGAAATGAAGTTAACTTGCTACAAAGTGAAAGCCATTTACAAACTTTATACCAAATTAAGGGGGCCTGATGTGCCAAAACTACAGAAAACCGAATGAGCTCGATGCATAAATTACATGCAGCAAAGATTCAAGAGCTACTGTCTTTGATACCAAATTCGGTTCACTTGATACAAACTTGAGCGCATTCAATTGAATCAATGCAGAAATGTGATTAAAACTCAAGCAAACTGATTGGCAGGCTATGAGAGACAAGTGCAGAACTGATGCTTCAATGCAGAACAGGAATGGAGAATTTCAGCAACATTCAAATGTAGAAATGCCAAATCGATTGCAGGAATTAACAGCAACTAGATGCAACTACAGATCAGCTGCAGAAATCACAAAATAAGACTTAGAAGAAACATGCAGAAAGAAATGCTCTCTTAATACACAATTTCAGAAACTGATACTTGCAAAATTTCAGAACAAAACGATTGGATCACAATCTGACATCAACCAATTTGTTGGGGGTTTCGTTTAATATGCAATTCAGAAACTATGACACAAATTCGCAGCAAAGAAACTGACCATTCAGCAGCTAACTGAATGCACAAGATGAGTGCAGAATTTCAAGATCTGTATGCAGAAAAACAGAATTGATACAATAGCAGAACTGTGAGTGGCACGCAAGGAGGAGTTGATACCATTTCAGAGAGAATCACTGAGGTTTGCCGAAATGAGAATAACCAATTCAGAAATGATTGAACAAAAGAGACAATTGCAGGATTCCAAAAGCTGTTTGCAGAAATGATGTGCAGGGAAACAAAAACAAAGGCAGCATTTCGGAGCCCAAATTGGATGCAGAAATCAAACTAAACAACTGTTTCGAATGCAATGGAATTCCATCTCAAATCTCACTGATACACACTTTAACAGATTCGAACTAAGGCATGCAAAATAATTGTATTGTAGAAATACATGGGACTGTGCAGAAATGGAAGCTGAAACGCAAGGAAGAGCTGATACATGAGTTGGAAACCAGATTCAGAATCTGATATCCATTGCTATGGAATTTGAAACAATCTTCAAGGGAAGTTCGAAAGATAACAATTAAGTTCACTTGGTAAGAATTCAGGAACTGGCAGAGAACAAAACTGATACTCAAGTAGCAGAGATAGAAGTTGACACGCAAGGGAAAATCTGATGCAGAAATGCAGTAACAAAATTAAATGTAAAGCAATCCTAGATCAAATGCATTAGCTTACTAACTGATTTCCTAATTCAAGAATTAAAACAATCACATAAACCAAATCTGAAACAACCTGCGAAATTTCAGAATTGAATTTGGAACTCAGAAACAGAATTGTTGTGCATAAAGAAAGCAGAAAACGATACGAACAGCAGACATGAACTGAAACAAACTAAATTTAAATCTAATTGTTCACTAACAAGCACTATATCTACTTAACTTGCAGAAATTAAACTCAATTAAGACAGAGTCGAATTGGAAAATGAAACTAACAGCTGATATGAATTTCAGAAACAAAAAATAGACTGCATAAATGAAATTACAGCTAGAAACATGAAAATTCCTAATTTAAACTAATCCTCAACCCTTCCTAGGCTCAAAATCTTCTTGGTCGTCAAGCAAGAGCCAGCCTCGAACCCCTAAGCACAACAAATCAATTGGAAAACAGCTCAGTTGGTTGAATCTGCTCAAACTGCATCAGCTGGGAAAATCCGATCCGAACTCTTCAATCTCGGTTTGTTGAGCTGCGATGATGATTTGGAGACGACCTGAGCTCACCTGAGAACCCCTACAAGTGGCTCAGGTGATCTGAAATTGATTGTAACTGAGATTTGAGCTCCCGGACCACAGAGAATGTCGAAACCCTCAAACAAGCTCTGTCCGGATGAAACTTGAGCTGAATTCTCCACCGAAGCTATTTCCAATGATCCAGATGATGATCTAGGGTTGAAGTTGAGGGGTCGCGCCTTCAAAACTAAGAAAATTCCAAAAGAAACGAAGAAGAACGATGAAGAAGCTATTGTGCGGCGGAGACGCGACGAGGCTGAAGGCAGGGAAACGTTTGATTAAATACATAAGCATTGGACGACCCAGATTTCTGCACATCGATCCAACGGCTGATCTTGCTCTGATTTGAGCCAAACTTTGAGGATGTCGATCAGGGGTCAGGATCTGCCTCGTGGTAGCTCGGATCCTCCAGATTTGCAACGGATGGTCCAAATCAACCTAATCTTTGAATGGACGATCTAGAGCCCTCCGAGCTTGATCCAACGGTTGATTTAGCTCTGATTGGGATGAAACCTTCAGATCTTGATCAAAGTGCTTGATCAACCCTAACCCTAGCTCGGATTGCTTCAGATGGTCCCGAATGGCTCAGATCTAGCCGCTTTTGAATCGGACGGCCCAAATTTAATCCTAATCTTGATAACTCGATCCGGGTCACTTCCGACTCAAGTTTGACCCAATATGCCCTAGGTCCATGAACCTTTCATGCCTACAAAAATAGATCAAAAATTTAGTGGCCAAATAATCCAAATATATACAAATTTGCAATTAAGTCCAAAATAAAGGTAAGTTCTAAAACCTAGGGTAATTTCACAATTAAGCAACAAAAACATAGGTCAAACATGGATTTTAGCAATTAAAATAATCAATAAAATGGTATCTATCAGTCGGCGCCCTCTCCCTCCTCTAGGGCCGGCGCCCCTTCTAGTTGTCGTGAGCCACATCCACCAAGAAGGTGCCAAAGAAGAAGAATAAGCGGGTCGCAACTCCTTCCTTCTCCCGGAATCTTGATTCCGTTACTTGGTGGTTAGTTTCCATCTCTCTCTCTTGATATTCTTGTCGTGCCTTTGGAGAATCTAGTAGTTCTTGTCGGCACTCGTGGCTTTGCGAAGCCATCCCGAAGAGAACTCGGCGTGGACGTGAATAGAGGCGGAGCTTCCAAGGGACGCTACGGTTGGATCTCGTCCCTTTCTACGAGTTACGCGAGGTATTAAGTAAATTAGTTTACTTTCTGTAAAATTTTAAATGTATGATCATGTCTCCACAACTTAAGGTTGCATGCTAGATACGTGGTTAAAATAATTTGAGAAATTATGTATGTTAAACCTTCCGCTGCACGTAATTAAAATTTGAAATTACGAACCCGTATCCATGTCAACATGCACCCGGTCCCAACAGTGGTATCAGAGCAGGTTAGTGTTCGACATAATCATATAATTGTTTTGCGGAAAACTTTGTCATGATCTCAATTTTGGAAAATTTTCCAATTATGGAAACTTTCCAATTATGATAAATTTTAGATTTAGGAATTTCAAAGTTTGGAAATCCTCATGAATTTCGCAGACTTTTGAAATATCCTAGTTTCTGAAATTTTATGATAATTGTGAAAACTTCCCATCTTTGGAAACTTTCCAATTTTGGAAATTTCCTATTTTGTAAATTTTCTAATTTTGAAAATATGTAAGTTTTCTTTGTACCAGAAACTTACAAATATTCTGAAAACCTATTATGAAATCTCGCAATTTTGGGCACTTTCTTTCAAGAAAGTCTAGACAAATTTATGAATCATTAATTGACAATTAAAATTCGAATTGGTTTTAAATTATTAACAAAATTTTTTATTTTGGATTTAGCCTCGGGGAGCCGTCCAATTTAAAGTTAGTTGTTGTAATTTAATTTCCCATTTTGAATAAAATTGACATGTTTAATTTGGTTACGCCTCGGGGAGCGAACCAAATTGTATTTACGACAAATTTCTTTTCTTTGGGTATCTGAGCCTCGGGGAGCCACCCTTAGAAAACAATTTGTTGTAATTAATTAATCCATAAATAAAATATGTGATCAAATCTTGGAAATTTAGGATAATTTCCTTATTTGATTTAAGAGGTGATGCTCTTACATATTATTGTCTCCAAAATTAATTAGGAAAATGGTTTTCTATAGAGTTTTCTTAAATAAGATTTTCATGAAAATAATATGTGGTTGAATTAAGGGAATCTGTCTCTTAATTTAATAAGATTTGATTTAGAGAAATCAAAGTCTTAAACATATTATTTCCGAAATTGATTATGACAATTTAGGAAATTGTTTCCCAAAATAATTCCTTGAATAAAGTATGAAATTAGAATTAGGAAATCCGGCTCCAAATTCAATTAATGAGACTTGATAAATTAAGTCACATATATACTTTATTAAGGAAATCGTTAGTCATGACATAATTATATGTCATGAATGTGCTTTGAAAAGAAAGGATGAGACCCAAAACCCCTTACAAAATATTAAGGCTAACACCTTCCATTAATATGGTTAGAACCGGAGTTTTGTTTCTCGTTTGGGTTGATGGACACATCCATGCCCGGCTTGAACCTCAACATGTTCAAACCATGGAATTAGTTTATGATTAATATAGTTGGAGTCAGAGGTCAATCCTTAGTTTTGGTTGTTGGACACATCCAAGCCTGACTAAACGGTTGAATGAGCTCCAACCATATTAAAACTATTTCTTGATTAATGGGTCAGCCTTAAGCTTGGAGCATCGATTTGTTGTACCACATCCAAGGTCGATGTAAAGAGAGGTGTAGTTGGGTGCTATGTATATTGTTGCATACTTGTTAATGAGTTAACAACCCAATGATTTATGCAAACATTCAATTAGTTGATAGCATAAAGTGATAGTTACATATATATGATATGTAATCGGTATAATTACCTACCTTCATAGCTAAAAATGACTTGATGGCCACAGCCATGGTTGTTCTTATCTATGGTTGGATATCAACATATTTGGAGGTGTTCCTACGATCTCCCGAATTGATAAAAAGGGTTATTCAATTTGAAAAATAAATAGGATTTAATTAATGTATGTTGATGCATTCTTTATCATTCTTCTCACATAAGCTCAATTTGTATTTCTAGGATAATCACTCGATCATGTCTTCTCTGAATTTGCGTTCCATTTTGGACACCAATAAACTGACTGGGCCAAACTTCATGGACTGGCTTCCAAACCTGAGGATAGTCCTCAAGGCAGAAAAGCTTGCTTATGTCCTTGAAGATCAACTTCCCAACCGTCCTCCAGAAGATGCAACTCCAGACCAGTTAGTGGTCTATCAGAAACATGTGACCGATTCTGAACTTGCGAGTTGCATCATGCTAGCCTCTATGGTACCTGAGCTGCAAAAGCAGCATGAGCATATGGATGCTTATACCATCATCTTCCATCTTCATGAGTTATTTGAAGAGCAGACGAGATCCGAAAGGTTCGAAGTCTCCAGA
This sequence comes from Boesenbergia rotunda, assembly GCA_024364735.1. Classification (NCBI taxonomy): domain Eukaryota; kingdom Viridiplantae; phylum Streptophyta; class Magnoliopsida; order Zingiberales; family Zingiberaceae; genus Boesenbergia; species Boesenbergia rotunda. The sequence goes on from JAGFNQ010005996.1 coordinate 210,690, forward strand.
CTCCTCTTCACCTCTAGGATGCAGGAAGGCACTTCTGCCTCACAGTTTGTGTTCAAGATGTTGGGGTACATTGAGCGACTGAGCACACTTGGTTTTGCAATGGATCATGAACTAAGTATTGACTTAATTCTGCATTGTTTGCCCAAAAGTTATTCACAATTTGTGATGAACTATCGGATGAACAAGCTGGAGACTACCATTCCTGAGTTGCTCAACCTGTTGAAGACTATAGAGCCTTCTGTAAAGCAGGATCAGAAGACGGTACTGTTAGTTGGTTCCTCGAAGAAAGGTTCTAAGAGGAAGGCCAAAGAACAGAATAAAGGAAAGAAGAAAAAGGCCAAAAAGACACCAAAAGGCACTTGCCATCATTGTGGCAAGGAGGGTCACTGGCGAAGAAACTGCAAGGTTTATCTTGAGTCTTTGAAGAAGAAGGCATCCGATGCCCCATCCTCTTCAGGTATCTTCGTTATTGAATGTCACTCTATTTCCTCAGATACCTGGGTACTTGATACTGGGTGTAGCTCACATATATATAATGACATACAGGGGCTAAGGAATAGAAGAAGACTCGTCAAGAGAGAAATGAATCTGCGAGTTGGAAATGGAGCAAAGATTGCTGCTGTTGCCATCGGAACATATTTGCTAAAGCTCCCTACTGGACGTGTCTTAGAATTGGATAATTGTTATTTTGTTCCTTCGTTAATAAAGAACATTGTATCTATTTCATGTTTGAATGAAAAGGGTTATCATTTAACTTTTAGTAACAATTGTTGTTACATAACTTTAAATGGTGTTCTTTATGGGACCGGAACTTTGTGCAATGGTATCTACACGTTAGATTTATCCGGTGACGTTTTCAATATCGAAGTTAGCAACAAACGTGCTCGAATAGACTCCTATATGTGGCATTGTCGTCTTGTCCATGTAAGTAAGAAACGCATGACCAAATTACACCGATGTGGAATTCTGGAATCATTTGAACCCGGTTCATTTGATACATGTGAATCATGCTTAAAAGGCAAGATGGCCAAATTACCCTTTTCCGGAAAAGGTAATCCAGTGGGAGAATTGCTTGGTCTGATACATACTGATGTATGTGGACCAATGTCAACTCTTGCACAAGGAGGCTATAGCTACTTCATCACCTTTATCGATGATCACTCACGATTCGGGTATGTGTTCTTGATGAAACACAAATCTGAAGCTTTTGAGAAATTCAAAGAATTCAGAAATGAAGTAGAGAAACAGCTTGGCAAAAGTATTAAGATACTTCGATCCGATCGGGGTGGTGAATACTTGAGTCAAGAGTTTCAAGATTATCTTAGGGATAATGGGATATTGTCTCAATGGACTCCGCCGTATACACCACAGCATAATGGTGTATCTGAGAGGCGTAACCGAACCTTGATGGACATGGTTAGATCCATGATGAATCATGCAACTCTTCCAAAATCCTTTTGGGGCTATGCACTTAAGACAGTTGTTTACTTGCTAAACAGAGTCCCGACCAAGGTAGTCTCTACTACTCCATATGAGACGTAGAATAGTAAGAAACCTCACTTAACTCACCTTAAGATATGGGGTTGTCCTGCTTATGTGAAGCGGACTGTATCAGACAAATTGGATGCTAAGTCTGATAAATGTCTATTTATTGGATACCCTAAAGAAACAAAGGGTTACCAATTCTATCATCCCTTGAAACAAAAGGTATTTGTTTCAAGGCATGCTGTATTTCTGGAAAAAGAATTTCTTTTACAAGAAAACAATGGGAGTGGCATTGAACTTGATGAAGTTCAAGAAACTCCAATAGACATTACAGAGACACCTAGTCTAGACCCACAACCAATAACTCATAATGATGAGCTATCAGTTGAACCTAAAACAACACCACCTCTTCGTAGGTCTGATAGGACACGCAATATTCCAGAGAGATACAAATTTCTCATAAGTGAATCGAACGACGACGAACCTATCAGTTATGAAGATGTTCTGAAAAGTTCAGAAAGGGACAAATGGCTTGAAGCCATGAAATCGGAAATGGATTCCATGTACGAAAATCAAGTATGGGACTTGGTTAACCCACCTGAAGGGATTAAGCCCATAGGGTGTAAGTGGGTTTTCAAGAAGAAAACCGACATGGAAGATAATGTTGTTACCTTTAAGGCTAGATTAGTGGCAAAAGGATATCGTCATAAACAAGGAATTGATTATGACGAAACCTATTCGCCAGTAGCTATGCTTAAATCCATTCGGATGCTCCTGGCCATAGCAGCTCATTATGATTATGAGATATGGCAAATGAATGTGAAAACAGCTTTCCTTAATGGAAACCTGCTTGAGGATGTATACATGATACAACCTGAAGGTTTCACATCGGTTGATAAAACCAAAATATGCAAGCTTCGACGATCCATATATGGACTGAAGCAAGCATCCAGGAGCTGGAACATCCGTTTTGATGAGACAATCAAAGAGTTTGATTTCTCACAAAATCCTGACGAACCTTGTGTGTACAAGAAGGTTAGTGGGAGTGCAGTCGTATTCCTAGTACTATATGTCGATGACATATTGCTTATAGGAAACGATATATCAGTCTTGCAGTCGGTTAAAATTTGGTTGTCCAAAACTTTCTCCATGAAAGACCTGGGAGAAGCAACCTATATCCTTGGGATTAGAATCTATAGAGATAGATCAAAATGGTTGCTTGGTCTTTCGCAGTCTACATATATAGATCGAGTGCTAAAAAGGTTTAGCATGTCGGAATCCAAGAAAGGTTACCTTCCCATCAAGCATGGGATCAACCTTTCAAAGTCTATGTGTCCGCGCACAGAAGACGAGAGGATTTGCATGAATAAGATTCCTTATGCATCCGCGATAGGATCTATTATGTATGCTATGTTATGTACTAGGCCCTATGTATCGTATGCTCTGAGCGTCACGAGCAGATACCAGTCTGATCCAGGAATGGATCATTGGGCGGCTGTCAAGACAATCCTTAAGTACTTAAGAAGAACTAAGGATGTGTTCCTAATATATGGAGAAGGAGATATGGTAATACGTGGGTATACAGATGCCAGTTTCCAGACAGATAAGGATGACTCCAAATCTCAGTCTGGATACGTATTTACTTTGAATGGAGGCGCAATAAGTTGGAAGAGTTCCAAGCAAGACACTGTAGCGGATTCTACCACAGAAGCGGAATATATAGCGGCTTCGGAAGCAGCAAAAGAAGTAGTCTTGATCAAGAAGTTTGTCTCGGAACTTGGTGTGGTTCCAACCATTGATGAAGCAATACCGGTTTACTGCGACAACAATGGAGCTATTGCACAAGCAAAGGAACCAAGGTCTCATCAGCGATCCAAACACGTGCTTCGCCGCTATCATCTGATCAGAGAGATTATAAGTAGGAATGATATACAAATTGAGAAAATTTCCACTGAAAGGAATTTAGCGGATCCTTTAACTAAGGCCTTGCCTCAGAGCACAATCACGTTCACTGTTCCATTGTCATCTCTGCTAGGGTTTTGGTGCTCCAAGTTCTTTGCTCAAGCTCAAGTTTTCAACACCTTCTTCAAGCAACCAAAGGAAGGAGAAGCAAGCCTAGTGTGTAATACTTTTTTCTCTTCTTCTTCTTTGTGTTGCTCTTTTGTGAATGCTTTCAAGGGTGTTGTAAAAGGGTTTCTCCACCTTCGGTGTTGTTCCAAGAAGGAGGTTTCATAGTGAAATCTGTGATCGCTGGTGTGGACCCTTGGATTAGTCACCTCAAGGAGGTGGAGACCAAGTAAACCAAAGTGTTATCATTGGATTTGGAGGTGTTTGGCTTTTAATCTCTGCTGTGAAGAAAGAAAATTAACTGAAGCGAGCTATTCACCCCCCCCCCCCTCTAGCTCTACCGATCCTCAACAAGTGGTATCAAAGCAAGGTTGCTTCGGAGGACTCACACCCAAAGAAGCAAGCGGTTGAGTTGCGAGGATGTCTTTGAAAGAGGGTCACAGCACTACACGACCACCCTACTATGAAGGGAACAACTTCGCATATTGGAAGAGTCGCATGGAGAATTATCTCATGACTGAAATTGACAATTGGTTTTCTGTTACGGAGGGTTTTGTTGCGCCAACACAAGATGGAAAAATTCTGGAATCATCGAAATGGACGGTTGAGCAAAAGATGAAGGCGCAAGCAAATGCTAAAGCCATGGTAACTCTTCAATGTGGATTGAGCTCGGAACAACTAAACAAGGTCGGCCCATTCAATAGTGCTAAAGAGTTGTGGAATAAGCTAAATGAAGGCACAAAAGATTCAAGAATTGCCAAAAGAGACCTTTTTATAAATCAACTGCAAAATTTTGTAATGAAGGAAGGAGAAACCGTAAGTCAGTTACATGGAAGATTCAAGGAGCTTTTAAATGGTCTTCATTCAGTTGGAGAAAGTGTGGAAAACCGGGACCTCATCAGGTATGCACTAAAATCCTTCCCAAGAAACTCCTTATGGTCATCAATGGTTGGTGCTTATAAGGTTTCAAGGGTTTTATCAATTGTTAAGTTAGATGAACTATTTTGTGAACTAGAATTGCATGAACAAGCTAATATAAGTCATAAGGAGAAAGGTATAGCTTTGGTTGCAGGTGAAAGAAGTAAGAAAAAAAATAGAGAGAAGAAGAAGGAGAAGAAGGCAGAATCCTCCTCATCCGAATCCGAGCAAGATAGCGATAGTGATAGCGATGAGGAGCTATCATCAAGTGAAATGACAAACTTTGTCCGGAAGATGATGAGACGATCTAGAAAGTTCAACAAGAAGGATGTCAAGAAGATGCTCCTTGATGACAAGAAAAAGGGTAAGTCTCAAGCTAAATCAAAAGCAAAGACTGATGCAATTTGTTTTGAGTGTAGTAAAAAGGGTCATATTAAAGCCGATTGCCCTGAGCTAAAAAGAAAGGATGATAAGACAAAGAAAAAGAAGGCCTTGAAAGCTACATGGGATGATTCTTCATCTAGTTCATCAGATGAAGAAATTGGGAGAAAGACTTCAAGACATGTGGCTCTCATGACCTTGAATGATGTTGAAAGTAGTGAAGATGAGGAAAATCGTGAAGATGAAGTTGAGTCTTCAAGCGAGTCATCATCTAGTGAGGATGAGGTAACTTCTCCTAAATTAGATAAACTCTATGCTACTATTGCATGCTTGACAAATGCTTTATCTAGATCAAAAGTTAAAGTCAAAGAACTACAAAATAAGATGAAATTACTTGAAAATGATACTATGCCATGTGAAGCATGTACACATCATGAAGTTGCAAATTCTAGAGGTGATGATCTTAAAAAGGAAAATGCATCATTGAAATTGCAAGTAGAGGGTTTTAGAAATGTTTTGGAAAAATTTACCTCGAGCTCTAAATATTTGGACATGATATTAGGAAGTCAACGGGCAGCTTATAACAAGGCAGGATTAGGATATAAACCAAAGGATAAGGAAGTTAACTTCATATCTCTTGTTAGTAGAAATCATGTTTCAAAAGTGAAAACTGCTCAAGCTTGGGGTACCCAAGCAATTTGTTATAGATGCTATTGGACCCAACATTTGGGTACCAAAACATTTAGTTCATCGCATTTGAACAAGCATGCGTCGAGAGGGAGCATCCACCAACATGGTTTATTGATAGTGGATGCTCTAAGCACATGACGGGAGACTCATCAAAATTTTCATCACTCAAAAACAAAAATAAAGGTACCGTTTCCTTTGGTAATAGTGGTGAATTGAAAGTTATTGGAATAGGTGATATTAAAATTTTTGAACAATTTATAATTAGGAATGTTCTATTAGTAAAAGTTATGGTTTTCAATCTACTAAGTGTTAGTCAACTATGTGACTCGGAATATAGAGTTGAGTTTGACTCATCTCAATGTCTAATTAAGCATAGTGAACTAAACACTATCATGCTTATTGGCCATAGAAAGGAAAACATTTATCAAGTTGAACTATTTGGTGCTACTAATATGTTTGTTAAGTGTTTCATGTCTAAAGAGAAAGAGATTTGGCTTTGGCATCGGAGACTTGCTCACACCAACATGAGACACATCAAGAAACTATCAAAGAATGAGTTTGTGCAAGGATTGCCAAAATTGAAGTTTTAAAAGGATAAACTATGTGATACATGTCAAATGGGTAAGCAAACCAAGGCTACCCACAAAGGTAAAACGAATTTAAGTACGTCTATAGCATTGGAACTATTGCATATGGATTTGTTTGATAGTAGCAAGCATGTTTCATTGAATGATAGTAGATATTGTTTAGTCGTAATAGATGACTTCACTAGATACACTTGGGTGTTTTTCTTGAAGCATAAGGATCATACCTTAGAAACTTTGATTGCTTTTTGTAGAAGAGTAGAAAATGAGAAAAATCTGAAAATCAATAGATTAAGAAGTGATCATGGAGGCGAATTTGAAAATGAAAGATTTGAAAATTTTTGCTCACAAAATGGATATAAGCATGAATTCTATACCCCTAAGGCACCACAACAAAATCGAGTGGTTGAGAGAAAAAATAGAGTCTTACAAGAGGCCGCTAGGAGTATGTTAAATGAATACTCACTTCATAGTTATTTATGGGCCGAAGCAATTAATACGGCATGTTATGTGTAAAATAGGACTTTAATACATAGGTTTTTGAACAAAACACCTCATAAGTTGTGGTTTGGTAAACCTCTGACAATAAAACATCTTAGAGTGTTTGGATGTAAAGTATACATTTTAAACACCAAAGATCACCTAGGAAAATTTTCCGCAAGGCGGATGAAGGTATTCTTGTAGGGTATTCCACTCATAGCAAAGCCTATAGAGTTTACAATAAGAGATCCAAAATAGTTGAAGAGTCTTTAAATGTGGTTTTTGAAAAAAAAAATCCAAGTTCAAGTTCAAATAAAGCAATAGAGGAGGAAGTACAATTTGAATTGGAGAAATTGACATTAGAGGAGGAAAATAATCTTGAGAAAGAAGAAAGTGAAATGGAAGGTATTGTTGAATTACCACTTGAGAATGTAATCACTACAACTCAAGAACCAAGATCCACAAGGACAAGTGCAAACCATCCCTTGGAGCAAGTAATGGGTGACATTACACATGGGGTACGAACTCGATCTTATTTTCAAAATGAATGAAGTCAAGTAGCTCTAATTTCACAAATTGAGCCAGAAGCCGTAGGTGATGCGTTGTTTGATCCCGATTGGATTTTGGCAATGCAAGATGAATTATCTCAATTTGAGTGAAGTCAAGTTTGGGAGTTAGTTCCTAGAACCAAAGGAAAATCAATTATTGATACAAAATGGGTTTTTAGGAACAAACTTGACGATAAAGGAATGGTTGTGAGAAATAAAGCTAGATTGGTCGCTAGAGGCTTTAATCAAGTCGAAGGATTGTACTATAATGAATCTTATGCACCGGTAGCTCGGTTAGAGTCTATTAGGATGATGTTGGCATTTGCCGCTCATAAAGGATTTAAGTTGTATCAAATGGATGTAAAATCGCATTTTTAAATGGTTTTATCACAGAAGAAGTATATGTTGAGCAACCTCCGGGATTTAAAGATTTTGAATTTCCAAACCATGTATACAAGCTTAAGAAGGCATTGTAAGGACTAAAACAAGCACCTCGTGCTTAGTATGAACGGTTGTCAACATTCTTAGTGTCAAAAGGTTTTCATAGAGGAAAAATTGATCCTACATTATTTTTAAAGACTAGTGGGGAAGATATTTTTGTGGCCCAAGTCTATGTAGATGACATTATTTGTGGGTCCACAAACAAAGACTATCTAAATGAGTTCATAAATCACATCGAAAGTGAATTTGAAATGAGCCTAGTTGGTGAATTAACATTTTTCTTAGGTTTACAAATTAAACAAACGAAAGATGACATATATATACATCAATCCAAATATGTAAAAGAAATCATTAAGAAATTTGGGATGGAGAGTGCAAAAGAAATATCTACCCCTATGGCAACTAACACTAAGTTAGACAATGATATTGAAGGTAAAGAAGTTGATCCCAAAATGTATCGTAGTGCCATAAGTAGTCTCCTCTATCTCCCGGCTAGTAGACCCGACATATTGTTTGCCGTGGGTATGTGTGCAAGATATCAAGCTTGTGCCAAGGAGTCACATCTATGTGCAATCAAACGGATCCTTTGCTATCTTAAAGGGACTCAAAGGGTGGGTTTGTGGTACCCTAGAACCGAAACGTTTGATCTTGTAGGATACTCCGATTCGGATTACGCCGGGTGTAAATTGGATCGGAAAAGCACTAGTGGTGGATGCCAATTTTTGGGATCTTCCTTGGTGAGTTGGTCAAGTAGAAAATAACATTGTGTAGCACTCTCCACAACCAAAGCCGAATATATAACTATGGGTGAATGTGTGTCACAATTATTATGGTGACTCATACCTTAGAAGATTATAAATTCATCTATAAAAATATGCAAGTTTTTTATGACAATGTGAGTACCATCAACTTGACAAAAAATCCGGTTCATCATTCATGGACCAAGCATATTGAAATTAAACATCATTTTATTAGAGATCATGTGTCTAGTGGGGATATTGTTCTTAAATATGTTGAATCAAAATCAAATCTTGCGGATCTTTTCACCAAACCTCTTCCGGAATCTGAATTTAGTTACTTGCGAAGAGAATTAGGAATGTGTCATATTGAATAATCCTCCACAATCACTTCAAGATACTCAACTCACTTGCCTTAATATGCATCTCACAAGAACATAGGTCTTCCCTTGCTTGTGCCTTTCTAGATGGGAGTGAGATGTTAGGGTTCATCCTCTTGCTCATAATGCTAGTCATGATGTATTACTTTGAGCAAGAAGATGAAATATTCACCATAAATCATTCACTTGACCAATCATGGGGAAGACTAGTACTCCATTAATGTATACTTAGTCCAAAGATCATGATTGGACATTTCAAGGAAAGAAACAAATATTCAATCCCTTGATCTTGTCTAAGAAATTGAAGGTTGCCATGATTGAGACCAAATCTTGACATGTATCAGTTATTCCAATCGATTGATTACAGTTATCAATCGATTGGTGGGTCTCCGTTCGTCCACAGAGCCTCTCTGAATCGATTCCCTAATCGATTCGAGACCTTTCTTTCGTAGGCACAGAATGCTTCTTAATCGATCATTTGATCGATTAAGACCGGTCGTAATCGATCGATTAATCGATTACGCACTGTCGTAATCGATCATCCGATCGATTACACACTCTTGTGATCGATCAAATGGATCGATTCAACAAGGCCGTAATCGATTGCTCAATCGATTACGGGAATTAAAGTGATTCACCTAACCTGTCCTGTCACTCGCCTCATGCCCTAAAACCTTCCGCCATCCCGAAATCTTCCAAAAGCCTCTCTCCCGCGTGCCCTCACTCTAAAACCCTAGCCGTTTCTTTCCTTCCTCAACGTGCCTCCTCTTCTCTCAACGCTCGATCGCTGCCCTCTCATGACTCACAGGCGCTCGGAGCACTTGTGCGTGACTGCTTCACCCAGTTCCAGCTTTTTCTTCACCGATGGCGCCAAAGTAAACCCTAACTTTACTTCTTCTTCCTTTCCGTACTTATTTGTCTTGGGTTTTTGGCTAATCCAGTTGTTTTTCTTGTGTTCATTTGGTTGTGTTGCCTTCCATCAACTGCAATCACATCTTGTGCCTCCCTTACCCTAACCCTAAACTCACGATTGCCTGTCTGTGTGTATTCACATTGCATTCATCTCTTGGGTTTCATTTGGTTGTTCATCATAGGAAGAAACAGAGGGCAGATGAGATGGGTGTCGGGTCTTCTCACCCTCAACCCCCTACGGATGCCCGTTTTTCGAATGCCGCTTATCAACAGGCATTTGGTAAAAATGTATTCAAACTAATAGCCTCTAGATCCCTTGACCGTCAATTCTTTCATGATCATTGTTTCGAGGTGTTTCGGATCATTGAAACCTATAAACTCGAGTCCATTGTCTATTGTGAACGAGGAGTCAATCTAGGTTTGGTTTCCGAGTTTTACAACAACCTACACACCACGGATGGAGTGAATTATAAAACTAGGGTGGCCAAACAGAATTTAGATTTTAGTTATAAGGTTCTTCAGGAGTTCCTCGAGTGCCGCCTTTCCACTAATGATTTTGTTTTCTTTCCCACATTTCCTGAGTTTCTACCTCCACCATTTGAGCATATTTCCATCGACTCCATGTATCAGCATTTCTTTCATCGTCCTCGTCTAGATGGTCCTCATGCAAATCTTACCACCTTTTCTGCTCTTGAGCTCTCCGCTGTAGATTATGTTGGATCGAGAAAACCGATAGAGGGGGGGTGAATATCGGTAAATTTTTGGATTTACGTAAAGAGCACGTACGCAGCGGAAATAAAGACAAAAATAATCGCAGCACAAAGACACAGTCGATTTACTTGGTTCGGAGCCTGTGTCGACTCCTACTCCAAGGCCCACGGTCGTTGACCGTTTACTTTGGGCAATTCTATATAAGCGCAAAATCAGTTTACAAGAATAGATTTACAAGTATAGCACTATCAAAATAAAAGGAACTCTTCTTTTACCGACGTCCGGTTGTAGGTTGACTTTCCGGAGCAGCAGGACGTCGTCGGCTCGAGTTGGGCAGTTTCTGGAGCAAGGTGTGAGCACAGAAGAGCGTGGAAGCGTTGAGCGAATTGATGTTTGAAGCCTGGGGTCGAGGGCCCTTTATATAGGGCCTGGGGGCGCCCGGGACGTCGGGGGGCACCCCCCACGTGGCCTCTGATCCGCAGAGCTCTCGGTCAGCGTCTATCATCTGGATCCGCTTTGACCGGGGCGCCCGGAGCGCTCGGGGCGCCCGCATTGACCAGTCAACGCCTTATCTTCTCGGCTTCGCAGGTGCGCGGGTTCGGGTTGCGCTTGGGGGCGCCCGCAGCGCAGGGGGGCGCGCCCGGGGAGCAGCGCGGGCGCCCGGGAGCACGGGGGCGCCCGGGTCAGCCCGGCCCAGCCTGTATTCGAACTCCCTTGACTTTACTTGTTTTGTATTGCCCATGGGGGCGCCCGGGACACTCCGGGCGCCCTACTCAGCTATTACCTCACTCCTTTGAGGCTATCTGAGCTGCAGACACTCCTTCCTTTGGTCCTGCATCCAGGGTTAGTCCAAAACACAATAAAGTAATAAAATATTTGATTATACAGCCTTAGCTGTCTTGGTTCTGACTTTGGTCTCCAAAATGGAGCCCTAGGTCGAACCGACGCCTACTGTTCCCTCGACGGGGAACGCGTCCTCACCTACTCCTCTCGGGAGAGTTTACCTGATGCCAACCGTTCCTCTGGTTGGACTTTTGCCTGACGGTCCTTTGTCGGGTCTTGGATGCCGAGTTGTCCTTCGCCCGGTGCCTAGCTGTCCTTCGCTAGGGCTTTGTTTTCTGGCAGCCCTTCGCCAGTGCCTAGCAGTCCTTCGCTAGGGCTTTGTTCCCTGGCAGCCCTTCGCCAGGTGCCTAGCAGCCCTTCGCTAGGACTTGGTTTCCTGGCAGCCCTTCGCCAGGTGCCTAGCAGCCCTTCGCTAGGACTTGGTTTCCTGGCAGCCCTTCGCCAGGTGCCTAGCAGCCCTTCGCTAGGACTTTGTTTCCTGGCAGCCCTTCGCCAGTGCCTAGCAGTCCTTTGCTAGGGCTTTTTCTGCACACTCAGTGAACAACGTTAGATCACAAATAAACTTAACTTTGAATCCTTTGCCAATATCAAAACCAGGTTCGATATGGTGCTTCCTGCACCAACAGATTATGCTCTTTATAAGGTGGTAATAAACTATATTTTGCCTATCGTGTCTCGGGCCTTAGCGACCATCAGACCCTCTCAGTTTTTCTTGACCTATGCTCTTCAACAGGTCTTAATGTCAATATTCCCATAAACATCTTTCATTCCATTGTGCATTTTATTCAGCCCGTGCATGGTACCGTCCACATGCCCTTTGGTCATATCATTACAGAGTGGCTGGCCTCCATGCGGATTGACGTCTCCCGGGGGAAGGTGGAACCTATGACGATCAAATATTCCAGAATTGCAGCACGATCTTTCTCCAAGTCCGGGATGACGGGTGACTTTGGAGCCATTCGATGGATTGATGGTCAGCGAGTTGGGGAGGGGCCGCGGGCATGACCCCGGGCTGGACAGGCTGCTGCAGCTGCCCCTGAGGATGACGAGGAGGAGGACCTTCAGGCTAGGGTCCTTGCTTTTGAGGAGAACGTCGACACCCGTCTTGAGGAGATGCGGTTGGAGGGCGACCTTCGTCACTTAGCGGTGCAGACATGCCTCACAACCATTGAGCGCACCCAGCTGGAGATACACGATATGCTTTGCTCCTGGATGCGCGGCTAGCCTCCTCCTTCGCCATCTTCTGATGCTCAACCTTCGGCAGTTGGCACCACTTCGAGGGGTTCTGGTCTTCACGATGTTGCAGGGACCCCGGCTACGAATCCTGCCTCTGACCTAGTGGAGTTCTTCTTTCGGCCATGACTTATGTATTTCTTTCACAGTTGGTTTGTTTTGTTGGTAGTTTTCTGTCATGTATTTCGTATATGGATAATGTCAACATTTGATGGTTGTATGCTATGTTCTCATCTTATGCTTTATTTGTGTGTGCTTGAGTCTTGCGTCGAAATTACTTGCTTGTGCGACTTTCTATTTTGTATGTTGCTTACATTGAGGGGGAGCTTTTGTATGTTTCTTTATCATTTTTGATATTTGGCAAAGGGGGAGACTTGTAGATATTTAAGTTTATATTCAAGCACAAGACTTCATTATATGCCTATTGAATTAATATCGTTGATATTATGTTGAATGTTAGCTTAAACTTAAATAGATTGTCAAACATCAAAAAGGGAGAGATTTTAGATACAATCATGCCCTAAATGAGAAGTTTCGATGATTGACAGTTGTTTAAGTTTAAGTTAATACATTGGATCTAACATTGAGGTTTAGTGTGCAGTAATTCAAGAAGTCCAAGGAATGGTCGGGGATCGGATTCTTGGCATAAAGACCCGGAGTTGAAAGCTCCAGGCAAGAAGTCCAAGGGATGGTCGAGGATGGAACTCTTGGCATGAAGACCCAGACTTGAGGAGGCTCCAGGCATGAAGCCCAGGAAACGAGAGGTTTCGCTGGCACAAGGTAATTGATCGATTGAGAACAACGCAAACATTTAGGATTGAGAATCCTAAATTTGAGCATATCAATCGATCACGAAATCGATTAGAAGAAGACTAATCGATTGATGAATCGATTCGGGGTGATTCTGTGCGGAAACAGAAGCTCTGTAATCGATTGGAGAATCGATTACGAGCTATTCTGTGCGCAAACAGAATCCTCCGTAATCGATCAGTCAATCAATTCAGAAGCCCTGTAATCAATTGAAGAATCGATTAGAAGCTATTCTGTGTGCAAACAGAACGCTCCGTAATCGATCTGTTAATCGATTCAGATGCTCTTTAATCGATTGGTGAATCGATTACGAGCTTTTCTGTGCACAAACAGAACGCTCCGTAATCGATCAATCAATCGATTCAGAAGCCCTGTAATCGATTGGTGAATCAATTAGAAGCTATTCTGTGCACAGACAGAACGCTCCGTAATCGATCATTCAATCGATTCAAGATACTAATCGATCAGCCAATCGATTTAAGTTCAAAATGGCGTAATCCCAGCCATTCATCCGACATCCATATTGTTCAACGGCTACTTGGTAATCGATTGGGGTTTTTCGCCAATCGATTCATGACGCAGAGAAGACCGTTATAAGCGGGCAACCAAGCACAAACACGTTCACTGTTCCATTGCCATCTCTGCTAGGGTTTTGGTGCTCCAAGTTCTCTGCTCAAGCTCAAGTTTTCAACACCTTCTTCAAGCAACCAAAGGAAGGAGAAGCAAGCCTAGTGTGTAATACTTCTTTCTCTTCTTCTTCTTTGTGTTGCTCTTTTGTGAAAGCTTTCAAGGGTGTTGTAAAAGGGTTTCTCCACCTTCGGTGTTGTTCCGAGAAGGAGGTTTCATAGTGAAATCTATGATCGCTGGTGTGGACCCTTGGATTAGTCACCTCAAGGAGGTGGAGACCAAGTAAACCAAAGTGTTAGTATTGGATTTGGAGCTATTTGGCTTTTAATCTCTACTGTGAAGAAAGAAAATTAACTGAAGCGAGCTATTCACCCCCCCCCCTCTAGCTCTACCGATCCTCAACAGTCAGTAATTTAATTATTTAATGGGCATTCAAGATCTTAAATACGGGGGGATGGACGACTCGTAATATGTGGAGCCCATATGAAAATATGGGAGTTGGTGAAGAAGTTCAATTAAGATCCTTTAGTGGAATGGATCTTAATTAATGGATCGAGTTTAGATCCATTAGTGGGCCAAGATCCAACTCCTCCTCTTGGTCCCTACCTTAGCCCTATAAATACCCTATGAGATCAAGAAACCAAGGCTTAATCAATCCAATTGGAAAACCCTTGGCTTCTCTCTCTTTTCTCCCTCTCACCCTCTCTTCTAGGGCGCCGGCGCACACCAAGAGGGAACCCTTTCTCTTCTTCTTCTCTCCATCTTCTCTCTTTGTGTGGGCTGCTAAGGAAGGGGGAAGGTCTCCTCTTCGGCTGGTGGCCGGAGCACTCGAGAAAGAGAGAGGAGAGTGGTCAGCGGCGTGGAGAAGTGGCGCTAAGTCGCCGGCGGTGAGGGAGAGGTCTAGAGTCATTGGCAGCGAGTTTGGGAAGAGGAAAACACTTCTTCTTCCTTCCTCTCAGTCTTCCTTAGACTCCTCGGCCTCTGTTGGATGGAGTGCAAGCGGCCGGCGGGCTTGGTTGGCCGGCGGCGCACGCGTGGAAGAGGGAGGAGGCTGCGGCGCAAACCCTAGAGGCTAGGGTTTGCGGCTAGGGTAAGGAAGAGAGGATTTTGGAGCTCTTGGTGATCTCGGATCACGGTGGATCATCGCCCACACAATGTCCGCGAAGGGAGGGACATAAGGTAGAAGATCGCGAGATGATCGGAAAGGTATATCTTTTCCTACGCTCCTTTGATTAACCGTATGTCATTTATGTGTCACGATCGTATGTCTCGTCATTTTATGTTTGATAATTTATTATTTTGATTCCATATCATGATGAATAGATTGTTAACCGGACCCCGACCATAAACACAAAAGTCGGCGATCAACTCGTTGCCTTTTCCATGGTCGAACAGTCGAGCAAATTACAAGGCTGATTTTGGTAATTGGCTAAGTTGTAATTTGGATCGTTCGATACGGCACGAGACGGTCGATGGGAGACGGTTCTCCATTCGGATTAATTTTTAATCCGTAGACGTTGAGAGTTTCTTAGATCGATCAGATATTCGCTTAGGAGACCCGCCAAGTCATACCCTACAATTGGTATCAGAGCTGAGGTTTCCGGCTTTGTGTGTTTAGGATTGGTTAAATTTTGCTTTTTCATACATATTATTTTGTTGGATGATGTGTGGATGTGCGTAGGCTAAATTTGTGTTGCAAGCGCGAGATTCCAACTTCATGGCCAAATATGTGTTGTGTGATTGATTTGCAAATTTTTATAATTAATTAATCCACAGGGTTGACAAGGCTAGGTATTTAATTTTTGTAATTAAATACGACACATGTTTAGCCGAGTTATTTATTTACAGTTGATCTAGATTTCATGTACACTCCTTCGTGGAGTATAGGATCGATGATGTAAATAATTAGCTATTCATTTCGGCTCGGAGATCCCTCGAGGTAGCTTGCGCAGAAGGAAGGGAGGAACGGACGAAGTGACGACACGACTGGAGGCATATTAGAGACCAAGGGCCATGAAAGTTGGAAAATCTAGGATTTTCTTTATGTTTTTTTTCATGATATTGGTTGTTTGCTTGGTTGTGTGGTTGTGCTAGTAAAATTCCTCGAGATAAATTACTAAGTGGGAGAGGGACCCTAAGGGTCCCACGGCCTCAATTGTAATCTGATATGTGATGCGAACAAGCCCACGCGTTGGCTTTGAGTGTCTTCCTCCATAACGGATAGGCTTGTTCTGCGAATCACAAGGTTAGAAAAGATTATAAGGGATTATTAAAGAGCGTGTGCACTTCGCCAACGGAAGGCACATAATCCTAAATAGTTTCCTTAGTGTCATGCAATGGTAAACACTTAGATACAATTATTAGTATCCTCCCCAACAGAGTCAATGCTAATAACTTGTAGGGCCAAAGTTGACCAACTATTAGTCTTACTTGTCAAAAAGTTAGGTTGACAAGATAGTAAGACCAATGGGTAAAACCTTCTCTAACGAATGTAGAGTTTGTATACGTCCACACTAACGTGGCATGCAAATTATCGGTGTTTGAGATGTTGGTTGATTTCGAAAATTAATTGTTTTGAGGAATCAATTTATTTTTGATTTCTAAAGTAGTGTATATTGTGATTCTCAGGATTTTCATAATGACTTTTACTCCATTAGCAACAATTCTTAAGGACAACAAACTTACTGGTCCAAACTACATAGACTGGAAGCGGAACCTTGACATTGTCCTCACTGCTGAAGAGTACAAATTTGTACTCTTCGAGAAATGCCCGGAAAAGCCTAGAGACGATTCTAGTGAAGGGCATAAGGAGCGTTACAAGAAGCGGGTCAAGGCAGATGTCGAATGTGTTGCAACATCAGCAGCTATATTCTGGCATCTATGTCGAATGTGCTGCAACATCAGCATCAGGCCATGCCCACTGCTGGTGACATAATGTTGAACCTTAAGGAGCTCTTCGGACACCAGAATCGGGCAGCTAGGCAGTTGGCGATGAAAAATCTGATGACGACCACTATGGTCGAACGGACACCTGTTAGGGATCATGTCCTGAAAATGATGGCCCACCTCAATGAGATTAAGGTGCTTGGAGGAGCCATCGACGGGGAATCCCAGGTCGATATAATACTCCAATCTCTGCCTAGGAGTTTTGAGCAGTTCCGACTCAACTATAACATGAATAAGCATGAGTATACGTTGGGGGAACTCCAGGCGGCAGAGGGCCTCTTTCATCAGAACTAGCAAGCCTTAGTTACTCAAAAGGTTTCTACTTCTATGCCGAAAGGTCGGAAGAAGAAGAAACAAGGTGGGTTTAAGAAGGCAGCAGCATTGCAAGGACCCCAGACTGGCGTGAAGAAGCCGAAAGGCAAGTGCTTCACGTGCAAGCAAACTGGGCACTGGAAGGCGGACTGCCCCCGTCAACAAAACAAAGGTATTTCTTCAGCCTTAGTCATTGAAACATGTTTAGTGGTGTTATCTACCAGTACCTGGTGCGTAGATACAGGAGCCACTGACCATGTCTGCAATACTCTGCAGGGGTTCCAGGAAACCTGACGGCTAGCTAATGAAGAAATTGTGGTCTACATGGGTGATGCTACAAGAGTGGCAGCGGTTGTAGTGGGAGTTTTTTATTTGTCTTTTGAGAGAAATAAAGTGTTAGTTCTGAGAGATTGCCTTTATGTACCCTCATTTAGAAAGAATTTAATTTCAGTTTCTAAGTTGTTTAAGGATGGATATTTTGTTACTTTTGATAATAAGGTTGTTATTAAAAGAAATAGAGAGACTATCTATTCGGGTACAATGGTCGGCAATCTGTATACTCTAGAACCAATAACTCTCACGATGCATACTGAAGCAAATAGCTCATCATCTAACTCAAATAAGAGAAAGGAGCCTTCTAAGTTGAAAATGAATTTTACAACACTTTTCATTACCGACGCCTGAGGTGGATCGAATTTCGGAGCAGAGGGTCATTGTCGGCGTTGGAATCTCGAAGTCGAAGCTGGTCGGAGCGTAGCACTTGAACGAAAAGTCTTGGAGCGTTGAGAGCGATGTGTTTTGAAGCCTTGGGGGTGAACCCCCTTTTATAGCACCCATGGGGGTGCTTGTGTCGATGGGGGCGCCTACACGTGGCCTTCCCTGCGCGATCTCTTATCCGCAGGCTCGGTCAGCGCTTATCCATCTTCACTGGGGTGCCTGAGTTGATGGGGGCGCCCGTGACCTCACGGGCGCCTGAGCTGCCTTGGTCCAGAGGCTTCGCGATAGTGGTTTGGTTTTTGCCTTTACACTGGGGCACTCGTATCCATATGGGTGCCTAGCCCCAGTGAGGCGCCCCACTCCATTGGGGCGCCTGAGCTGCAGAAGCAACATTCCTTCGTTCCCTGCAAAAGCAACATTCCTTCGCTGGGGCGTGAAGAGGAAGCCCTAGCGAAAGAAGATTCTAGTGAGCATAAGCGGGATGTGCAAGCTCTGATAGTTAGTGGTGCTAGAAGACGGAAGGTCATTTTTGCCTTGCCCTTTTATTGGGAGAGAGTCACCCTCGTGCGAGAATAGAGGCGCAACACGTGAACGATGATAACTGCGAATCTCGAGGCGTCGTCGTTTATTATGGCCGCCGGTTGGTATAGCCCTACTAAGCGTATCAGGGGGAGATCATGCAGAAAAAACCCTGCCACATTGCAGTACTCCATTCGCTAGAGCGCTCTTTCGCTATTAAGATGCCTCATGCGCTCTTAATGGGTGATGGACAACTATCATTACCGGGCCTCGAAACTCACGGGGACTTTTGGATTTATTCAAAGGACCGCCTCGGGCCAAGGGATGAATGTTTCGATTCCTCGGACCCGACAAGTTATCAAGAGAAAAGGAATGGTAATAGGGACCCCGCAGATACTTAGCTTCCCCTCATTGTACCACCAGCCTAATCAGTCAGTTACACTTCCTTCGATTAGACTTAAGGGGGGACTTGTGATAGGGATGAGCATCCCGGGGTGGACACGTGGCACGGGGAAGCTACGTGGCAGGGCTCACCGAACTAAGCCCCGAGGTCAGACCGGCAATCGGGCTCCCGAGACTACCTTGGGAGAATGGAAGAAAGCCCCCGAGGTCAGACCAGGAATCAGGCTTCCGAGACTATCTCGGGAAAATGAATGAAGGCCCCGAGACCAGCTCGGGAGATGAAATTCTGAGACTGACTCAAGAGAGTGGAGCCCTAAGATCAACATATGAGTCAGAAAGTCCAACCTCAAGTATCCGTCCCTCCTTCCATAATAGGAAAGTTATCGGATAATTAATATTCGCAACGCACGATAATTAAGGCTTTAATTATCGTAGCGGTCATTACCAAAAGATAGGATATCTATCAAGTAACCGATAATTAAGGAACGTGAAGGAGAACGTGGGGACACATGTGATAAAAATCTCAGGTATATAAGATGCCTCGGCATCCAAGTAAGGGGATAGACTTTCCAAAGTTATAGCAAACTTGATTCCTCGTTGTCCTTCAATAAAAGATAGAGTTTTGACTTGAGCGTCGGAGAGGACTTCACCGGAAAATCTCCCGGTGTGTTCCTTAACGCTCATGTTAATCTCGTAGGACGTAGACATCCTCTCTCCGTCATCGTCATCATAGGTTGTACTTTGGTGACTCGTCATTCTCGTTATTCGCTTCAGGTATACACATGATTATGTAATCTGAAAATATTCAGAAGCTGGATGCAATAATAAACAGAAGGATGAGTTTCTCGAATAATGAGAGTTGGATTCTTATCTAATATAAATAAGAGGGAATTATATTTCAGTATTCTATAATTTAGAAAAATATATATAATTTGAAAATATATATATATATATATATATATATATATATATATATATATATATATATATATATATATATATATGATTCTCAAAACTATAATGTAGTCTTTATACTTGAATAATTTTAGTGCAAATCGATGGAAAATCATGAAAACACCGAAAAGATTAAAAAAAAACTCTTACATTAAAATATTAAAAAAAAAATTTATATATATATATATATATATATATATATATATATATATATATATATACGGGTTTGATCTCCCGCGCGACAACAAAAGACGCGCGCCCGTGCGCGACAGCGTAGCCTGATCGGTCCCGTGACCGATCAGGCGATCAGGCACTCTCTGAGGGCGGCGAGCCGGTGACTAGCAATGACGGGCGGAGGGTGTGACGAGTCCGACGGGTTCACCAATCCCTCTTGGTTATAGTATGGTGTTCGGGGCGCCGGCCGGAGGCCGCCATTGGTTAGCAAGTCCCGACGGGTTCACCAATCCCTCTTGGTTATAGTATGGTGTTCGGGGCGGCGGCTGGAGGCCGGCGTTGGACAGCAAGCCCCGACGGGTTCACCAATCCCTCTTGGTTATAGTATAGTGTTCGGGGCGCCGGTCGGAGGCCGTCGTTGGTTAGCAAGCCCCGACGGGTTCACCAATCCCTCTTGGTTATAGTATGGTGTTCGGGGCGGCGGCTAGAGGCTGCCGTTGGTCAGCAAGCCCCGACGGGTTCACCAATCCCTCTTGGTTATATTATGGTGTTCGGGGCGCCGGCCGGAGGCCGCCGTTGGTCAGTAAGTCCCGACGGGTTCACCAATCCCTCTTAGTTATAGTATGATGTTCGGGGCGTCGGTCGGAGGCCGCCGTTGGTCAGCAAGCACAAACGGGTTCACCAATCCCTCTTGGTTATAGTATGGTATTCGGGGCGCCGGCCGGAGGCCGTGGTTGGTCAACCGGAGAGTGCCTGATCGGTCACGGGACCAATCAGGAAGGGCGATCGCGCACAGGCGCGCGGCTTTTGTCGCGCGGGAGATCACTGCTATATATATATATATATATATATATATATATATATATATATATATATATATATATATTATATATATATATATATATATATATATATATATATACCTTTTGTCTGATATTCCTATAATATTTCTATCTAATTTGGAAAAATATGATATTTCTATAAGATCAGTGTGGGTCGATAGAGGAGGGTGAATATCAACTCGAATGTTTGCCAGAATTTCGTTGGAAAACTTCATCTTTCTATCAGGGTTAGTACACAATGGAAAATAAAATAAAAGAAAGACAACAGAACACGCGGGATTTACTTAGTTCCCAACCCCCCAGGGTCAGTACATCCAAGGCCTAAGCACTCAACGTGAGTCCACTAGTGGTCTCCTTTCCGGACTTTCCGGAGGTGGAGAAACCTGTCTTATAGTTTGAATTACAAACAAAGAATAAATAAATTTAACTCGTAAATAAAAGGAAAATCAAACAAAAACTCGGCCAACTCTGGAAGTCTGAAGTGCAACGCACTTCCTCCTGGAGTCTCCTTGGTCGCAGAGCTTCGACTTGAGCGCGTTTACTTCACTCGGAATGCTTTAGCGGATATGAAAGTTGATGTACTGAGATGAGGGGTCGAACCCCTTTATATAGCCTGTTCTGGGGTGCTTGATAAGGCTAGGGTGCCTGTCACGTAGCGGTCAAACCTGATCCGTAACTACGAACTCGGCGCAGGGATAAACACTACATCCCAGGCGCCTAGGATGTTGGGCGCCTGACCCTTATAGGGCGCCTGGGTTACCAGGCGCCTAATTCCATTCAGGCGCCTAGGAACCCTTTTCCCAGGCTTGTTTGTTTTGTGTTTTCTCTCCTATCTTGCCTCCAACTCCAGGTACCTGCAAGACAACAAAACACACAACAAACGCACAAATAATCTTTGTCTTAATTGATTGGTTCTGACTTTGGATTTCACCTGAAACCCTAGGTTGAACCGACGCCTAATGTTCCCTTTCCCGGGGAACGCGTCCTCACCTACTCCACACTGGAGAAGTTACCTTTGCCAACCGGGACCTCCAGTTGGACTTTCACTCAACCTCTGAGAACTCGAATTTTGAGACGTCCGACTTTGACCCGTCTCTACTTCTGTTCGCGATTCTTGCTCGACTAAAGCTTTTGCCAACCGGGACTTCCGACTGGACTTTTGCTCGGCCTCCGAGAACTCGGATCTCGAGACATTTGACCTCGACCCGTCTCTACTTCTGTTCACAATCCTCGCTCGGCTAAGACTCCGTTGCCCGATCCCCGACCAGGACTTAGTGCTCAGTCTCCCGGATCAAGACTTCGTGCCCAACTTCACTCACTAGGACTTAGTCCACCTAGCTTCACTCACTATGACTCAGCTTCACTCATCAGGATTTAGTTCACCTAACTTCACTCACTAGGATTTCTTTCACCTAACTTCCTTTGCTAGGATCCAACTTCACTCACCAGGATTTAGTCCAACCTAGCTTCACTTGCTAGGACCCAGCTTCACTCACCAGGGTTTCTTTCACCTTAATCACTTCTTTGCTAGTCATCATGATCCTGACTAGACTTCTTCCAATCTTTAGGTAAATATAATCTCAAACCTTAAGTTCGATTTGGTTTAATCCCTTGGTCAAACTGGCCAACCTTGGGTTCTATTCACTCTGCCAAACATCAGACCCTGTTTGGCTAACCTTTTGTTAAACTGATCAAACCTGGGTTTATCCTACCAAACATATGATCCTGTTTGGTTTAACCCTTGATCATTTTGACTACACCTTATATTGTCTAAGATATATAATGTCACTAACTTTAGTATATTGTCAAAAACATCGAAACCTTAGAGGATGATTGTTCATCACTGATGCATTTTGCAGTAACAATTTCTACAACATTCCTCGTAGATTCCAATTTGAAAACTAGTAGTAATATAATATTTCTATCGCATTCCTTATAAATTTAAAAATCATGATCAATTTAAGCATATACACAACCATAGTATTCCAAACATGCCAAGCAAATTGATAGAATCATAGAGTTCCAATTCACCCTATAAACAATCGCACCACCAATCTAAGCATAAAGATAACTATACAATACAGTGTTCAAATTAAAGTTTATTGATGGGGAGTTTGTATTCTTCGTTCTTCTCTATTTTCATATTCCTTGATGAATAACCATGTTCAGTCCTTCATTTCCTCTTAATTACTATTTGCATAGGAATTGTTATCGTCTATCATATCTATGACAATCCACTTTAACCACCCATGAGTGATGCAATCATAATACAACCTACCTGAATTTTTTTTTTTTTTGAAATTTTGATACCAAAGTAGTTGTATTTCTACTACAAATATAAGAGATATTTTTAAATCGTAAGTTATCTATTATGGCGTTATGTAAGAATCACAATTTAATTTTCAAATCGTAAGTTTATACTAACATTATTCAAGTATAGAGACCGTGATTAGTTTTTTTGAAAGTGTGAGAATCGCGATTTTATTTTCTAAAAGTATAACGACCATGATATAATTTTTTAAAAGTATGAGGATGTATTTTCTCTTAACTATAAAATATCGGAATATAATTTCCTCTATAATTTATGTGGTATTTAAATTATTCGTGGTGCCGGACTGTCCTTATGATTATTTGTATTTTTCAAATTTATTTAATGAGAGAGTGGTCATCAATAGGCTCTTTGTGAATGAGGAATAGATATACCTTGATACTTGGACTTTAAATCACTCATTATTTTATTGGGTCGTCCAACTGAAGGAAGAATAGATATACCTCACACTTTGCTTTATTTTTTTTGGTTTTTTAATATAAACATGTAATTCAAGTGAAAATTAAACTACTCAAAATCATAATGAGTTAATTAGTTAATATTTGCATGTACTTTAATTGTCAGTCCTATCATGCACCGTGTACTCGAGAAACGGTAAATAAATCAAGTGAGTAATTACTTTAATTGGCACTCCTATCATGCACTATGTACTTTAATAAATTGATGTCTAACCTATAATTGTCATTATGAGATTTGAAATTAAATTCTAATAATTAAAATTAGATATTTATCCTTTCTTATACATCAATCATTGTCCAAATTAACGATCTCTATAATTTACCTCCTCCATTTTGATACTATGACAGATTGATGAGGACACTTGAACGAGCAAATTATCTTTTACCAATAAACAATAAATAAATTGAGTAGTTTGATATTCAAGTTAAGTAAGACTTTATTTATATTCGTTGCTTCCAGGGTATAGCATAGACGTTAAGGATACGATATTTCTGACGTAATGATTAAGAATTGATTCTCGAAAGTTAATGACCTAATATTTTTCACTATACATCTTCTGTCTGTGTATCTGAATTTATCTTTATTTTATTTGTTGGGTTGGCTCTAAGAGATCGCTGAAGTAGCGGATCTATCTTTTTTCATTTATATTTGTTGAATATATATTAAGTTAAATAAATAAATAAGTAAATTTAAATAAATTTATTAAATTAAAAGAATAAGTATGAATATAAATTTCTTTATTTTATTAATTATTGATAAATAAAATTTATGAATCGTATTTATCTATAAATCTCTCGTCAAATTTATAAATAAATTAAAAAAAATCCTTTTAAATGATGAAACAAGATTAAAATATAAATGAAATTATCATTAAACATGCTCACAAATGTAAAAAATTGTAAATAATCAAATAATTCAGAATGAAAATTTTGACAACATCTAAATTAATCAAATCTTACGTTTAATAAAATTAAATTCGAATAATTATTTTAACAACATACTTAATTTAGTTCTTGCTAGGACACGCCGAAAGTTAGAGGATGTGATTAACTTCGCTTTTGCTCGATGTAGATTTGTCGTAGCAGAAGACTTGAGCAAACGATAATACTCTTAACTTTATAGGGTATCTACCTCCTTAAGGTAACTAAATTCCGTCGAAAAATATCAGATACATTTCCGACGGAAATCGGGTATTTTCGTCGGAATTTTCCGATGGAAAACTCGCCCATTTCCATCGGAAATTTCCGACGGAATTGCGGTTCCGACGGAAATAGTAATTCCGTCGGAAAGAAAATTCCATCGGAAATATTACTAACAGTACAAGAATTCCGTCGGTAATTCCTTATCGACGGATTTCACTCCGATGGAGAAAATTCCGTCGGAATTCTATCGGTAAGTATGTTTACCAACGGAATTCCGTCGAAAATGTTGTTTTTTATGGTAGTATAATCTAAGGATCTACCCTTTCTAACTCTCACATTTACTATGAAAGTCTCTTTCGTAAAGGTAGAGAAGTCTTGTACAAGCTCACGAAAAAATACAACAAGAACTTAAGCAAATTAATATAAATGAAATCACTCACAATTTACACAAATGAAACTCTTACTTGTCTTGCTTTCTTCTTCTTGCTTGGAATGACCTCTTGAAGTGCAGGAACACTTGCTCAAGAATTGACGAAGAAGGAGAAGTGATGCTGCTTTCAAATTGTGTGGAAAACCTTTTATATCGCATCGACCTAGAGTTTCTAATTGATTGCCTAATCGATTACCACGTCAAATCTAACCGATCAACGACCATTTTTCAAAACTTAATCGATCACCCAATCGATTAAAGTTTCTTAATCAATTAGCCAATCGATTCAGTACCTTACTATGTTCTTACAAAATGGCCTTAATCGATTGCCAAATCAATTAAGTCCTATTCTATTCTTGAGACAAAAGATGCCCAATCGATCGATTGGGATTAGCCTTGATCTATTACTAAATTGATCAAGAGTCTTTCTATTTTCACGATAAAACAACACTCATTTGATAACCCAATCGATTAGGAGGATTTCTGTTTTCGTGACAAACCATCTCAATCGATTGCCTGATCGATTGCTCAAACTCTAACTTCCCAACCCAAGTCTAAGGTTCACTTTGCCCAACTTTTGGTCAACCGTAACCTGCTATGACTTTCCATTGCCTAGTTCCCAACTAGGACTCCTCTCGTGTCAAGTTTTTAGTCTCAACTAACCAACCTTGGACTTCACCTAATTCTCAACAAGGTCTGTCAGTCCCACTAGGACTTCTCTCATGCCAAGTGTTTAGCTCTTATCTAACCCACTTTGGACTTCACCTAGTTCTTTACTAGGTATGCGTAGTCCTACTAGGACTTCTCTTATGTCAAGTGTTTAGCTCCCAGTTAACTCACCTTGGACTTCACTTAATTCCCAACTAGATCTGCCTAGTCCCACTAGGACTTCCTTTTGCCTAACGCAGTTAAGTCTAGTCTCTCGGTAGACTTCCACTTTGTTAATGTGTGATCCTCCCAGATCTGCTTGGACTTTTTCAGTCAAGTATTCAATCAACCTTAACTTGACTTATTTCACACAACATCCAAATATCATTATCAAATGTTGAAATTCAAGTTTATCTGAGCTTAATTATAATAATCAACCTTGACTAAAAACGATTGTACCACGGATCTGACTTAATTAGTTTATTAAATATTTAAACTTATATATGTACTTAATTAACTTTAAATCATGAACGTTTATTTCATTCCTCTTCCTCCTATTTCTCCCTTTTGTCACTTTTTTATTGCCCTTAAAGCTATGATACAGTTTTTAGTAAAAAATAATGATTAACGAGATTTTTTCAATGTTGAATGATCGATTCAGTCTCACAAAAATTTCTCATCAATCACCAGGGTAAATCGGGAAGCGCTCATGGTGGGCGGCCTAGAAGCTCAGCGTCCCAGAGTTCGTGCCCCATTTGAAGGAAAAATTCTTACAAATACGTCGTGGCTGAGAATCGAACCGCGGATGCCTAGGATAGCGACTAATCGTCCTATCGCGGTGGGAAAATTCCGTGGGACCAGACCGATCATCTTAAATTTATCTGCTACCTGTCTGACATTTTTTTTTATGATACAATTTTTAGTAGAAAGATGTCAAATTGTCATCTAAATAATTAGTGGGAAATTTTCTTCTCATCTATTTTTTTCCGCCTCTTTCTTTTTACGCTCATGATTATAATACATGTTTCGGAAGGAATCAACGTCGACGGCCAGTCACCAGGGTTCAACCCACGAGGATGCTGATGTTAAGGGAGGAACTCTGTGCCCAGCGATATCAACACGAGCGTTAGGGGAACACGCCAGAGGTTGTCCGGCGGAGCCCACTCCGACGCTCAAGTCAGTGCCTCGATGTAGAGGGAAAAAAGTAGAAGGTAGAAAGATGTATAAGTAGCAGAGAATGTCTAACTCTCTTACAAGAGAGGTTGGAATACCTTTTATACCTGCGGCGGCCATCCACGAGTCCCCACGATCTTCGCCACGTCCCCGTGATTATCGGTTAATGGTTCACCCTGGTAACGGTCGTCGCGATTCCTCAATCTGGGTCGTTGCGATGATTAAGGTCTTTATGGATGTTGATCATAGGTAGTAATTACTCCGTCATAATGGATGAGGATGACCCGTTGATCCGAGAAAAATGACCTCTGCTTGAGTGTTCCTTGGGCTTACTATCCCGAGATGATCTCGAGGTTCTTTGGCCCGGGGATCCCGGGTATTCGTCTCTCCGAGGTGCACTCGGGGACCTACCCCCCGAGGTAAACTCGAGGGTGTCTTCCTGAAGCTATCTTCGAGGTTATAACTACTCGAGTCGGTCTCTGGGTCCCCTCTCCTGAGAGGATCTCGGGTGTCCCGCCAAGGGAGTCGTTCCGACTTAGTGGATTTTGCCATACAGCTTCTTCAATCCCCGTGTCCGTCACGGGGTATTCAACCCATCACAAGTCCTTCCCTTCAAGTATGATCGAAGGAAGTATGTCTGACTGATTAGACTGGTAGTGTGATGAAGAAGCTATGCCCAGATGGCCTCTCCACCTTCTGCTACTTCGCTGGTAGCATTCTGGGTCTGAGGAAGTAGTCCATGCAACCCAGGACTCCAGCTAGTTTTTTTAATACGTCCAGCATTCTCGCAAATTTTGTTGCGACACTCTGACGGCTATCCCAGGCCCTTTATAGGTGTGTGGGGTCTTGTAATGGCGACATGATCACCCAGTGAATGTGGCCTCGCCATGTGCCTCCTCCCCCCTTGTGCGCGATATCTCTCCGATACACGCCGTGGGTCATACGAAGCGACGACAGTAAGGGCTAGCGTCCCCTCGGGATGACCAATCAGCGTCATTAATGTTGATGCAGTCTGACCCTGATTGTTGTTTTGGTGTTGACATCGATTTTAGTTTAGATTGATGATTATGATGATGATTAAGTCCTGATCGGGGATTAGGCATGGTATGGAAAATCCTAGCTTGGAGGGCTAGGTGTTGGAAAATCCTAACCTGGAGGGTTAGATGCTGAAAATCCTAGCTCGGAGGGCTAGGTGTTGGAAAATCCTAACCTGGAGGGTTAGGTGTGAAAAATCCTAGCTTGGAGGGCTAGGTGTGTGGAAAAGTCCTAACTTGGAAGGGTTGGGTGAAAAGTCCTAACTTGGAGGGTTAGGTGAAAAGTCTCAACTTGGAGGGTTAGGTGAAAAGTCCTAGCTTGGAGGGCTAGGTTGGAAAAGTCCTAACTTAGAAGGGTTGGATGAAAAGTCCTAGCTTGAAGGGCTAGGTGAAAAGTCCTAACTTGGAGGGTTAGGTGAAAATTCCCAACTTGGAGGGTTAGGTGAAAAAGTCCTAGGTTGGAGGGCTAGGTTGGATGAAATCCTAGTTTGGAGGGCTAGGTTTGAGTCCCTGGATCGGTCTAGTGACCGATCAGGGAAGTTGACACGCTGCTCCTTCGTGGATCGGTCCGGTGACCGATCCAGCGATGACTGATCGGTCTGGTGACCGATCAGGGAGCACACAGTGAGGTTGGGAACCTACTGTGCGTCTCCTGATCGGTCTGGTGACCAATCAGGGAGCAGGCAGTTGCCTCACTGCTTGGCTTCTGATCGGTCCGGTGACCGATCAAGGAGCAGGCAGTTCACTCACTGCCTTGCTCCTGATCGGTCTGGTGACCGATCAGGGAGCACACAGTGAGTTGAGTTCCCCCGCTGATCAGCTCCTGAACAGTCCGGTGACCGATCCACGACCTAGGATCTGATGTCCGCGATTATTGTTCACTCAGAAGTGGACCGATCAGGCTTGAGCCTGATCGGTCAGTGGCTATCCTGATCGATCTGGTGACCGATCAGGCTTCACTCTGATCGGTCGGGTGACGATCAAGCCTGTGTCGCCGCGAAAGCTGGGAGTCCTAGCAAAGCGGTGGATCGGTCTGGTGACCGACCCACAAGCCCTAGATCGGTCTGGTGACCGATCACTTTAATTCAAAATGCACTGTCAGACGCTTTGATCGCGTCTGAACGTATCTGATTCTCTGCACTTAATCTCTGATACTCGATTTTCTGCTTGATATGTTGTGCTAATGCTCTGATTAAGCTGCAGGTGACAGGGAAGGATTCAAACACTCAAGGAGAGTCAATGGAGGCCTTTCCTTGGAGCAGGTTTGTCCGTTTTCCATCTCAGGTTGCAACGGACGCTAGCGCTGGCTGGAGCTGCTGACTGGAGCTGGTCTGAGGGAGGCTCAGGGAGTCCAGAAGAGCTCAGTAGTGGCTGGTGGTTGCAGGTGAGCAGCTGGAGGCTGCAGTGAGGTGGTGACCTGGCAATAGTGGAAGGACTTAAGCGCTTGGTGGCGAACAAGTCTCCACAACTCTGATCAGTAACGCTACATGCTTGTGTTCTCAGTTGTTCCATCGTTCTTGAGCAAGCAGCTACAATCTTTGAAGCAACCATCCCTTACTTGAGCACTTGGAGGAAGAAACAAGAGGCTTGGTGAGTCCATCAGCGAGAAGACACGAAGAAGGGAGTTCTTGCGTGAGATCGTCGCTAGGTGGAGCTCGAGTGAAGCGTTGCTTGTGTTCTTGTCTGTCCTAAGTGCTAAGTAAGATCTTTCTTGTGTTTCATTGTGCTTAAAACTCTATCTTTGTTGAAACGCTGTGGAGAGATTACTCCACGGAGAAGAGGTTGCTTTCTATCCGGGTTTTCCGGGGCTTGATCTACCCACGATCAAGGGATCGCCCACCTTATGGGCACGCCAAGGAGTAGGGGCAAGTTATCCCCGAACCTTGTAAATCCTCTTGTTAGCGTTTTTGTTCTTGTGATTAACTTAGTTTTAGTTTTCTGCATACTCTGTTTTCCTTGTGCTTCCACTGTGCTACTGACCTTTGAGTTGCAGAAATTTCGATAAGTGCTAAACTTCAAGTGTCTGGCTATATTCACCCCCCCCTCTAGCCATCCAAGTTCCAACAATTGACATGCTGCTCTCTTATTTAATAGATGTGCAGCTCCTCTCTATAAAAGCGGGTGCAACGACACCCTTCAGCCTCCTTGCCCTATCCCTGTTTAAGCATCCTCCTTCTTCTGCTATTCGTCTTGCTGCTGCGCCCCTTTTACAAGGGTAAGTCTCCTTCTGCTTTCTCCTCTCCTCAATCCCCATGGGTTCAGTGGAGAAAAAAAAGAAAACCCAAGGTGACGATAAGGGCTCCTTGGGGGAACTAGGATACCATACGGAATGGTACGATACCATCTCTTCCAGGGTTAGGTTGGAATCCCTCCAGGCCGCCTGTCGGAGATACGGTATCCCAGAAGGCTGGGAGGTGAGAGTTCCGACCCTAAGCCAACCACCTATAGAAACCCCTAATGATTTTTACACTTTTTTCCTGGGATAGGTAGAACTAGGGCTTCGTTTCCCCATCCTCCCTTTTACATGAGTGTTGGTAAATACTTCAGTATCCCTCTGTAACAAATGGAATGCCTTTGCCCAGATAGGCGGAGCTTTTGTACTCTTCAAACTTTTTGACATTCCTCTGACCCCCCCCCCATTCTTTCATTTTTTTTTCTTTGTTCCGGTTGGGTCCCGGGGGCATTTGGCTTTACTGCTCGTTCTGGTCATAGGTTCCTGGGGGGCCTTCCCTCCTCCCACAAGGGATGGAACGAACGGTTCTTCTATATCTAGCTTCCTGAGCGTCCCTTCAATCCTATCCACTGAACGGAAAATCTACCACCTATCCCAGACCTCGGTGACTCCAGCGGGAGGTGGGATATCAGAGGGCTAGGGGTATCCTGGGGGGGATGGAGTTCCACGGCCTCCAACTGGTGCAATGCGAGGAGCTCCTTTATCGGGATGAGCTTAGTCCAAAAGTCACGAGCCTTAGCCCTAGTCTTCGTAAGTTTCTTTTTGTCTTGTACGTTTCTTGGTTAATGCTAACTGATGCCCTTTTGTCTCTATTTTGTAGACAACGTCATGTTATCCCGAGTAATGAACCGAATCCTGAAGTGGGACCAGGCCAACGAACAGGCATTGGTTCCTGCTTCAGCTTCGTCTGCTCCTGTAGGCGCCTCCGTTGAGGGCTGCGAGGAACTGGCCGAGCCCTCTGGAGATCGGGAGACCCCGGAGGCTCCCCAAGATATTGTAGCATCAAAGCTGCCGACGGACCCTGCAGGGGGTTCCAATGCCTCTCCTGTCGAGGTACCAGAGGGAGAAGTTGCACCCCCTCCCTCTGTCGCACCCTCCGAGACCCAAGCTACCGAGAAAAGACGGCGGAAGCAGCTAGTCGATAGGGATCGCCCCCTGAAGAGGTTGAAGAAGGGCATATCCTCGGAGTTTCTAAGCTCTGCTGCTGACGAGGATGCAGCTCTCCGGTCCCCGAGAGTTCGGGAAGAACCTTCTTCCCTCGCGGCCACGACCCCCGGTCCCATCGTCGGCGACCCGGTTCCCCCGACCGACCTTCCCACTGCCCCACGTGGTAAGGAGGCGTCCAAGGACGTGCTCAGTTCCCACCGGAAGGTCCCTGTGGCGAAGAAGATGGTGACAGAGGGCTCCCAATTCATCCGGATAAAGGGGGTCCTCTCAGATGATCCGCAGCGGACTTCTAGCTCAGAGGAGGACGTCCCCGACCCGAGAGATATCCCTAGTCAGTCAGGACCCCCTGCTAAGGAAATTCTTTCTCCTCCCATTCGGCGGGGGCGGTTGCTGGATCAGCTCGATATCTGGGCATGCTATATCAGTCTCTACTGACGGTGATTATATTTGGGTTATCCCTCCCTATTTTGTTGCCTTGCCTTGACTATCTTTGTCCCACACTGTAGGTTGCCTCTAATTGTGCGGCTACGAGCCTCCTGTTGTGCTTTGAGGGAGTCACTGAAGACCTTCTCCAACGAGTGGCGGCAGCGGAGGCGAAGGCTGGCCGGACCCGCGAGGTCAGCCTCCTGCAGTTGGAGGTCAACCGAGCCCTCGGGGTGAAGATAGAGCATTGTCTCAGCACCTTAATAGCTTCTGAGGATACTCTACGGTTATAGACTCCGGGAACGCCTCGAGTCCGAGAAGAACCAAGCTCTCACTGAGGACTTGCAGAAACTACCCCAGGAGCGGGAGCGGCTTCAAACTCAGACGAAGGAGCTATCTGATAATGTCAGACTCCTGGAATCTGCAAAGAAAGCCCTGGAGGATCAGAATGAGGAACGGGAGCGCCTAATGACTGAAGAATACGATTTAGAGCTATCGGCCTCTTATGCTGCCTACCTCCAGGAGCAGGTTACCCAGGCCTAGGCCCAAGCTTCCGCCGCTACCCAGAAGCTCCAAGAAATGCTGGGGGCTCAGGATTGTCTGCTCCGAGAGGTGGCGACGCTAAATACCGCCAAGGAGGAGGTTGAGGCCAAGCTACAGCAGCAGTAGAGTGATCATGCAGCCCAACTGTCCAAGGCCGAGGTGGAGTCCAAGGCTAAGTTCCTGCAATCGGAGGAGTACGTTGAGATTTTAGCCGGGTAGGCATTGAAGCGCCTCAAACAGGGCTTCTATGGTACTATCCGTCTGTTGGAGAAGGATCAACTACTGAAATCAGGATCCGACTTGAGCGCTATAACTGTCCACCGGGTCTGGAACGAGCTCACTCCTGAAGAGCAGGAACTATAGGAACCTCCTTGACCTGGGCCCTGGCTCCCTGGTCGCTCCTTGCCTACTGCACATTCTTCTTAGTAGTAGGGTTTTGCCATTCTTGGCCGGGCATGTGCAGCACAGAGGCCAAGCCTACTCACCAAGAGGCAGTAGAGTTTTTCAGCTCTTGGCCGGGCATGTGCAGCACCGAGACCAAGCCTACTCATCGAGAGGCAGTAGGATTTTACAGCTTTTGGTCGGGTATGTGTTGCACCGAGGCCAAGCCTACTCACCGAGAGGCAGTAGGGTTTTACAACTCTTGGTCGGGTATGTGCAGCACCGAGGCCAAGCCTACTCACCGAAAGGCAGTAGGGTTTTACATCTCTTGACCGGACATATGCTGCACCGAAGCCAAGCCTACTCATCGAGAGGCAGTAGAGTTTTGCAGCTTTTGGCTGGGCATGTGCAGCACCAAGGCCAAGCCTACTCACCGAGAGGCAGTAGGGTTTTAAGCTCTTGGTTGGCATGTGCTACACCGAGGCCAAGCCTACTCACCAAGAGGCAGTAGAGTTTTACAGCTCTTGGTCGGGCATGTGTTGCACCGAGGCCAAGCCTACTCACCGAGAGGCATAGGGTTTTGCAGCTCTTGGGCGGGCATGTGCTGCACCGAGGCCAAGCCTACTCACCGAGAGACAGTAGGGTTTTACAGCTCTTGGCCAGGCATGTGCTGCACCGAGGCCAAGCCTACTCACCGAGAGGCAGTAGGGTTTTACAGCTCTTGGCCGGGCATGTGCTGCACCGAGGCCAAGCCTACTCACCAAGAGGCAGCAAGGTTTTACAGCTCTTGGCCGGACATGTGTTGCACCGATGCCAGCCTACTCACCGAGAGGCAGTAGGGATTTACAGCTCTTGGCCGGGCATGTGCAGCACCGAGGCCAAGCCTACCCACCGAGAGGCAGTAGGGTTTTACAGCTCTTGGTCGGACATGTGCAACACCGAGGCCAAGCCTACTCATTGAGAGGCAATAGGGTTTTGCAGCTGTTGGTCGGGCATGTGCAGCACCGAGGCATGCCTACTCACCGAGAGGCAGTAGGGTTTTACAGCTCTTGACCAGACATGTGCAACACCGAGGCCAAGCTTAATCACCGAGAGGCAGTAGGGTTTTGCAGCTCTTGGCCGGGCATGTGCAGCACCGAGACCAAGCCTACTCACTGGGAGACAGTAGGGTTTTGCAGCTCTTGGTCGGGCATGTGTAGCACCGAGGCCAAGCCTACTCACCGAGAGGCAATAGGATTTTGCAGCTCTTGGCCGGGCATGTGCTGCACCTAGGCCAAGCCTACTCACCGAGAGGTAGTTGACTTTTACAGCTCTTGGCCGGGCATGTGCAGCACCGTGGCCAAGCCTACTCACTGAGAGGCAGTAGGGTTTTACAGCTCTTGGCCGGGCATGTGCTCCACCGAGGTCAAGCCTACTCACCGAGAGGTTAGTACAGTTTTACAGCTCTTGGCCGGACATGTGCAGCATCGGGCCAAGCCTACTCACCGAGTGGCAGTAGGGTTTTACAGCTCTTAGCAGGGCATGTGCAGCACCGAGGCCAAACCTACTCACCGAGAGGCAGTAGGGTTTTGCAGCTCTTGGCCAGGCATGTGCTGCACCGAGGCCAAGCCTACTCACCGAGAGACAGTAGGGTTTTACAGCTCTTGCCGGGCATGTGTTGCACCGAGACCAAGCTTACTCACCGAGAGACAGTAGGGTTTTACACAGGTAAAGCTTTAGCGCTTTCCGCGTAATATTCTTTTTACTCATTTTATTTATTGAATTGCAAGGCAGTGTAAATAAGGAATACAGCAGGCAAGCAAACAACTCAATACCTCACCGAGTACGATAAGGGCGGAGATGGTTGGCATGCCATGACCTTTCCACTTCTTGCCTTTATTATCTTCTAGATAATAGCTATCCCCGGTGAGCTTTTTGACCATAACATACGATCCATCCCACTGCAGCTCCAGCTTCCCAAGGTCGTCGACCGACTTGATCCTTTTCCAGACCTTGTCACCAACCTCAAAGTTGCGGGCGATCGCTCGACGATTATAGGGTTGCTGCATCCTTCGTCGATATGCTTCCAACTGAGCCGCGACTTTATCCTGCACCTCAGAGATGAGGTCTAGGTCAAACAGCCACTCTTGATCGTTGTCTTCCTTGTGATAGTGTTGCCGTCAGGCAGACTCCTCCCCTACCTCCACTGGGATGACGACCTCAGCCCCATACACCAATTGGAAAGGGCTCTCGCCTGTTCCTTCCCGGGGGTGGTACGGTAGGACCACAGGACGCTAGGGAGTTCATCGACCCAGCTGCTCCCGAAGTGATCTAGCTTTATCTTGAGTCCCAACAAGATTTCGTGATTGACGACCTCAACTTGTCCATTGCCCTGCGGGTAGGCTACTGAGGTGAAGGCATGTCGAATGCCCAATCCCTCGCACCATTCTTTTAGTTTGCGTCTCGAAAATTGTCTTCCATTATCCGATACCAGCTTGTGGGGGATGCCGTATCTGCAGACGATGTCCCTCTATAGGACTTTCATCATCGCAGCCTCCGTAATATTCGCCAGGGGTTCCGCTTCTACCCATTTGGAGAAATAATCGACGAGGACCAGCAAGAACTTCTTCTGCTGTGGCCCAATGGGGAAGGGTCCTATAATGTCCATCCCCCATTGATTGAAAGGGCAGGACACTGTAGATGCTCGCAAGGGCTCGGTCGAGCGGTGAGTCATGTGTTGATGTCTCTAACAGGCTTCACACCCGGCCACGAACTGGAGAGTATCGGCCTGGAGGGTATGCCAAAAGTACCCTCTCAAAATGATCTTCTTGGACAGGGACCTTCCCCCGATGTGACTCCCGTAGATGCCCTCATGTACCTCCCTCATCACATAGTCGGCCTCCTCTAGCCCGACACATTTGAGGAGAGGTTGCGCAAAGGCCCTCCTATACAGTTGATTGCCGACCAGCGTGAATTTGGCCGCCCGACGGTAGAATAGCCGACTTTCTTGGTCCCTGCTTGGAACGATCCCACTGCACAGGAACACCACGTAGGGATCTCTCCAATCAGTTCGGATGCCGCCCCCCCCCCCCCCCGGCTTCCTCTCCAATCTGCGCTACCATCCCCTTCGTGGCACTGGGTTCATTTAGCTTCCAGGTGGAGATAGAGCTAGCCAATTTGGCTAGCTCGTCGACCCGAACATTGTCAGCCCTAGAGATCTTTTGCAAGATAACCTCCATGAAGGAGGCCTTCAGCTGTTTGTAAAGGGCTACATATCTCTGCAGGCGCTCACACCTGACTTCAAAGTCGCCCTTTATTTGCTGCGCCACAAGCTGAGAGTCTGAATATACATTAACCCGACTAGCTCCCAGGTGCTTAGCTGCTTGCAGGGCCGCCAGGATTGCCTTGTACTCAGCTTCATTGTTGGTAGCCTTGAAGTGGAGCCGGATGGATAAATGTAATGTGTCTCCCCGAGGGGAAACCATTAACACCCCCACCCCACTGTGCTGGCTGTTGGATGACCCGTCCACATAGACCTTCCATATTCCTTCGGCCTTGGACTCCGGGATAGTCTCCAACATGAAGTCTGAGAGGGCTTGTGCCTTGATAGCGACGCGAGGCTGATACTCAATACCGTACTCACTTAACTCTGTCATTCATTTGATCAACCGACCCGAAGCTTCGGGATTGCTGAGGGCTCATGCGAGCAAGCCATTGGTGAGGATCACGATGGGATGTGCTAAGAAATACGACCTTAATCTCCAGGCCATTAAGACCAGGGCATAAGTCAGTTTCTCCATCGTGATGTATCGCGTTTCGGCATCCTTTAGGTGATGTCCGAAGAAATATATGAGATATTGCACCCTGTCTTGTTCTCGAACGAGCGCCGAGCCTACCGCCTGCTCTGTGGCCGACAAGTAGACAAACAAGGTCTCCCCTTCCACCGGTTTGTAGAGGATGGGAAGGGCGGCGAGATAAGTCTTCAAATCTGTAAAGGCTTTCTCACACTGTTCATCCCACTCGAACTTGGCCGCCTTTCTTAGAATCTTGAAGAATGACAGGGTCTTATCTGCGGATTTAGAGATGAATCTGGACAGCGTCGTGATTCTTCCATTCAGTCGTTGCACCTCCTTGAAGTTGTAAGGGGACGACATATCC
Organism: Boesenbergia rotunda; assembly: GCA_024364735.1. Taxonomy (NCBI): domain Eukaryota; kingdom Viridiplantae; phylum Streptophyta; class Magnoliopsida; order Zingiberales; family Zingiberaceae; genus Boesenbergia; species Boesenbergia rotunda. The sequence continues at coordinate 247,502 of JAGFNQ010005996.1, forward strand.
AGAATAGCTTTTACTTTTTTCGAATTGGCCTCGATCCCCCTCTCTGTCACCATGTAACCCAGAACCGGCCTCTCTTTGCGCCGAACAAACACTTAGCGGGGTTCAATTTCGGCCTATTGGACCTTAGGGTGGCGAATGTTTCTTCCAAGTCGGTTATCATGTCGCCTCCCTTGTCAGTCTTGACTAGGATATCGTCCACGCACACCTCAATGTTTCTTCCGATCTAGTGTCTGAAGACTTTGTCCATCATCCGCTGGTACGTGGGCCCGGTGTTGCGCAAGCCGAAAGACATGACGTTATAACAATACATGCCTTCGGCCGTCACAAAACTAACTTTCTCCTGGTCCTCGGGAGCAAGCGGGACTTGGTGGTACCCTTAGTAGGCATCCAATATTGAGATAAACTCACAACCAGCTGTAGAGTCCACTAACCGGTCTATTCGAGGCAGGGAATTGCAGACCCGCCATTTACCTCCCGGCTTAGGGCGGGCTTTATTCAAGTCACGAAAGTCGATGCATACCCGCCATTTACCTCCTGGCTTAGGGACGAGGACTACATTAGCCAGCTAAGCCGGGAATTGCTCTTCTCTAATGTGTCCGGCTTTTGACAACTTCTGAACCTCGTCTCGGATAGCCTTATCTTGCTCTGGTGCAAAGTGCCTCCGTTTCTACTTCACAGGCCGGGCTCCCGAGGTAACATGCAGATGATGCATGGCTAATGCCGGTGGAACCCCTTTGATTTCTTCGGTGGCCCAGGCGAAGACATCTTTGTGGCTCCGCAGGCAATCTACGAGACGACTTCTTAGTTCCGGCGCAAGGTCGAGGGCGATCCGCGTAACACCCCCTCCATGTTGAGGGTGAATCTGCACTTCCTCGCTCCCGAGCTCCCTCCGTTCTTCCTTGGGTCCTTCATCTTCTCGCGGGTCAGTGAGATCCACTTGCTAGTCTTCACGGAATTCCGGTAAGGCCCTGTAAGTGGGATCTAGGTTGATCGTGAGGATCTCCCTTTGATCCAAGGTCCCTCGTGGCGAATCGATCCACTGGTGGATGCATGAGCGTTTCTTTGACGGTGGTAGCTCTTTGGTGATCAAGTTCCTCCTTCATCAGGGTCATGAGTTCTCCCGCTGGCTCTGCCATCGGTGCTCCTTCGGGTGATTTACTCGATTCCCACGGACGACGCCAAACTTGTTCCGGAAGGAATCAACGTCGACAGCCAGTCACCAGGGTTCAGCCCACGCGGATGCTAACGTTAAGGGAGGAACTCTGCGCCCTGCGAGATCAACACGAGCGTTAGGGGAACATGCCGGAGGTTGTCCGGCGAAGCCGACTCCGGTGCTCAAGTCGGTGCCTTGATGCAGAGGAAAAGTAGAAGCCAGAAAGATGTATGAATAGCAGAGAATGCCTAACTCTCTTACCAGAAGGGTTGGAATACCTTTTATACCTGCGGCGGCCATCCGCGAGTCCCCACGATCTTCACCACATTCCCGTGATTATCGGTTAATGGTTCACTCTGGTAACGGTCGTCGCGATTCCTCAATCCGAGTCGTTGCGATGATTAAGACCTTTATGGCTGCTAATCATGGGTAGTAATTACTCCGTCATAATGGATGAGGATGACCTGCCAATCCGAGAAAAACGGACCTCTGCTTGAGTGTTCCTTGGGCCCCACTACCCCGAGGTGATCTCGAGGTTCTTTGGCCCGGGATCCCTGGCATTCGTCTCTCCGAGGTGCTCTCGGGGACCTACCTCTGAGGTGAACTCGGGGGTGTGTCTTTCTGAAGCTATCTTCGGGGTTATAACTACTCGAGTCGGTCTCCGGGTCCCCTCTCCTGAGAGGGTCTCGGGTGTCCCGCCAAAAAAGTAGTTCCGGCTTGGTGGATTTTACTATATAGCTTCTTCAGCCCCGTATCCATCACGAGATATTTAACTCCATCAATACAATAAAAGATGTTAAATTATCATCTAACCCGCTAGTAAAAGTTTTCTCCTCTTTCTTTATTTTCGTTCTTTTTTTAGTCTTTTTATGGGGCGCTTGGTATATATTCGGCAATGGGAATGGTAATGGGTTTGATTGAGGGGTTATGGATTTAGTAATAACCTAGTGGGGGTTGGATTATCAAATCAAGGGTATCATATCCATATTTTAATTCCGATTCTCATATATTAAGCATCATAAATGAGAATAAAATAGATTTCATTTTCATTTTCATCTTCTAAATCCGTTTACTAAACGTCCCCTTATTCTTATTCTCGGGATTATGATCTAGCGAAAAGACATTAAATGATTATCCAAGCGATTGATTGAAAATTTTCATAAAGCCCCAAGTTTAATTATTATCACGGATTCACGAACATTTTTTAATTTAACTTGATTAAAATTTATGTGGACCTCCAGTGCAAGTGTACCAAGCACGAATTATTTATTTTAATCCAAAGAATATATAAATTTCTTTTTAATTACTCGCTCGGCTCGTGAGTGAGCGAGGTGAGGAATACGCGTCGGCGTCGCCTTGCCCTAGAACCAGACGCAGAGACCACTCGGCGGTGGATCTATCTCTCACGGTTACGAATTTGTCTATTCTCTTCTTCTTTCTACTCCTCCTTGCTTATTGTTTTTGGTGCTTGGTTCGATCTGTTGCGTTTGTGTTCGTTGTTGGTGGATCCCAGCGATCGAGCGAAGGACGTGACACGGGTTGACAGAAGAGAGTGAGCACACGGCGGGGAGGGCATCGGCGGAGGTGCCGTCGCTGTGGCGTGCTCACTGCTCTCTCTGTCATCCCTATCTCCCCTTGTCGGCGGCTGACGATGAACTCGATGAGGGGCAGGGCATCATCTCGGGACGATGGACACGCGTGTGATGGACTCAGTTGTTGCTGATCTTATGTCGGCCACCTGTTCCTCTGTAGTCGAGACTTGCCTCTGGGTGAGTAAGGGTTTCCGAGGTGTATAGGATAGAGTAACTATGCATTTATTCCTTCCTTGAAACAAAAATCGTACAAAATAGTAATGCGAGTTAAACTCAAGAATAAAAATGAAAAGCAGAATATATATTTTTGATGGATTGGAGTTGGACTGTTGGAAGCGTACGTGACTTTTGAGACGAAGGTACTTTGCTTTGGGGAACGGGATTGGATTTTGAAAGACCGGTAGGTACTGGTACCATCTTAAGCATCTCTCTGTATCTTCTTTCTGCATTAATGGATGTCACTATTGATATGGATTAAATTTTCTTCTCCCTTTTTTTTTTCTTCTTCTTCTTCCTTCTTCACTTCACTTCTGTAAGTTCTTAGGATTTCCTCTCGTGTCATTGGAATCTTATCACTTTGTTTTTTTCTGTTTCACCCTCTTTCTCTTTCCATAAAAAATTATACTTTTTTCTTGTTTATTTCCAGTACTCTAATGCTGGGTCTGATGCATTTCTTGATTTTTTTTGTTCACTTATCTTCTATCAAAGTGATTGTTTTACTTGCTTATTTCATCTGCTTTGTTGTCGGATCTGATTTTGTTCACTTATTTTTATATAATTGATTGTTTATTCAGGCAAATTGAGTGAGAAGCAAGTGCATGGAAGCCCCTTCTGTCTCTTGAGGTAACGATTTAGTTTTTTTCTTCTTATCATGGTATCACTTGATGTATTTTACTCATCCAAGTTTGACCTTAAGGTTGAAATTTGTGGTTCATATATGAAGAGATATTATAGAGACATCATTTCACAATCTTTTATGCCGAGTCAATATGACTTGTAGGGGTTGTGACAACTAAAGCATATTATCATACGCATAATGGTTATGTGATTGTGGTCATTATACGTGCACACACACAAGGTAATTGTGATCTAGACTAAGCTAAACTGGATAGATTCTCTTTGAGTGGCTTATATGAAAGATGTGATTACTGTTTTCTGTTCCTGAATATGGAACATGATTAAACTAAAAATAATCACTAATTAATCAAAGTGCATGTAGTCTTTAGAAGACCGCTACTGGTTTAAGTCCGTTTTATGCTGTGGGGAAGACAATGATATGAGCCTCGCCATAGTCCTGTACAACAACGATGTACTGCCTGTATGTTTATAGTAAGAAGGGACGTTTAGGGATATAATTACTAATTAGAGAATATTAAGTCCAATTATAAATGTAATGAGGTCCAGATGACTAGTAAATCTATTTTTTCTTTTTTAAAAAATAATAGCAAAGAATTCTTTGTCAACACCAACACCATCATAGAAAGACATTTGAAGAGCTTGGAAGAAGATTTACGCCCTGAAATCATTTTGGGATTTATTTAGTTAGTGTTATATGCTTTATTGAATTCAAGGGGACTTCTTTGGTGATGGGATATATTAATTTGGTTTTGGCTGTTATAGGAAAAGATCTTTTCAATTAGAGCTACTATAATTAATTGGCTAACATGGTCACATGGAGGATAGAAACTTCTACCATATTCACTTTTAACCAGAGCCGTTTATTCCTTTGATTTCACTTCTCTGTTATTGCTTGATCTGCTCATTTTTTAAAAAAAAAACCTTTGTTATGGATCCTTGTGATGTGTTTAAGTTTCTTGTCAACTCCAGAAGGTATATATATAACTCCACCTTCAATCATGAACAATAAATGACTGTAAGGAGGAGGGGAAAAACTAAGTTAACCATTCTACTAAATTACTGAAGATTTTAAATTTTTAATACAATTCAATAGGGAAAAAAAAGAGATCCATAGTGTTTATAATCTTCCATTTCTAGTAATTAATCAATTTCTAATTATTATATTCTTGTTTGCTTAAAAGAAATTAGTATTCTCATCAATGCATTGCTTTTAAAATAATTTAATATTTGTGGATGATAAATATTACTAGAAATGGATGATAATGCAATATATAGAGCATAATCTTTTGGGCAGGAGGGGGTCTGCTTCATTTCCATCAATTCTAACTAACATCAAAGATGTAAATAACACAAACACATGATGTCTTGAAGTCAATTTTGATATTGGTTTAAATATCATCGCCCCTTGCATGATGATCACATATCAGACAGGCATTTATTAATATAACCTATATTCATATAAGCACTAAAATGATTGAATAAAAAAATGATTGAATAGGTAGCAAGTGCAATACTATTCAGGCTACTGATGCACATGAAGTTAAATTGTGCACTTCTTTATATATTATCACTACTTGCATGACTATTTGTTTCTTATTTGTCCTATCTAGCCTCCATTTAACTTCAGTTTTTAATCTATGCATAATATAATCTATCTACAAGTAATGTTTCTCTGTGCAAAAACTTTATTTTCATTTTAGTTGTGTTTCAAAATGGCGTCGCTTTTAACTATTAGTTGTTAACAATTTATCATATTATTTAGTATTAAATGTAAATGGTATTGTTTTTAGCCGAGATGCCGCAAATTTGTGTAAATTAGAAATAACTGTAACAATTTCATCATAGCAGTTGATACTTATTAAGGTTATTTTAATGGTGTGACACACAGAGACATTGTTCTACTACTGTTAAAGTGCCAATTCATCACATTAAAAATAGCTTAAAATCTATCTACATGTGCAACTTAAATGGTTGTGGAAAAAATATTAGTTATTTATTATCTAATGAATTCCTTGGGTATTTATTTAGCAAATGGAATATACAAAGAATTGTTATTAATCAAATATTGTACACCCTCTTAGTATTTACAAGCACTTAGAATTGGAGAATAATGGAATTTCAGTATATACCACTAACAGCACCATATTATCGAATGGGGAGGAATATTAGAATTAAAGATCAATATAAGAATCAAGGATCTAGGTCTTATGTTAGTAGGAAATAAAATATATGTATTCTAATTCAATTACCAACTATTGGTTTTAATCTAAGAGTAACGTTGAATAATGTTTGCTTTTTGAAGTTATGTCATATATACAACAGTCAAGTTTTATCTCACTAGACGAGACAGCAAGTTATGTCATATATATGGAGAAAAATTGATTGGGATGAAACAAATGCTGGTTAGGAAAGGCTTCATTTCCTTATATTCAGAGGATTTGTTATCCTCTTGATGATTTCAGAATTTGAAACATAAAAGAGTATGTTTTAGTTTTAATAAAATATCTTATGGTGTACTGGTGAAGATAGTGATGTACAAGAGGTCAATTTTCTTGACATTGATTTATATGTCATTTATCTTTTGCGTGATAGTTAATTCTCAGTTTCCCTAGTTAGCTTAGTTGGTTTACATTTTGACTATGTTTGATTAGGGATAATATAATCAATATTGTAATGTAATCGGGTTTGGAATGTAATTCAAATTACATGTTATTTGCCTTGTAATCCAGATTATAAAACTTTAATTTAAGGTTCTAAAATTCGCTAAATGCTAGTCGTGCATCAAACCAACACCTAACGCCTAGGCGGGGACTAGGCACCGCTAAGTGGATTCCACGGTATCAACATAAATTATATAATAAATCACATTCTATAATTTTGGTTACTCAATTACGATGAAGATGACATTTGGTACTAGCTGCTAGGGCAGGCCAATAGATCGATTTTCTTGTTGGACCAAAGTTTAGGGCTTGTAAAACTTAAGCCTAACACAAAAAAAAGTTACATTTTCAGTTTTTTTTAATTGGACTTTAAATTTAGAGCTCAAACTAAAAAAAAAAATCATGAAAATCTATACTATTTCCACAGCACCCAGACGATTCAACCACTTAGTTAGTGTCTAGGCCGCCTAATCCTGCCTAGGCGCCAAGGCGCCTAGGCTGATCGACTAGCATATTTTCGGTGCGGCTGATTGGCGCTTAGTGCCTAGGCGGTCGCCTAGGCCGATTTTAAGAACAGAGTTTTAATTAACTTTTGTATTTCAGATTATATTACATTACAACTTTAAAATTGTACCAAACAAAGTAATCAACCTTGTAATATAATCTTGATTACATTACAAGGCTGATTATCCTTTTCCAAACATAGCTTTCATGGTGGGAATATGATTTGGATAGGGAGGAAAAGGGCAACAAGTATGTTTATGCAGTGTGTTAAAAAAATGGTCTTTAAATAATGTAAAATTTGAAAATGGTATTTCTATATTAACTATAGTTTATCACAATTTTATTCATAATGTGAGAAATCACAATATTGTTCTTCGTGTAAATATTACAATGTGAGTAGGCATTATTGGGACCAAGCTATATTGTTCAATGTCATCCTTAGGTAAATTTAGATTTAATGATTAATCTTCAAAACATTCAAATTATAATATTCTTACCTGAAATTCTTCAAGTTTTTTTTAAATGCCTTTTTTTTATGGCTGATTTTTAACAGCTCATTTTTTGGTCAGAGGTAAATCAAACTATATGATTTTAATTTGAGCATTTTTTTCAAGAAGAGTTTTGTTCTATGATTGATGTGAATGATTTGTGCATTAGGCAAGTAATCTAACGACTATAATGACAAATTTTATAAGTTAATTATTTTTACTCTTATCACATTCCTTGTTTTATTGTATTTGTATTTGTCTATTTGGACGGGTTGTAAGCACTTGTAGAAAGGTTACGTATGGTTTTCCTTTTAAAAAATACAGCTTAATATTTTTTTATTACTTGATTTTCTTATTGAAGTATATTCAATAATCATTTGACTTCATCTGTAAGTCTCGATGTTAAAAACTTGTTGTCAATTGATATAAATCTTTCATTTATATAATGGATTGATGATTTCTCTCTTGTTCTATTTTGATTGTATTAATCCCGTGTCTTTAATCCTTGTTTAGTTAAATGCAACAATTTTAGCATTGCACAGGCCGGTAAAGTTTTATTCTTCTTTTCAAGGAAAAAAAATATATATATGGTGGAAGACTGACCATGTTAATGACTCATATGAAGAGAATTTAGAGAATAGCTTGACTCCTTGAGAAAGACATGATATCTCAGACAAGCTATCACCCTAATTAATCAAAATGCAGTAACTCAAGCCAAAGAGAATAGTTACCAATATTAAGGCATAAAAGAAGCATGGAATAATTTGTTGCCCCAGCAAATGGGAGCAACCTTTCTTAATCTTAGTTTAGTAAAATTTTCTGATTTAGAATATTGCTGTTTGCATTTTTTATCGAGTTGAATTTATAAAAGAAGTTCAAAGTTGTATAATTTTTATATTTAAGTTATTATAATTATAATTTTTTTTCTATGATAAATTTGTTTCTCTAGGTGAGGTGCATACATTGGCAGTCCAAACAATCGAGAGCTCTGCGTTCAATCATGTATCAGGTAGTTGGATCTGGTTGAATAAATTGGAATCCAAGTGTCAGTCTATCTGCTGATCAAGATACTGGAGAGAAGTTTTTCTTCCTTCTTTACTATTAGGTAATTCAAATTTTCTGTTCGATGTTATAGTAATGTCATCTCGAAATGAATTGCTAACAGCAATGCCCACATCAGTAATTAATTCCATTATTATATTATGGCAAAGGAATGCAAATTAAGTTGGATGAACAATTGAAACCTACTCCTTTTGATAATTTTAAACATATATAATAAGCATATATGTTAAAAGGAGATTCAGGCTTGTTCGAGTTGGTCTGGTGGTCGCATAATAGAGTTGTAGAATAAAATAAGGGTTAATTCTTAATGAAATAGAAAGAATGTTCTCTCCTGTGATGATTTATTTGATTTTTAAATTTATCTCTCTATAAATATCCAGGGTTAATGTAGGATCATTGAGTAGAATATATGAGAAGAGGAGTTTTTTTATTCAGGAGAAAATCGTCAATCATCTTGATTATAAAAAAAACATTCATTACTTCCGTAGAAAATGGTTTGGCTTTTAACAATTATTTTCTTAGACTGTCCATCATTCGTACGGACAAATATATTCTGTTTTTCTTTTTTCACTTGGAATATTTATGCTTCATATGTGAAAGTACAGTACAGGCTTATCGTTTCGTGTTCTTTGTGTTCCCAAAGGCAGTCGGTGCAAAGTTGTCAGTGGGGCAGTGCCAACAAATTAAATTCACTTTGAGCTGCTGATTATTTTGGTGAGATAATATTTTTTTTCCTGGAAGTTTTATTGTTATTATTATTTTTTTTGAGTATTTTTCTAATTTAGAATTTTTATATTTATTTTATATTTTTTTTGCATTTCCTATGGATTGTATATATTGAATATAATTGAATATAAAATGAAATGATATAGAGTTTGATTACATTCTTCTGTTATCACTTATATCAATTTCTTTTTATACTCAATTTCTTTATACTCAAACTTTTTCATCCATCAAGATAAAATAAAACTTTATGGATGCATGCAAAGTTAAAGTGGGAGTTTAGAAATTTACCATATTTTATTCCTTAGGTTTATTAATTTTATCTCAATCCTTAAGGTAATTTTCTACAGTGGAAGGGTATTAAATTATAATTTAGATATTTATGATTTAATCTCTAGATATAATATATTTATAAGATTTTTTTCAAACGAAACACGTAATTATGGAATATTAGACTTCTGAATTATTTTTCGTAAATATTTTTTGATTTACTTTGATGGTTAAACTTTGATTGGGTCAATTTTTAAGGTTTAATATTTTTAATTTTTCATATTGGGTCAATTTAGTTTATCTGGTGTGGTTTCCTTTTTATCCCTTTTGGTTCATTACTTTTTATTTTTTTTAGGTAATTCTTTAGTACCTTTAAATATATTATCTTCTCATAACCCAAAAAAAAAATATCAGATGACATCAAATTTGAAAAGATCCATGCTCTTTTATGAAAATTTTTCATTAATTATTAAAATAAGTTTAAAAATATTCACAAATAATATATTATTCTCTAAGAAGAAATCGTACAATCATACATATGTAAAAAAAAGATAAATTATAAATTTATTCAATTTTAATAGAGAAACTTTTTAGATAAGAGAAAATAATCTGAAGTAGTTTTGCGTTGTCAGAAATCTTATGATGTCTCTTTGGTACCCATTCGATTATATCCGCGGGACATTTTAAATATGTTATTCTGACTGTATCGATGATGATTTTGTGAAAGTTATAAGAGACACCATCATTTCTATGTTTATTTGAAAATACGAATAAATATGAAGGTGGTCTGCTCAGAAGAGCAGAGAAGAGTAGTCATGTCGATTGAGTACCACAAACCGAGACCCAAAGATGGCTTGGGCTTTCCCTCGCCTTGGAACAGGCCGCGCCGGCGGAAGGTGTCGTGGCGCCAGAAGGTAAAAACTTGCTATGGCGGGGACGTGATCGTCGACTTGACACGGCGCCGCATCATTTACTGGCCCGACCTGGAAGTCATCGACGGAACCGATTGCCTCTTTCAGGAAATTAGGGCTTTTAAAGGGACAGACAAATCCAGATCTTTCTGCGATATAGTGTGGATCTTCCTTTGGAGAGATGAAAAGGGCGAGATGTGGAGGCGACAATACTAAAGACGCTTCACAGAGCAGAAGGAGAATCAAAGGAGTCGCCTGCATTGATCAGTATCACCGGCCCGGTGGGAATAGGAAGACGCTTCTTGCCTCGCATGAATTACCCTTTTGAACAAAATCAGTTGTTTCAGCTATGGGAAGACGCTTCTTGCTCAAGATCTTTCGAAAAGATCGTTTTTTGCGAGTTCAGCGAGAAAGAAGGACAAGTTCGTGTTCCGAGAAATCTTGCGTTAGCTTGCGGACTGCATATGTGATGGCGAGTTCTTCAGGCTTGCGGATGCGACCGAGAGGAAGAAGACATAGGAATACCACGTGAAAGATTGACTCTTTCTCCGCCTCTTATTTATATGTGGCGCAAACATAAATCGACTCCGCTGTTCTACTCTTCACCACCACATCCATGGCGGTGACACACACCGCAGCACACCTCCCATGGCCTCCGCCACTGCATCCTCTTGCTCTCTCCTTCGCCTTCCTGCCCCCTCCTCTTTCCCCGTCAGCCGGCGCCGGGATGCGACGTCGACGTCTCGTCGTCGGACCGCCCTCTTTCCGGTCGTTGCATCAGCCGCTGACCCCCGTGAGGAGGAGGTCGTCATCGTCGGCGCCGGAATCGCCGGGCTCGCAACCGCTCTTTCTCTCCACAGGTTCTTCCCTCCCTCCTCTCTCCCTCTCCCGCATCTCTTTTGTGGTGGTGTCGATGTTGGTTGCGATATTTCCCGAACCCTAGCGCAGGCTCGGGATCCGATCCGTGGTGCTGGAGCAAGGGGATTCGCTTCGGGCGGGAGGCACCTCGCTGACGCTCTTCAAGAACGGATGGCGCGTCTTGGATTCCATCGGCGTCGCGGACGAGCTCCGCGGCCAGTTCCTGCAGATCCAAGGGTGCGTTTCGAACGATAAAGACGACCACTTTCGGGGGTATTTTCTTTGATCTCGTTTTTTGGCGTCTGAACTCATTCATGGTGTCAGCCCCTTGCAGGCTGGTAATGAGAGCCGATGATGGAAGGGAGCTTCGCTCGTTTGTCTTGGAAGAGGAAGCCCCAGGGTGACAAGATTGCTTCTATAACCCTAATTTGTTGAATTCGTTACGGGAACTGCTGATGGCTGTTGCAGGCAGGAAGCTCGTGCAGTTGAGAGGAGGGTGCTTCTTGAGACTCTAGCTAGTCCATTGCCACCAAACACAATATCTTTCTCATCCAGATTGAAATCTATCAGAAAAGATGGAAGCAATGGGTCACTACTGGAACTTGAGGATGGTGACAGCATACGTGCGAAGGTAAATGGACAGAAGAATTTTTAAGTAGAAGATTTCTGCATTTGGAGTTTATGTTCTGATTAAAGAAGTAGGAAATCTCAAATGCTTTTAAGTTCTTAGTCATGCTTTCTAATGTGCAAATGAGTTTTCCACAAGATTTCTATAAGCAATTACATCCGCTGCCATTGACATGTCCTGGTGAAAATCTATCTCACAGTTAGAAACAGAAACATCGCCATGAACTTGTCGTTCCATGTAGAATTTTAAGGGATATTGCTCTTTCTGTAGGAACTGTTCTGTTTGAATTTTTGGTGCCATCATGGCAACCAGTAGAATTTTAAGCATGTCTCATCAGAGAATTCAAGTTGAGAATTGGAATACTTCATCTTAAATGTGACATTTTCAGGTTTCTTTCCTCCCTCTCCTTGTTTAACAGATAGTTATAGGTTGTGATGGAGTCCGTTCGCCTGTAGCCAAATGGATGGGATTTTCAGAACCCAGATATGTTGGACATTGTGCTTTCCGTGGCCTTGCTGTATATCCTGAAGGTCATTCCTACAAAGCAAAAGTGAACTACATCTATGGAAGGGGGATTCGAGCTGGTTTTCTTCCAATATCTCCCACAAAAGTTTATTGGTTTATTTGCTGGAACAGTGCATCCCCAGGTTTGCTTCTTAAACATTATCTTGCCTTATTAGGTTCTTTTTGATGCGCCAGTCTTAAATTGTTCTGTATGATTAACTATTTTGGAAGCTACACAATCTGTTTGCGCAGATTTTTATGTAGCTTTTCCTTATCGATAGCACGAATTAGCACTATCCTAAATGATCAAGTTAGTAGAATTGTTGAAGAGTCACCATCCTGTCTTTCTATGCTCTTAATATATGTTGTAATGTTCAAATAATACTTCTTTCCTATTGCTCAATATTTATCATTGCCTCCAGGGCAATGGTTAAATTCTCCAAGTGGTTAATCAGACATTTAAAATTCGAATCTAAATTGTAGCATACCGTAGGAATTTTTCTCTAATGGGATGACAAACCTAAAAGCGTTAGCCGCTTGAACAAGCCTATGCGAGCATTTTCCGATTGACTCTTGTGGTCGGTGGAAAATTTTTGTGGGACCGGACTGATCACTTAGAATTAGTCGGTTCGAAAAATTAGATACCTGAATTATATATATAGAGAGAAATTTTTACACTGTGGACAGTGCGTTGCGCGCCCATCCACACCCAAGTGATTTTTAAATAATAATTCCTTAAATTTTAAAACTTAAATACATATAATATACCCGTAAGTATTTAAACATTATAATCCAGGATGGAAGCTTGAACCCTGAAGGGAAAATCTTATTGGCTTAAGTCTACTATAATCCAACCCGTAAATCTTAAAATCTTAAACTTTAAATACATATAATATACCTCGTGAATATTTAAAAAAAAAATATCTTGAACACTATAACCAAAGAGGAAAGCCTGAATTCTAAAGGAAAAATTTTATTGGCTTAAATCCACTATAACTCAACCCCTACACCCTAAATATATATAATATACCCCCAAAAAATACTGAATGAAAGTGGGGCACTCGAATTCTATATATGCTTCTGGGATAAGTTCATACTTTAATGTTTATCCATATGAAATTATGAATGATACATTCTTACAAAACAGGGCCAAAGATCAAAGACCCATCTGTTCTGAAACAAGAAGCTCTCAACCTGGTAAGAAGCTGGCCCGAAGAGCTACTTGATGTCATACAGAACACGTCAGAAGATGTGGTCATCAAGACTCCGCTGGTCGACCGGTGGCTCTGGCCCATTCTCACCCCCTCAGCCTCATCAAATGGGGTGGTGGTGGTCGGAGACGCATGGCATCCCATGACACCCAACCTCGGCCAGGGTGCTTGCTGCGCTTTAGAAGACTCTGTGGTTCTCGTCAAGAAGTTAGCAAGTGCCATCAGGAGTGGCCGGGCTCAGCGGTGGACGAAGCACTGCGAGATTACAGCCGGGAGAGATGGGCACGCATTTTTCCATTGACGGTGCGTTCTAACATCGTAGGCTCACTGTTGCAGTGGGAAGATCCTCTGGTTTGTGCATTTAGGAACAATGTGATGGTGCCAAGGCTGGTGAGCCTGGGTCCAATGTTGGAACACACTAATTTTGAGTGTGAGATGCTGGAGCCAGCAGCTACATCAGACTGATTTATTTCTGCTTCCTCTTTGATAATTACAGTCATAGAAGATCATCATTTCGTTCTTTTGGTTGATCTGTAACTAGATTCATGTTTTAGCTAAATCAGGTTGATTATCTTTACTTTCTCTTTGATTTATCGATTTCGCGTTTATTGTAATATTATGTATTGATATTGATACGGTAAAAATTATTCTTCTATGTATTGAAATACTGAATCTTTGAGATATGCTAATTTACTTGATATACCAAGGCAGTTAGATCTAACAAGTAATTTCCTTGTGACTTTATCATTAGCAGTCGGTTGGACAAAAGAGATGAGAATCTCCGAGAAAAGCCACTTCGATTGCCGAATTTTCGAAGCCGTGTGACGGTGTGAGTTGAGCAGGATAGCGGCAAACGAACTAGAGCCTAAAGCTAAGGAGCCTGCCACTATCAATGCAAACATGTTGAGAATGATATCTGAACAATAAAAGGCCAAACAAGCAAGGAATAAGAGGCAAAGCTCACATATTAGAAATAAGGAACAAACTGATGGAGCCGGATTGAACGAATTACGGTAAAAAGGTAAAATCATCACCGAATTGAGAAATTTTACCCTAGCAAGGGTCCGAAAAGAGTAGATACCTAATCAAATATTTTTATATCCATTAAAAATTAATTTCAAATCTTATTATAATAAATATTAGTATAAATACCAATTATGCCAACTCATAAGAGCAACATTGGTCCGCCACGAGCTTGGAGAGGTAAGATCGAGCATGTAGTGAGAAGGAAAATTTGTATTCCTTATACCATAATAAAAAAACATATTCAATTTTCCCTATTAATATTTTTCTCAAACAATATAGCATACAATTTTATGTTCAACTCTCTCCTGAAACCTTGTGCATTTTTTTGGGGGTGATTGATCTATTTAAGCGGTCAATTTTCTTAAGATTATCATTTTATTAGAAGAAAATTTTTAAGTGCACTGCAGTTAAAATTCAACTCTTAAATACCTTATTAACAACTTAAAAGACCTAACCGTTGCATCATCCCACCGAGAGCAAGTCTATGCACATTGTTGCACTCCATGTTGATAGTTGGATTAAAATAAAATGGTTGAATATAAAATTGAGAACACAATAGAAGAATCTTTCTAATTTATATGAAAGTAGGGATAGATCTATTATAGAACTAGAGGCGCAAGCGGAGGAAGAATTTAGGCAGTCAGTCGTCGACAAACTGTCTTGCGACAACATTTTCATTGAACAAGTCATCGCACAATTGGGAAATGCATCAACCCGCCCCTCCTCATCCCCCAATCTAAAATTCTGAATCCGCCCTGATTTGGAAGAAAATAGTTCAAAACAACAGTTAATTGGAGAAAACTCCCCAATCCTAAACTGGCCTTTGCATGCACTCCCACTTGATAAATTCTTTGCATTCACTCCCTAATGGATTGAGTATAAAAAAGTGAAAACTCAGTATACATTGTAAAAATTTGAATATAAATTGTTTGAGATTGAGTACTAATTTAAAAAATTTGAATACAAAGTTTAGGTGACCCCTCATGTGAAAATCTTGATGTGGTAAGTATAAAAGAGTGAAAACTCAGTATACATTATAAAATTTGAGTATAAATTGTTCGAGATTAAGTACTAATTTAAGAAATTTGAGTATAAAATTTCGACAACTCCTCATGTGAAAATCTTGATGTGGTAGATGCAACCTCACATACTCAAATTTTAAATTTTATACTAAAATTTTTTCAAATAATACTTAATATAAATCAATTCATACTTAAATTTTGATAATGTATACTGAAATTTTTACTATATACTGAAACAATATATACTCAAATTTTTTTACAAATAATACTCAAATTTATTAAATTAATACTTAATCTCAAACAATTTATACTCAAATCTTTACGATTTATACTAAATTTTTATTCTTTTATACTGATTAAAAAAATAACATACAAAACTGTCTTGTCAATCTCATCAGGGAGTGCATGCAAAGAAATTTTCAATTGGGGAGTACATGCAAAGCCCAATTTGATGTTGGGGAGTTTTCTTAAATTTTCCCTCAAAACAATATTAAACAGTGGGACCCTCAAGATATCAAATTGTTAAACCAAAACCTGTCATCTTAGCATTTGTATCATTTTCAACATCTTCGACAACACCATACTCAAAAGTTTGAGGTCAGACAGCAATTTTAAACTTCTAATTAGAATGTTGCAAAGATGATCACACCTCATTTCGATGTTAACTCAACATCAGTGCATCTATTGAACACAATTTTTGGCTACTGCCATCCGCCATAATGCTGTTGATTGCGATTACCGCTCATCAGGTTAGCACCGCCTCTACCTCCGGCCGAAGCACCATAAGGCGGACCACCACCTTGTGAAAAATTAGGCGCGCCGACTCCATAGCCACTCCCAGTCCCACTGCGAGGGCCAGCAGATCCAGGCATACTGCTCCCGGCATAAGGTGGCGGTCCACGTACTTGTGGGGGATACAAACCACTATTATAGCCCGAGCTTTGGCCTCCTCGATTGGGGTTATACCCACTACTTGGGTTGCCACCTTGAGGATACCTGTTGGGACCTCCGGGAGGTCCCCGTGCCTTGCCGTAATGGTGGCTTGGCCCGGCGGCCATCTGTGGCGGGGCATTGAGGGTGGGCTGGTTTGGACCAGGCCGTATCTGGGGGTGAAGTTGACCAGGTTGCTGGATGGGTGGCAGGCGAGCGTGTGGCTGTGGATGCGGTAGTTTCTGCCTCTTTGCAGTTTCCTCCTGCTGTCTTTGCTGCTGACGCTTCTTCTTCGTCTGAAATTCATGTGAAGATTCGTATTTTGGCAAACTGTATCATCAGGATGACAAAAACTGAGTCAATATCTTGACAGGATTTATACAGGATGCATTGAATCGAAACAAAAAAGTGGAAGTTTTGGAAGAACAGTTTGTGGAAGTTGATCGCTAAATGCAAAGGTATACCATCTTGGGTCACAAGGTAAAGGGTCGGTCCAGAAATACTCGGCATCAAGCGCATCCTTCGCTAATATCCTCTGCATATCAAATGAGATATTTGCTAAACTGTAAGAAATGCATATTTTCTTTTTGATTATTAGATCAACAAGTTGTTCGCACAGATGTGTTCGATCAGAGAATAAACTTCATCAACAATCTCAATGAAGCACAACAGCAACTGTATTAACACATATTACATACATTTATATGAACCACAATATAGTAATTCATGGTCTATATTTAAATCGCTGTCCATGATAGTGTCCACGAGAATATTTGGAATTGAGAGTTATCTTTAAATTTGAGATGTGCATACCTGAGATGGATCGAGGGTTAGCATCTTCTCAAGCAATTCCAAGGCATGACGATCGAAACTATAGAATTGAAAAGCTTTATCAAAATTGTAGCAGTCCATGGCAGTATATAATTTGAACAAGGTTACCATATTAGGACTACTTACTGCTTGAATGTCTCCCTGACCCTTCTCTTTATTGGACGAGAAGGCTTGAAATTGTTGTACCAAGGCAACTTGGAAACGCCAGGCCAGTTGAGTTCATCAGGAGTTCCACAAAGTTCAAATATCTTGGAGAGTTGCTCTGGCTGCAGAGATGGTATCTCCATTAGTGACGCCACGTCATTTTCTAATAAGAAAACAGAGGTATCATGGAAGAGAAATTTGTTGACTATAATAAGTACTTGGAGAAAAGCAATGTAATTGAAAAATCTCTAAGCAAATCATTTTTCATAAATTAAATTTCTTATATCAACTGTGATTCACATTTAGATGCCAAAAGAACCATAACAAGATCAACTGCGTTGCCAACACCAACAGGGAGAGGGTTTCCATCTGCTTCTATACATCAATGAAAAAAAAAAACTAATAAAATTGTTTAAATTCGTAGCACTAAGATGCCAAGAACTAAAATTTTGCTACCTAAATCTATTGTTTTTACTGAAAAGTGAACCATTTTAACCGAGAGCTCATTGGGAATAATTCCATCATTGACAAATGACAATTGCTACATTGGAAATCCTTACCCAGTTTCATCAAACCTGTTTTTCCAAGATTAAGAAAAAAAAAAGATTATATTATCCTAATGAATTTTAAGCTGCCACCATTCTCAAGGAAAAAAATGTCACGACCAAAATTCTGGCACCTGGAAATATTAAATGGTCCATTATCACAACCAGGCCACTGAAAAATTGGTAGTTGACTCAATAAGCTGAATCATATGGCCAAAAATTACATCCATGTTGTTGGTACTTGGTAGTAGACTAGTAGACCCAGTTACGCCTCTTATGAATTGCCATCTGTAGCCCACCAATTTTAAAGTGAGGCTAGATCAAGGGAACCAATCTCCTTTTGACATCATGCTATAGCACGTCCCAATGTGAAATTCCAGGTGCCAATCCATATCCTAGTTCATGGCAAATGGTGAATCCTAAGACTAATTCCAACACATACAGAAACAATAAAAAGAATGGATAATAATTTTTGAATTGCAAGGCACAAAAGATTCAAGTTCATGTCGATCATATAGAGGCAGAGAACAATAAGTTAACTGGATTGGAAATTTCAGCAAGGATGCTGGTTATCTTGGATATATTACTCGACAAGGACATACAACAAGATATTGAAAAAGAAATCATTAACAAGATAGTGTCTGCTTGAAACAAAGAAATATTTAGAGTCTAATGTGATTATTATCTATTATTTATGCTAAATAAAATTACAAGAATGTGGTATGATCAACATATTAATGCATCATAGTGTTGGCTAGTTAGATGACTAGACACGCACAAAGATAGCGTCCTAAAGATTACAATGCTAAGATGAACGTTTGGGGTTACTAGAGAAAATAAAATTCAATAAGATAAAATAAATTGACACAGTATGGACATATGTTCAATGATGACCAACAAATTTTATAGATAAGTTGAATCAATAAAATTTGAAGGTGTGACAGTGAGAGGGAGTTCAAATAATCTTCTAGCAATCAATCAAAGTGATAAAGGGTATGGTTATTAGTAACAATCTGTGTTGCATAGTGTTTAATAGAAAGATAAGGTTTAGTTTTTAGACTCTGAAAAGGTGAGACCAACACATGCAATTTGTTGGTATACCAAGAAGATTTATCATCAAGATTTTGGTATACCAAAAGTTGGACATGTAAAAATGAGGTTAGAAAATTCTTTAACTCCTACCAAAAACATCAGTCCAAATTTTAAGAAAGTTTTTTTTATTAAAAGATAATCATCAAAAGTACTGATACAATGATACCAGGATGAGATATCCATTGTCTGTCTATACAAAAGTCAGTGAGTTGACATAGTCAACTGACACCTCCATCACGAAGAAGCTGCTCTTTATATCTCTCAGCATCAACTTGTGTTTGTCCCAACCACAACAATTTCTGGTTGCTATATGGATCTTTCCTCCATTGGGCCCTCTACGCAAGGTTATATTACTAACAATGTTCAAATCAAGTAATTCAATTTTTATACATTAACAAGATTTGTAGTTCAGGAAGAGGCATATGAATTTATTATTACATGCTAATATTTTTAGAAGACCTAGCGAACGATCTAAGAACATTCAAAACCATGAGTATCAAAACACCTATTAGTTGTTCCCTAAGTATTGTAAAAATATCTGTGGTCATAGATATGCAATCAGGCTATCACTAGTATTTGCTGGAGAATGCTAACTTTAAATTAAAATTTTATATTAGAAACAAATATGCTAACTCACAAAAATCATATAAGGCTTACTCAAATCAGTAGTACCTCATTCTTTCCGGGCAAGATTGGTTTTCCATGAAGAAGCTCAGCAAATATACAACCAACAGACCACATATCAACAGCAGGACCGTACTTGGTAGCACCAAAAAGCAACTCTGGAGGTCTGCCACCAAGAATTGAGATGAGTTAAAAACTGACAACGAGAGGTAATGCATCTTTTCTGTACAAAACACAAGTTATATGCAAAAGGAATCTCACATATATATTACCATACAGCAGAATCCAGGTCTTACCTATACCACAAAGTAATGACACGGTTTGTAAGATTGCCATTATGATCACTTGAGAATGATCGTGCAAGACCAAAATCAGCAAGTTTTAAATTTCCTTCATTATCAATTAAAAGATTCGATCCTGGTCCAGTATAGTAAATATATGGCAAGGATTCAATAATAAGGATGATCCTACAACAAACTTTAGAGTATTGAAGTACCTTTAATGTCACGGTGGAGTACTTGATTGACATGACAATAATGCAAACCTGTGAGCAGCTGCCTCATATAGCACTAGTAAGATGTAAAACCAAAAAAAAAAAAAATTGTATAGTTAGCATAAACTTAAATACTACGAGAAGTATTGTAAGTACTACTTATCATTAGGTACTAAATTTTTACCTTAATTTGAGGTACTGAAAATCTCATCCCAGGGCGATCTGATAGGCCAGTTAAATCATGGTCCATGTATTCAAAAACCATATAGATGCTCCCTTTGTACTTGTTACCATCTGAAGCACAAGAGACTAAAAGAGTTAGCAACACTGTTAAAGAGAAAGATAAATACCAAATTACCAAGCAAAGGCAAATTAAGTAAGTGATTCAAGCACCCCTCAATGTGAATCAGATTTACCTGGCTCTCCTTGCTCATCCTTCTCAGGACCTGAAAATTGTAGCCAATATTTACATTATAAATTTGTTAGATTAACTAACTGATATGAAACAAACCAAGGGGGAAATGATAAGAGTAAAACCTGGAGAGGTTACAATCTCTTTAAGCTGAATCACATTTTGATGATGAAGTTTCTTTAGAATCTTGATTTCCCGTATCGCTGTTATGGGAAACTGAAAGGACAAATTAACGGATTAACTTATGAATCCTAGATCTAGACTGAAAATGTTATAATGTATTGGTTATAGGAGTTCCAGAAAGAACAACTCAATAAACCATACCCCTTCTCTTTCATTATCCATTCTAATTTTCTTCAGTGCTACTATCTCCCCAGTTGTGGTCTCCCGTGCCATGTACACTTGACTGCAATGACATAAGAATATACAAAACCTGAGCTTCAAAACAAATTACAGCAATCCAAGTACAGCACAAGACAGGTAGATTCTGAGAACCAAGCTTCTTGATTCTTAATCTATATATATATATATATATATATATATATATATATATAATACTGGGGAGATTCAAAAGATATACTATGGCCAAGCATCAAAATGTGGCAATTTGCCCCCAAGAAGTACAAAGGGAGTAACATCTCTTTTATCTGAACACACAAACACAAAGTTTCAGTTAAATCATCAATTTTTGTTCTCCTTTCAGGTATTCATGTGAAATACAAAAAAGCATAGATCAATTTGTTTCTTTAAAAAGAAACATAAACACAATGGCATAAGGAGAAAGATTGCTTATAACTATTAAGCAAGAGGAATGGTTCATTTAGCTAACGAGTGTTCTACTTCGATTCTCAATCTGAAAAAAAAAGGTAGAAGCACGCTTACCAAGTAGGATAAAGATCTAAAAGAAAATCAAAGAACGAAGTTGTTTATAAGAATTCATACAGAGAGAGAGAGGAGAGAGAGAGCAGTCTCGGTCCTCACCAGCACATCTCAATGCGACAATTACCAAAGATGAGATTCTAAGCGAAAGGGCCTTTTGAACTCACCCATACGTGCCTTCACCAATCTGCTCTAATTTCTCGAAGCAGTCGACGCTTCGCGACCCCCACGAGTTAGACTCGCCGAGATTCAATCGCCCAGGAGCGGCCTCGGCCATTCTCCTCCGCCTCCAGAACCAAAAAAAACAAACTGCAGCAAAGACAGGAACAAGTCATTTGCTTCAAAATCGACAGAATACATCGCTACAGTAAACCTAATGCTCCATCAATGGCTGAGTCCTCACCTTAGGGTTTTGAAGCAGAGAACGATGGAGTCGCAAGGGAAAGGTAAAAAGGCGACTCGAAGACAAGGACGAGAACGACGGAGTCGAGCGATGAACTCAATGCCAATGGCTTAGGGATTGCAATATATACCTTGTCGCGAGTTACCGGTAAGGGTGAATATATCAGTCCCAGTCAAATTAAAATTTTAAATTTTTACAATTATAAAATTTTCAAAATTGATCAACATTATTAGTTTAAATGTGTTTTAATTTATATTTCAATAAATTGAATCATTTTGGAGAATTTTCACCAATTAACTATCATTCCAAAATGAATCAAATTATTAAATATTTACTTTTTTAGTTTGATTTTAATTCGAGCTTGATTTGAGTTTTTTCCCCGATATTATCAATTTGCAATTTAACTTATTTGATTTTTAATTTTTTTATATTTTAAAACTTATTTAATTAGTTAATGAATTTAAAATTAAAATTTTTTTTATTTATTTTGATAATTTTTATTTATTTATAAGTTTGATAACCGTTAATTATTAAATACGATTGATAAAAAATATTTTTCATAGATACTACTCTTGAATATTGTTTATAAATAGTTTATATATATATATATATATTTATAATCCAAATATTTAAACCGACTAATCTCGATTCATATTTCCTACTTGCCACTAGGGTAAATCGAGGAGGACTTGTAAAGAGTCATTCAAACAATTAGTATTTTAGAATTATCATACCACCGAAGAAAAAGACTTGTAAAGACTCATTCAAACAATTAGTATTCTTAGAATTATCATACCACCGAAGAAAAATTCCTACAAGACGCCACAACTGATATTTGACCCTTAAATATTTAGTTAACCTCTTGAACAGCTTAACCGCTACAACATTGTCCTAAGGGTAATTATAATTTTTATACATTAGAACAAACTCAAATGACCCAGTATCGTCGGCCTATCAACTAGATACATATAAGTAAATCACGAAGGATATTTTTTAGTCATAGCACAACGATCCTTTGCATGAGGGGAGTCAAATACTCAATGAGTCATTTTATACTCGGTGGGAATCGATGCCAAGACCTATTGTCCAATTACTCATGAAAGTACCAATTGTACCAATCTATGAAGGTAATTATAATTTTTATTTATGTAGAAGTTTGTTTCATATTATAATTTTTATTCACTAGAGCAAAATGTGATAATGATCACCTGAGGTGCCTTAGTATCGTCGGCCCACCGGCTAAATACAGAAAGATAAATCACGGAGGGGATTTTACCCTAGCACAACGATCTTTTGTATGGGGAGGTCAGACACTCAACGAGCCGCTATATATAATTTGCATTTATTTTTTAATTATTTTTTATTTTGAATTGGCACAAAGTATCCAGCTTTTTAAACCGACTAATCTTGGGAGTGATCGGCTTAGCCCCACAGTTCCATCGCCCACCAAGATAAAACAAAAAGTGCTAATGGAGGCCTATCCAAATAGTCAACGTTTTTAGGTCGGCTTCTCACTAGAGGGAAAATTTTTTGTAGTGCATCACAACTAAGATTCGAACATGAGACCCCTTTGTTATTCATTGAAAATATAACTATTGCACCATTACCCCGAGCAAAGAATATAATTTTTATTTATTGTAGAAAAAAAAGTGATTACGCTCACCCCAAGCGCCCCTCACAGCTCGTCCCAAGTTACGTGAAAGGAAATAAATCACGGACGATAGTCGACCGCCAAGTGACTATAGGGTGGGAGGAGGTTTTTCCTCGAGGACATGTGCCCTTCCGAAATTGATCTCTATTCCATTATAGCAAATCTGTCACCCTCTAGCCAATTGGGCACCATCGTGAGGACTATAATTTGTATTCATCGTAGAAAAAGATAATTACGCTCATCCCATGTGTCCCTCATAGTTCATCCCCAAGTTATATGAAAGGAGATAAATCACAGATCGGCTTATAGTTGATCACCAAGTGTCTAAGGGGTAGGAAGTTTTTTCCTGAGGGCACAAGCCCACCGGGAATTGATCTCTACCATATTATAACAAATCTGCCACCCCTAGTCAACTGGACACCCTCGTGGGGATGACTATAATTGTTATTCATTGTAACAAATGAGGATTATACTCACCTCAGACGTCTCTCAGAGCTCGTTCCTAAATTATAATTTTTATTCATTATAGCAAAGGATGATTACGCTCACCTCGGGACACCCCTCATAATCCGTCTCCAAGATATGTGAAGAGAGGTAAATCATGAGGTTAGCTTATAATTAATCATCAGGTGGCTAGAGAGTGTGAGGAGTTTTTCCCTGAGAGCATGCGCTTACCGGGAATTGATCCTTACACTACACTATTGTAGCAAATCTCTCACCCTATAATCAATTGTCAAATGGCTTATGATTTTTATTCATTTATGCAAAAAGTCATACGCTGATCTCGGGGGGCCCCACATAGTTGGCCTCATAACCATTTGTAGAAAGATAAATAGGAAATTGAGCAAGTCACTATATAGGAGGGTCTTTGCCCCGGCTTTATCAAAAATCAATCTTAGATCATTTCTGTAACCTTGGGAATTAATCCTTGCGTTATTGTAGCAAATCAATCATCCTATTACCGACCGTCAAGTGTCATGATTTTTATTCATTTCTACAAAAAGTCATACGCTGACCCCGAGTGCCCCCATTGTCGATCCCACAACCATTTATAGAAAGATAAATCAAGAAATTGAGCATCCTACTATATGGGAGAGTATTTACCCCGGCTTTATCAAAAATCAACCCTTACCTATTTATGTAAATCTACCGTGTGATAACCAACTCAACTATACCTTGAGGGTTTATAATTTTTATTCTTGATAGTAATTGTAGCATATAATTATTATTTTAATCTAGGTAACCAACTCTTGGAACTGATTAATCTAAGGTGACCAATTCAGCTCTACGAAAATTTCTCACTACAATTAGATAAATCAGAAAGTATTCATGGACACTCCGACTAATATTTATAAACTCGCTTTTTAACGAAGGGAAAAAGTCTCTCACACAATTGAGATTTAAATTTTAGATCTCTTGATTATCTATTAAGAAATTTGATCATCGTATCATTATCTGGGACTATATAAATAAGCATAGATGTTAAAGTTATTAATTCAATTTACGTTGTGCCTATGAATATAAATAAATTCTTATCCAACTATATACTAAATTTACCGATATATTTTATTTTATTTACAACCGAACCAATAATTTTATGAGTTTATTCCAAGGTTCTGAGAATCGGATCAGACATCAAATCGATCGGAGTAAGGGTTCAAAGGTTCAGAGGTTCAACCGATTTAACCGGGATATAACCGGTATATAATAAAGCATGTATTTATATAAATATATGAAACTAATAACTTATCTAATTATTTTCTTCAAGATTAGATCAACTAGGTCGAACATGTGATATATTTTTGTCAGCAACTCAGTATGGTATTCTTTAAAAAAAAGATTAGTTCCAAAGAAAAATTAAGTTTAAAA
The DNA here is from genome assembly GCA_024364735.1 of Boesenbergia rotunda. Taxonomy (NCBI): domain Eukaryota; kingdom Viridiplantae; phylum Streptophyta; class Magnoliopsida; order Zingiberales; family Zingiberaceae; genus Boesenbergia; species Boesenbergia rotunda. The sequence goes on from JAGFNQ010005996.1 coordinate 272,845, forward strand.
CCATTGGATTCAAGAAATCTATATACGAATTGAAGAATCTAATTAGAAGTTAAAACTATATCACAATAACATTTGTTCACCCATAAACACTTAAACATGGGACACTAGTAAAGCACATGCAAAATTACACTTCAAATATATCATATATTGTTGCCTTCATATGTCAGCGCAACGACACAATGAGGTTGGAGACGGGGCGAGGCTAGCGGAGGCAAAGCGAGGCTAGCGGAGGCAGGGTGGCGCGGCGAGGCTGGTAGAGGCAGGGCGACGCAGCGAGAGGCTAGCAACGGTGACTCTCTTGCAAGCAAATAATAGGTTTGTTCGTTTGAGACATTGGGTGAAAGCAAACTAGGTTTTTGACATTTTATTTTTCAATTTTCATTTTCAATAAGAAAGCAAAACTGCAAAAGGGGAAAAAATCAAAAATAAAATAAACCAAGCCGGTTTGACCGGTTTTTTCGATTTGTCCGATTCACCGGTTCCCAGCCAGTTCAGAACGGTTCACATCTGGTTCTTGAGTAGCCAATTTTCAGAGTCAACTCGGACCGAAAATCTTGTGATTTCCGGTTCAACCGGTCCGACCGTCCGATTCGGTATAACCCTGCAAGCTTGTCATTATTTGTTTCTACTAGTATTATGTCCTAAGGAAAGTTTATAATTTTTTAAAATACAATTTTAAATTACATTAGATGCATTTATTGCATGGAAGCACTAATTTAAATAATAGTAATTTAAAAGTTACCAAATTATATATATATATATATATATATATATATATATATATATATATATATATATTAATATATATAATTTTAAACGGTTAAATAATGTAAATAATTAAAAGATTTTTAAAAAATAAAAATTAGATAAAGCATTTAAGAGGATGAGAACTCACCTCTAAGAGGTTAAGATCAAAAGCATTTCAAATAGGAAGTGTTCGAAAATCATCCAAAATTATTAAAATTATCATCATAAAAAAAATTTGAATTAGATTGTGTGTCAATGATTGTAATAACTTAAAAAATTTAAATCCTCATTGCCATATAGAATGGATCAAGAATTATTAGCGGCCCACGTCAAACTCACCTTACAGCTATTGAAATGCAAAGGACCAAAGCTTATAACTAATAAGGTATCTGTCTTAATGATCTGCTACAACTTATAATTCCACAATCTTGATTAGATAACGTTACTTCTCAAATATCATCTCACAATAAAAATAAAAGATCTTTTAGTGTCAAACAAAATTATCTCCAGGAGTTCGATTATTTAGGAAAATTTTATTATGGCTATTTGATAACGATTGAATTTACATGAATTATATACATACTTTGGCACTTAATCAGGTTTCATATAAATTTAAAATAAGAATACTACAATTAATAGGGGGTATGATTCCTGTTTAAAATAAAAAAATATTATAGCTGTACAAATTCATAATATGGGCTTTTGTAGACTTTTTTTTTTTTTTTTTAAGAATAATGATTGGAAAAGTAAAAATGAGAAAGTAAATTATAGTGAATGACGTGTCATCTTATATGCACAATTTTCGACGGGTTCACCATACCTCCCAGAATATAATTTGATTCGGGACGGCGACCGTCGATGGTGTCCAAGCGATAATTGAACGTGTATATAAAATGTCACGTCATGCCACGTCATGCCACATCATTCACTATAATTTTTGCTCTTCCATTTTCACTCTCCCTAACATTGCTCTTGTTTTTAAATAGAAAAACTGGTACATAATTTACATCTTATTTTAACACTAACAATTTTCATCAAATATGGCTAAACCAAAACTAAAAATAGTTATATTAAGCATAAAAAATAATATAAAGCGAAATTTAAATTAAATTAGTGTTACATAAAAATCTATTAATAACATTTTAATAAATAATTAATCATTTGTCCAATACTATCTTAACACTCTTATTTTACCAAAATATAATCAATGCTAAGATAAATTATATAGTTTTATAAATCATACAGCGGGAACTTTAACAGTTAGAAAATAAAAAACAATAAATCCAGAAATCCACTCATAATACATGATAAAACATTCCGACAAACAAATCCTTAAAAGAGTCAATCTATATAACAAAATTCGAATTAAACAAGCAAATTTTATTTCACAGCGTTACAATCAAATTCGAGGGATATATCAAGGACTATTGTTGTTTCACACAAAAAGGGGGCAGGATACAGTAATCACCAGTAATAAAACAATCAGGTAAAGAAAACATGTAACCCCCTCCCCAAGTTTGGGAAATCTTTTTTCTTATTAATTTCCATTTGCTTTGTGGACGAATACATAGTCAAAATGCCTATGTACAAGTACATCCCCTCCCTATCCCACAATAACACATAACCTATATGATCTGCATGATCATCATCATCAAACCATAAACCATGTTTTTCTCAAGTATATTTGGAGTCAAGTAAATGAATCTTATCCCCACTTCTATGTTTCAACAAGAGCAACTTCAGGCTAAAAGTATATGGGCACCAAATCACCAGAATCACAATCATAATATAAAAAGGTATAATTTTCAATGTCAAATCCTATAAGTTGTTGACGCTGCTGTTCATTGTGCTAGACCATCAATAGATGCATAACCATTGAGATGTACTGCATCATATCCATGTGCAAACAGTCCAGAGAATATAAACCATCATGCATAAACTGAAACAGGAAAGCAGGTCTTCGTCGCAGGTATCACTGCTCGTGTACTACAAGACTTGCAAACATGCGGTAGCATTATTAGAAATTAGAACATAACAAGACATGATTCTTACCAACTAAGAGGCCATCAACGTATTTGTTACTATATATGGTTCAGTGCATACTGCAACCTCCAGCGAGTATGTATCACCAGAGAATCATACAACCACCAAAAGGACTGGTTCAACAGCACCAACAACGATCATCATATCATAACAACTATGGGTTTCAAAGATCATCAGCCAGAGGATAATGAGCAAGGAAATATCCGTCTAATATCATGTCACAGCTACATCAGCACTTTTCAGGATCAGGCAACTAGAAAATACACAATGCAGTTCAGTATAAGTGCTGATAATGATGAATGAATAGGTCGTCAAAAAAATATTAAGTGATGTAATAATAGGAATTGTCCACCGATTGAACCTGCAAAGTTTTGGCTGGTTCAACAGCACCATCAACAACCCCCAACACGAACATCATATCACACTAACTATGAAGTTCAAAAATCATCAGCCAGAAGATGAACAGCAAGGAAATATCCTTCTGGTATCATCTTGTCACAGGCCACATCAGCTCTTTTCACGAAGAGATAACTAGAAAATGCACAATGCAGTCCAGATGAGCAAAGATAATGGTGAGCAAATAGGTCCAGAAGATTAATAAAGGGAAGAAAGCAGATAGTATTAAGTTACACAAGAACAGAATTGTCCAACAATTAAACCTGGAAATTCCAAAACTAGTTTAACACCATCTGCAAGTCAAATTGAAAGTTGCCATTGAGTCTAATTAACCTTATAGCAGCCCAGCGAACAAAAAGTAACCCAGCAATTGTCACACAAGTTCTTCAACACCTAAGCACCCATCAATCCTGCAAAATAGAATCTTAAGTTAACTAGGTAATTTTCAGAACATAACTATGCATTAAGAGCAAAAGGAAGATATCAGAATATGTAATGTTGAGTACCTCATTTGAGCTGCGAGGAGATGGGCTTCGAGAATCTGCACGGCGACCTGCAGGAGAAACACTTTTTGGAGGGGGTGACTTGGCTCCGTGGCTCCCTTTGTCAGGGCTTGAGGGAGGAGTGCGACGGGGTGATGGACTCCTTGCAGGATTAGGACTACGCCTAATTGGAGAAGCACTGGTAACAAAGAAAATAAGTCACAATATACACAGTAAGTTAGAAGCCAAAAGGCACCTCTGCAAAACGTTACCTGTCATAAGAAGCACTCCTGCTCCTACGGCTATCTCTGCCACGGCTCCTGTGATAGTCAGGACTTCTACTAGGGCTTCGACTTCGGCTTCGGCTTCGGCTTCGGCTTCGGCTCGACTTCGGCGGCGACTCTCTCTCTCACGGTCACTATACCTATCTCTCTCATACCTATCTCTGCTTCGGCTGCGGCTTCGCCTTCTATATTCTCGATCTCGATAGCTGTCTCTATGCCTGCTAGATAATCATAAAGTGTGCTAATGCAAGTGGAAAAAGATAAACAACCCAGAAAGCATCCAAAGACAATTTGAATGGTAAGACTTAAGGTGCAAAAACTTGTAGTTGTCAGTTGCTTAACATTGTTAAGCAACTGACAATGATAAAAAGTCTGTGGTTTGACAACAATTAGAGGAAAATGATAAAAAAACTTAAAGACATTGAAGGCTACCAAGCCTTGTCTGCCCTTAATATAACAAAGAAAGTAAAAAAAAAAAGCATAAAAAGCATAAAAAGAAAGAAGTGGTAAAAAGTATGAACCGCCTGAATTGAGAACTTCATAGTTAGAAGATTGCCTTGTACTTTAGTTTACGTTATTGTACACAAATCAAAGCAAAAATGAGTTAATTAGTTCTGACTCCAACATAAGGCAGCTTCCTAGATTCCGTGGCCTAAATTTATTACTGATGTCATCTTGCAAGAACTTAAAGAGACATATAGATCACTGTTTATTCAGAAAAGACAAGTCTACAAAAGAATGATTTTTGCATAACAAATGAAACTTTATGAAGTCATTGACATGGAAAGAGAATCCACACTCACAATAAGATTCAGGAAAAAAAACACTTCAATTGCTCAGAAACGCCTTACCTGGGACGAGGGCTGCGACTTCTTGATCTGCCCCGTCTGCTTGGGACTGCTTCCATAATTTTTCCTTTATGACTGGCAAAAGACAAAAGTGAACAGAGCATAAATGAATTTTAATGATAAGACAAACACAAAAACATTAGTCAAAAGAAATGCACATAAAGAAATAATGAAGTACACTCTAATGGCAAACTGAATCCTGAATCCTTGTCTTTGGCATTACAAAGAGCCGCCTTGGCTTAATGTATCGCTAACAATGGGGCCTTAATCCATCGTTAAACAACCAAGAATTTGTTGTTCAATTAAACCCTTCAACCATAGATTCTGCCCTACAGATTTTTTTTTTATCATGAAGTTTTAGATATATTATCATACGAGTAGAAAAGTGACAAATTGACAAAGCCCCCAAAATGACCCATTAACTGGTTTAGCTGGTCATTATCCAAAGATGTTCCCAATATGAAATAGTTCGACAAAATAAGCCTATAAACTTCAAACATCCTACAATTTCCCATGCTCAGATAATCTATAATATCTTTTCTTTTTATTAGCATCTCAATAGACCTAACAACAAACATCACTTTACTAAAAAAAGACCAAGGGATATAAACTAAATTAGTCTCAAGAGTCTAGTAATCATTTTCAAACAAATAAGAAATTTCATAGCTTACATGCGTTCAGCATTTGGTCCATATTTGGCAAATTGAACCATAATATTCCGACCATCAACTTCCCTCCCTATAATATCAAATAGAATTCATAATTCACCGTTAGTTTCAGATTACTTCACACACAAAAAAACAAACATTAACACCTTAAATTTTGAAAGGCAATAAAAAGACATAATGGAGGAAACTTGCCATCAAGCCTTTCGACAGCCATCTGCGCTTCATCTGCATACTTATACCTCACAAAAGCAAACCCCCGAGACTCCCCAGTCCTTGAAGTTCCCAGATACAAACAAAAAAAAGGATAAAATTAATAGACAAAACCCACCAAATCCTACGGCAAACAACCATCGCTCACCTCCGGTCCCTCGGAATAAAGACGTCAACCACTTTCCCGTACCGATCAAATAACGGAAAGAGATCATCGGCGTTAGTACCTAGAAATTCAAAAGGGCAAGCGACGTTAATACTAAATACAGATCGGAAAGCCGCGAAAGAGAACGAACAAAAATGGAAATACTTACGGAAGCTGATGTTGAGGACGAGGAGGGAGTAGGTATCCTTGATGTCCGGCGGCCCTGTTCTCCCGAAGTGAGACATAGCCGGCGACGAGTTCGATCTGGATCCTAGGGTTTCCCAGAGGAATCGTCAAATGGCAGGTTGCGAACGAGTGGCCGAGAATTTATAATGAGTGAGTTTTGGTTATGCGGTTCCTTCCTGTTCGGAACGGCCCATTGAACATGACTACTGGGCCGGTTGGAGAATATTCGGCCGAAGTTTCCTATAAATTATAAGTGGCATATACGTTTTTTTTTTAATCCTAATGTAAATAAAACGCTCATTGAATTCTAGCTAATTAGGGTACGAACAAATTTAGTGTTTTGGCCTTATACGCGTTTGTCTTAATATCAATTAAGGGGATATTTAGTTCAAATTTGTTAACTAAGGGATCAATAGTAATGAGAATTGTAATTACATTAGTAGTATTTGATTCAAATTCTGGAATTAAAATTATTATTATTGAAGTTTGGTTCGGTTCAATTTTAGTAATGAAAATTCATAAAAATATTAAATTTATCTAAAATAATAGAATTATTACAAAGAGAAAGTGAAATAAAATGGGTTGAGAAATAAAGTAAAAAAATATAGTGTAGCGGTCCCGCCTCTATGGTCCCCGCAGACAACCCTTTAGGTCGGCGACCCTACGGTTTCCCACTCCTGGCAGTGGGTTTTTGCCTTCCCCAGGATTCGAACTCTAGACCTCCAGGCTAAGTACTAAAGATCCTGAATCCTGGTACCAAGTGAGCCTCCAGGCTAAGTATTAAAGTTCCTGAATCCTGATACCAAGTGAGCTTACCTGGTACCAAGTGAGCTAAGTACCAGGATTCAGGAACTTTAGTACTTAGCCTGGAGGTCTAGAGTTCGAATCCTGGGGAAGACAAAAACCCACTGCCAGGAGTGGGAAGACCGTAGGGTCGCCGGCCTAGAGGGTTGCCTGCGGGGACCATAGAGGCGGGACCGCTACATAAAAAGGCATCTTTTTATTGTAACGACCAAACCCCTTGGCCCCTTGGGCGGCCCAACTGGCGGCCCACTTGGCGGCCCTCGGCCCCTTTGGCGGCCAAATCTCATTTGGCGGCCCCTTTGGCGACCTCTTGGGAGGTCGTTACTCACAAGTACTTCCCACCCCTGGCTAGTGAATTTTTGTCTTCCCCATCATCTTATGCTTTATATATATCTGTTTTGAGGCCTGAGGCCAATTTATAAATTGCATGTGTTGTATGTATGTGTAAATTGTCCGCCGGACAGGGTAGATGTTGTCCGATTTTATATTGGATCAGCGGCTCCATTGGTCTCGAGGCATGACAATTTATTTTGGTATCAGAGCGTAGGTTACGATGCCTACTTATTTTTGTGTTTTCCGAACTTTCCGAATTTTATCTGATACCAATTTATTTTGGTATCAGAGCGAGGTTACGATGCCTACTTATTTTTGTGTTTTCCGAACTTTCCGAATTTAATCTGATACCAATTTATTTTGGTATCAGAGCTCAGGTTGTGAGATACCTCGGGTATTTGCGGATTTTTCGGTGTCTATCTGATACCAATTTATTTTGGTATAAGAGCTCAGGTTGCGAGATACCTCGGGTATTTGCGGATTTTTCGATGTATATTTGATACCAATTTATTTTGGTATCAGAGCCCAGGTTGTCGGATACCTTAGGGACTTGTGGATTAGGTTTACGTTGCGTATTGGATTTACGGATTTGTCGGAGTTAAATCTGATACATACCCGGTAGGTGTCGGAGCTCGGGTTAGATGAGTCTACCCGAGTACATTTCAGATTTTCGGAGTCGTTTCACGGCGTGATTTGGACCATGGGACTTGGCGGCAATGGGACATCTCCAGGCGGCAAGAAGTATATCTTCTGGACCTATCCTACTTTTAGTATTTACTATTAGAGTTTGGATTGATTAGATTATCCCAGCATGTTGGAATCATATATTCTTATTGGATGATAGATATATGTAGACATGGTTTTAGTTGGATTGGCTTGTTGTCAATCTATCTTACTCGTAACCATTCATGGGAACGATTCGTTGATATATTGCGGATAAGACCTTGGAGCAGAGAATGTTAATTCTCTAGTAGCATCGATTGTTGAGTCGGAAAGCCAAGGTCGAATCTGTCGACAACCTATTGGAGGTTTAGGATTTTTATTTTTTCTTGACCTTACTATTCATAGTTCGTGTATTAGCTATTATTAGCTAAGCAAGAACTAGGGTTGGTTACTGTAGTTGACTCGATCAATGTAGGATCGACTTACCCTGGTTCAAAGGTTTTCAGACCTTTGGGGTTGTTTGTACCTGGTTAGAGGACCTGGAAGACACATTTAGGTTACACGATTTACATTGATGTAGAAGGGTAGCATTAGCTGTAACGACCCGCCTTCTAGTACTGAGCTTTAAGGCGGATCGCTACTACACTAACTGGCTGGCTGACTAATTAATGATTTCTAATAATGCTAAACCAAACTGGGAGAATTTTGAAAATTCTTATTTCGTTATTTACTGAACTAACAATTCATAAACATATTGAAAGTACTAACTAGCCTAAAATAAAGCAAAATTTTTATTTTTTTATCTTGGCAGGATTCGATCCCCCAACCTCTGGGTTGCATGGCTAAAGCACTAACCAGCTACTCTACACCAGTTTTGTTTTACACAGTACCAGTCGACTGCTATATGCCAGTCGACTGGTCGGGCCACAGAATGTTTCTGTGCCCGATACCAGTCGACTGGTATTTTCCCAGTCGACTGGTAGTTCTGAAAACCCAGATTTCAGAGTTTCAGAATGTGCCAAAGACGACCTATTCCGTACCAAATGCTCCATAAATTCATATCTAAGCTTCCTAATAGGTCTACAATGATTCTAGGGCATTTGATACATGTTTTTAGGGGGTTTCTAGCATGTATAGCAACTTAGAAATCATAAAAGCGACATGTAGAGACATAAACATGAATGTGCCAAGTTTGTATCAACTTCTTATTGAAACCATTCGTTATTCATATCTAAGAGCATTCTTAGCTACTACATGTCATTCTATATGGTGCATGCATCTTAGAACAAGCATATCCTATATATTTAGCATGTAAATCAAAAGTATCAAGCTCTTATCTCTAAAGCTTAAGCATGGATCTAAATTACCATATTACAAGTAAATGACTCATGACATTCAAGCATTCACAAAATCAATATTAAGTTAGGTAAGTAAACTACTTCAAGCATACTAGGCACCACGAATACAAGTCTAATTAAATTCATACATGGTTCACATAACATATTGCGGAATAACTAAAGAAGCATAATAAAGACTATTTCTATGCTTTGCAAGTTTCGAAGATTTTTATTCCAACTCCACCATCACACACACTTTGCATCAAGCCTGTCGCCTCCGCTACTAGTGCTTTCCTTTACCTGTATCTGCAGTATAAGGAAATGCAAACTAATAAGCATAAAGCTTAGTAAGTACCATCTAGCCTCACAAAACTATGAAAACTCGAATTATGCTTTTGTAAAACATGCTATGCACATACATGCTGTTGGATCGGGTTGGACCGGCTAGAGGGGGGTGAATAGATGGGAAAAAAAATTATAAAAGTGGAGGCACTCGTCTTTAAAAAAAAAGAAACTTGGTTGCAACTGAGAACGTTGCTTCCAAGGCAGTGGACGCTCAATAAAAATCTCCTTGTGGCGGAGAAGCCTTACAAAAATAGCACGCTAGACTTTTAGAGAGTTTACAAGAGAATTGAATTAATTGAATGAATTAAAAGGTTGAAACTCTAAGCCTATTTATAGCCTAAGAGAATAAATCTGGATTGTTGATTGTTGAGGAATTTTCTCTTGGCCGTTGATCCATGGATGTAATCTGGATGGCTGATCTTGGATGGGATTAAACTGCATCCATTGGATCTGATTAAAGGATAAAGTTATCCTTTAAGAGATAACTTTGTCTTCTGCTCGCAACAGATAAATAACTTTATCATTTGCTCGCAACAACTTTAATCATATCTCTTCTTTATCCCAGTTGGTAAGATTGGTGATATATGTAGGCGAGGTTGCTGGTTCGAATCTTCACAGCAACAAATAGAATTCTTTTTGTTTCAGGTGCCTGGTTTGACTTGGTCAAACTGACCAGTCTTTTGGTTCATCTTCTGGGTGATTTCCGGCCAACCGGAGTTAGGCTCACCCGAACCCGACTCCGGCCTTTCGCCCCTCGAGCGTCCTTCCTCCTGGCTTCTCGTCCCTCGGACACCGCGCACGTCCTTCTCGCTCCACCGGCGTACTCTTCCGCAGCTTCCGCGTCCCTCGGATTGTACCGAGCCCGTCGGCTCACTTCCCCGCACAATCCTTCTCGTTCGCTACGTCTTACGCTCGACTTCCTCCGTACCTAAGCTCCTGCACACTTAGCAGAGGGATTAAACATACCAGGACCTAACTTAAATCGGTTGATTACATCAAAATCAACCAGGGGTACTTACAATCTCCCCCTTTTTGATGTGCATCAATCCGAGTTAAATTAGAGTAATCAAAATAAAAAAATATACATAATAATGTAAACAGTTTAAGTTCAAAAAAAACATAAATTTCAAGTAAATTAAAATTCTACTCCTTAACTTAATACTATTCCTCCCCCTTTGATCACATCAAAAAATTGGGAAATATAAGTAGGGAAGAAGAAAAAATTTTTGAGTGCAATAAAAAATTTTCTAAGTGAAAAAACAATCGCGTTGCCATAGATTTTTCAAATTTTAAAATGACATATTTTTTCAAAGTTAATTCCATTTTTTTTTAAAAAAATGACTTAAATAAAATCTAAATTTTTTTTTGATAAAATCCACAGCTGATGAGGAGTTCCAAAAATAAAATCGAATCCCGTCAAAATATTTTTCTATCAAATTTTGAAAAAAAAACATATTTCGATAAATAATTCATAAAAAATCAAAAAAAATCTGAATATTTTTGTTAAAGTCGAAGATAAAGATATGAGTTTGGACAAAAATTTTGAGTTTTAAATTCGTTCGTCAAGTCCAAAAATGACAAACCAACACATAAGAGTTCTTGAACAATAAAATTTAAAAAATTGGAAACAATACTTCGAAAATTTTGAAAAAAAATTGTAATGAGTCTTTCCTCTAAACTCTTAATTTCAAATTTCGAGGGAAAAAATATTCAAAAATTTTTGAAAGAAGTTCCAGTAGATAGACAGCATAATTGTGCATAAAAAAAATAAAGGCATAATTTTTGTTAGAGAAACACAATGAACACATTTATAATAACAAAAAAAATTCAGTTTAATACAAATTTAGGAACCCAAAATAAGTTCTTGTCTACAGGATTAATTAAAAACTTAGGCGGAATATAGCTTTTGGGCACATTTTTAAATTGACCCTTATGATTTTTAAAATACCAATTTAAATTATCAGGAAAGCTATTTTTCTTTTGACGTAAATGTGCAATATCAAGCTCTAATTTTTGCACTAAGTTTTTCAAATTACCATTTTCATTTTTTAAAATTTCAGAAGAGAAAGTAAGTGCCAATTCATTTTTCAATTTCAAATTTTCTTTTTCTAATCTACAATTAGATTTAAGCAAGGCTTTAACTCCTGCATATAATTGATCATGAGGAAGAAAACAGACCTCACTTACCGGGTCGCTTTCGAAAAGCGAGGTTCTTTCTTCGTCGTCAGTTTCTTCTGACATCTCTCCCCCTTCATCAGTGCTCCCTTCTTGATGATTTGTCATTAACGCAAGTCCCGCGTATTCTTGACCTTCTGATTCCTCTGACGAGGACTCGTCCCAAGTGGCCTTCAGTTTTGGCTCTGAGGTACTTTCATGCAATTCTAGGAATTTCTCCCAGAGCTCTTTTGCCGAGTTGTAATTTTCGATGCGGTTAACTTCTTGCGCGGGAAGAACAGCTAGTAGATGAAATTCAGCTTTGCCATTTGCTTCAAAGTCTAATTTCTCCTTCTTGGTCCATGATTCTATTTCTTTATCCTTGCCGTTGTTGTCTTTAGGAACTGAAAAACCATTTTTCATAATTATTAGCAATTCAATATCAGTTTTAAAAAATACCTGCATTCGGCGCTTCCACATCGCGAACTCCCCCTCAAACTTCGACGGGTAGATTACGGCTCCAACCATTTTTCTTGAAATTGCTGCAGTCGGCGATTAGTCCTTCTGCGGCGACCTTGGCTCTGATACCACTTGTTGGATCGGGTTGGACCGGCTAGAGGGGGGTGAATAGACGGGAAAAAAAATTATAAAAGTGGAGGCACTCTTCTTTAAAAAAAAAACTTGGTTGCAACTAAGAACGTTGCTTCCAAGGCAGTGGACGCTCAATAAAAATCTCCTTGTGGCGGAGAAGCCTTACAAAAATAGCACGCTAGACTTTTAGAGAGTTTACAAGAGAATTGAATTAATTGAATGAATTAAAAGGTTGAAACTCTAAGTCTATTTATAGCCTAAGAGAATAAATCTGGATTGTTGATTGTTGAGGAATTTTCTCTTGGCCGTTGATCCATGGATGTAATCTGGATGGCTGATCTTGGATGGGATTAAACTACATCCATTGGATCTGATTAAAGGATAAAGTTATCCTTTAAGAGATAACTTTGTCTTCTGCTCGCAACAGATAAATAACTTTATCATTTGCTCGCAACAACTTTAATCATATCTCTTCTTTATCCCAGTTGGTAAGATTGGTGATATATGTAGGCGAGGTTGCTGGTTCGAATCTTCACAGCAACAAATAGAATTCTTTTTGTTTCAGGTGCCTGGTTTGACTTGGTCAAACTGACCAGTCTTTTGGTTCATCTTCTGGGTGATTTCCGGCCAACCGAGTTAGGCTCACCCGAATCCGACTCCGTCCTTTCGCCCCTCGAGCGTCCTTCCTCCCGGCTTCTCGTCCCTCGGACACCGCGCATGTCCTTCTCGCTCCACCGGCGTACTCTTCCGCAGCTTCCGCGTCCCTCGGATTGTACCGAGCCCGTCGGCTCACTTCCCCGCATAATCCTTCTCGTTCGCTACGTCTTACGCTCGACTTCCTCCGTACCTAAGCTCCTACACACTTAGCAAAGGGATTAAACATACCAGGACCTAACTTAAATCGGTTGATCACATCAAAATCAACCAGGGGTACTTACACATGCTCATATCCATAAGAAATCATGCTAGGCTCATGCTAAAATACATATCATAGAATGTCATGACATATAACTGAGACATGGAACATACTGAACTAAAACTGAAAAGTAAGTTGTAGCATGGCATACATATCTGAACTGGAACTGAAACTAACTAACATAAAACTAATTATTAAATTCACCACATCTAATATGAATTTCTGAAAACTAAATACATATAGTAGGTGAAAATAATAATCAACTGCTGTGGGCCCGGCAATGTACCAACTGTGCGCGCATCCCTAATAGACCCGAGGTAGCAAATCCCGAATTCATTAGGGTTCTACTAGGTTATCTAAACCTAGGGGCAACTAGGAGCCCATCCCATACTAGGTTATCTGAACCTAGGGGCAACTTGGAGCCTATCCCTAGACCGAAGTCTGGTACAATGCCAACTGAAAATAAAATAGTTCTTTTATACTTTTCTTTTTCTCTTCTGATTCTTGCTTTTACTAGGTTATCTAAACCTAGGGGCAACTAGGAGCCCATCCCGTTGGACCTTGGTCTCAATCATAACTGAAGCAAGAATTTCTATTCTTTAATGCTTTCTATAGCATTAACTGACTAACAATTTAACAAACACCTTGCGACTTAACCCTTCTTTTCTTTTAAAGTCGCTCCCTAGGCACTCGAACGTGCTCCTTAACCCGAAACTGAAGGGTAAGTGCACTCAAGCCCATCCAGGGATACCTTCAGACTCTAAAACTAATCTGAAGGGTTAATACAACGTGCTTGTTCATAATCCACGATTTCTAATCGTAGGACATACATATAAGGAAATAAAGCATACGAAACGTCAACCGAAACTACTTATACTGCAGGTGAGAGATACTTACATCGTGCGCTAGGTTTCCTTATGAATATAATATGAAATCTCCGAGGGAACGTCGAACTTCGACGTTCTTCTTGCTCCTTGGCGTTCTCCTCGCGTCCACGAGAATTCTCGTAGAGAATAGGGCCTCTTGGGACCTTCCCTTCGCTTTCCCCTTGTCTTGGGCGGCAAGAGAAGAGGAGGAGAGGAAGAGGCGCAAGAGAGGGAGAGAGAAGAGAGTCTCGGGAGAGGGAGAGGAAGAAAATCGCGGAGAGAGAGGGAGGTGTCGGCGCTGAGAGAAGGTGAGGAAAAGAGTGAATCTAAAAACCCTAAGTTCCCCTTTTATACTCATGGGAAAATTTAACTAACTTTGCCTTATTTATCTTTTTCTCTATTCTATCTCAATGAAAACAGACTAGCCCACCTGGTAAGTCTCTTCCCCTTTTATGTAGGTTTAGGGATCAAATCCCACTTACGTGATTTTTGCTTTTTATCCCTTTTTGCCACTTTCGTTTATGGAAAAATTCTATAAAAATATCCATAAATTTGAAATAAATTCTAAGATATTTCTAAAATTAGTTTCGAGAATTTTTGGGCATTACAATCCCTCATACCTTATAAAAAGTTCATCCTCGAACTTAAAACAATTCTGGGTATTTCTGCCTCATGCTGTCCTCTGATTCCCATGTTGCCTCTTCTACTCTGTGATTTTGCCATATGACTTTCACTAATGGTACTTCTTTGTTTCGTAATTTCTTAGCTGCTCGGTCTATTATCTAAATAGGCCGACTATCATAACTAAGATCTTCGCGAATTTGTACCGTCTGTGGCTCTATCACCTGGGTGGCATCTGGGATATGCTTCTTCAGCATGGAAACATGAAATACATTGTGGATAGCTGACATCTCCTGAGGTAGCTCCAACTCATAAGCTACTTTGCCAACTCTTCTAGTGATGGGGTATGGTCCTACATATCTGGGACTCAGCTTGCCCTTCTTCCCAAAACGCATTACTCCCTTCATGGGAGCCACTTTGAGGAATACTGAATCCCCAACTTCAAACTCCAATGGTCTGCGCCGTGTATCAGCATAGCTCTTCTGGCGGCTCTGAGCTGTTTCTATTCTCTGGCGGATCTGCTGTATGGCTACGGTGGTATCATCTATAAGATCTGTCTGTAGGCCTAACTCTTGCCTCTCACCACCCTCGTACCAGCAGATAGGAGATCTACACCTCCGCCCATATAAAGCCTCATAGGGTGCCATGCCGATAGTGGCCTGATAACTATTGTTGTAGGCGAATTCTGCTAAGCACAGGTATCTGTACCAACTGCCCTTGAAATCTAGAGCACAAGCTCTGAGCATATCTTCTAGTACTTGATTAACTCTCTCTGTCTGACCATCTGTCTGAGGATGGAAAGCTGTGCTAAACTTCAGTTTGGTGCCTAGTGCTGTCTGTACGCACTCCCAGAAGTGTGAAGTGAACCTACTGTCCCGATCTGAGATGATACTCCTAGGGACCACATGTAGTATGACGATCTCCTTGAGGTATAACTGAGCTAGCTGTTCCATAGAATAGGAGATCCTAATAGCTAGGAAGTGAGTAGACTTAGTCAATCTGTCTACAATTACTCAGATTGTATCATATCCATTCGTTGTTCGGGGTAGTCCCACTATAAAATCCATGGAAATATCTTCCCATTTTCATTCTGGAATTTGAATAGGCTGCAGAACTCCACCTGGTCTCTGATGTTCTGCCTTGACTCTTTGGCATGTCAGACAGGTACTGACATATCTGGCGATGTCTCTCTTCATCCCGGGCCACCAAAAACGTCCCCTGAGGTCTTGGTATATTTTGGTGGAACCAGGATGCATCGCATAAGGAGATCTATGTGCGTCCTCTAGGATCTTCCTTCGGAGCTCTTCTTGGTTCGGAACACATAAGCGGTCACCGTAGTACAGTGTCCCACTCTCTGTTAGGCGAAACTCCCCATTTTCTGATTCCGCTATCCCCTGCTTGATTTTCTGAAGGTCAGGATCTTGATCCTGTGTTGTCTGGATGTCTTCAATCAGGGTTGACACTAATGTCAAAGTGGAGAGCTGCCCAACTAAAATTTCCAGTCCGAACTCTGATATTTCCTTCCGAAGGGGCTGTGACATCGTAGGCAAAGCTAGTAGGGTGGCACTAGATTTCCTGCTAAGCGCGTCTGCCACCTTATTAGCTTTACCTGGGTGGTAGAGGATGTCAATGTCATAATCCTTGACCAGTTCAAGCAATCTGCGTTGCCTCATGTTCAGATCCTTCTGAGTAAAGAAATACTTCAGGCTCTGATGATCTGTGAAAATCCTACACTGAGCTCCGTATAAGTAATGCCTCCAGATCTTGAGAGCAAACACTACTGCAGCTAGCTCAAGGTCATGAGTAGGGTAATTCTTTTCATAATCCTTGAGTTATCTAGAGGCATAGGCGATAACCTTGCCATCCTGCATCAGCACTGCTCCAAGTCCTAATTTAGACGCATCGCTATATATGTCAAAGCTGTCAGTGGTCTCGGGAAGAGTCAGGATGGGAGCACTAGTCAATCTTCTCTTTAATTCTGTAAAACTGTTCTCGTAGTCCTCTGTCCACTGAAACTTTCTGTTCTTTCTGGTAAGAGCTATCAGTGGGGAGGCTATTCTGGAGAAATTCTCTACGAACTTCCTGTAGTAACCGGCTAGACCCAGAAAACTTCTGATCTCACTGGCATTCTTCGGTCAAACCCAGTTACTTACTGCTTCTATTTTGCTGGGGTCTACCATCACACCATCCTTGGAGATGATGTGACCCAGAAAAGACACCTGATCGAGCCAAAACTCACACTTGGAGAATTTCGCATAGAGTTGGCTCCGCTGAAGGATTTCTAATACTGTTTTCAGGTGTTCTGCGTGTTCCTTCTGAGTCCTGAATATATCAGAATATCATCGATGAAGACGATAACAAACTTATCTAAATATTCTCGGAACACTCTGTTCATGAGGTCCATGAAAGTCGCTGGAGCGTTCGTTACACCAAAAGACATAACTACAAACTCATAGTGTCCGTATCTTGTTCTGAAAGCTGTCTTGGGGATGTCACCTTTTTTTTATCATTCACCTGGTGATAACCAGATCTCAAGTCTATTTTTGAGAACACTGCTGCTACCTTTAGCTGATCGAACAAGTCATCAATTCTTGGCAAGGGATACTTGTTCTTGATGGTGACTTGATTCAACGCCCGGTAATCTATACACAAGCGCATGGACCCGTCTTTCTTCTTCACGGACAATACGGGAGCTCCCCAAGGTGAATGACTAGGGCGTGTGAAGCCCTTGTCGAGCAGCTCCTGTAGTTGCTCCTAAAGTTCTCTTAATTCTGCTGGAGTCATACGGTATGGTGCTTTTGAAATGGGATTGGTACCTGGAACGAGATCTATCTCAAACTCTATCTCCTTGTCTGGCGCTAAGCCTGGTAACTCGTTAGGGAAGACTGCTGGTTAGTCACATACCACTGGGACCTCTTCTATCTTTTGGTCCTTCTCTTGTTCGGTATTGACTACATGTGCTAGAAATCCGGTACATCTTGAATCCAGCAGTTTTTGTGCTTTTAGAGATGAGAGAAATTTCTTGGCCTTTCTCTTGGGTTCTCCGATGTATTCAAATTACACTCTTACTTCAAGTTGGAATATGACTTTCCTTTTACGGCATTCTATGGAGGCACCGTACTTGATTAGGAAGTCCATTCCAAAAATGACATCATAATCTGTCATATCTAGTACTATCAGATCACCATAAAGCTCTCTGCCTGCTATACTGACTGGCACTGCACGGAGCCAGTGCGTGGACACCATAATCTCTCCTGAAGGTATGGTGGTTAAGAACTGGCCACTGAGTACATCTGGAGGTATGGCTAACTTCTCTGAGAACGCCCTGGGATTCCGGAGTTCCTGAACTGCCTTGGCCTTTACTTTCTATCATGACTGACTTCTGCTGTTTCATGTTGTTCAGGTAGTGCTCGGTGATCAGAGCACTGCTAACTAGTTCTTCTGAGGTTTGCGGCCTATGAACGCCGCTAGCTACATTCAATGCTATTTTTGGCCTTAGCATCTTGAGCATTAGCCTGACTCGCTCTCGTTCGGTGCTGACTAATTCGGGACACAGACGCGCCAACCTATTGAATCTCTTCATGACTTCCTCTACTGATAGGTTACCTTGATGAAATTCAGTGAATTCATCATAATGTCGATTAGTAACCCACATATGAAAGAATTCTTTGAAGAACTCAGCTTCGAAGTTGGCCCATGTCATCTGATTTATGTCTCGCTTGGCCTTCACCCTTTCCCACCACATTCTAGCATCTCCTGCTAGGCAGAAAGAGGCACACTTCACTTTCTCTTGTTCTGGCCAGTCCAGAAGCTCCATGGTACTCTCCAGGGTTTTGAACCCGGCTTGTGCATCCCATGGTTCACTAATGCCTGAAAAGGTCTCTGGTTTGAGCTTCTGCCCCTGAACCAGATATGCTTCTCTTTTAGCCCCTACTGCTGGGGCTTCTGCTGCTATTGGTGGGATTGGTGCTATTGGTGGGATTGGTGCTCTAGGTGGAACCTCTATCACTATTGGGGTTTCCACAATTTGGTCCTGGCGTACCAATAGGTGTGGTTTACTAATTTGCCCTTAAAGTGGCTATCTCTTGCTGCTGCTCAACTATCTGTCTCTAGAGCTGAGCCACTATCTCCACGAGATTAGGTGGAGTCACTATGTCAGTTGCCTCCTATAGAGGCTCAGTAGCTGGTGCCCTTCTAGTTGGGCGTCCTCTAGCCATTATCTAAATGACAGAGGACATATAGTTCATATTCTAATTCTAAAAACATGCTATCAGATATAAACTAAGGTATTAAACATGCTTCCGTTAAATGTAAACAAGAACTGACTAGAAAACAGATGGCATGAATAACATGTAAATACTATAAATCTGAAAGCAAGAAAATATGGTAATGTGAGAGATACTCTTACTTGGAAGCTGCAGGTCTGATGCTGATGTGTGTGAGGAGGAAAGATGGAACTTGCTCTGATACCACTCTGTAACGACCCGCCTTCTAGTACTGAGCTTTAAGGCGGATCGCTACTACACTAACTGGCTGGCTGACTAATTAATGATTTCTAATAATGCTAAACCAAACTGGGAGAATTTTGAAAATTCTTATTTCGCTATTTACTGAACTAACAATTCATAAACATGTTGAAAGTACTAACTGTAAAATACGGCAAATCGAAAATCCGGATCAGAAAATTTTTGAGATTTTTTCCGGATAGAGTCTAAGGGTTCCGGCCTACGGGAGGAGCCCGAGGGGTTTTATTGTAAAAATTTAGAACTTATCAAGGGTGTACAGGTAAACTCTTAAATTACGAAAAGGGTAAATAATTTAACCTTAGAGATTTATTGAGGTGGATTACAAAATATTGGAGGGTTAAACAGTTAAAACCCTTATCCTAAGGGCATAATACGAATTTCTGAAAGTTGAGGGGCGTTTTTGTAAAAACAAAGGAGAAGCTCCTCACATATATACTTTACCTTTTGTTGCCATGAGTCACGAACCCAGCCGCAGAAGCATCGGCACTTTTTCTTCCTCCCCTCGCATGACCTAGCCGCCACAGCCAGGCGGCGACCTCTCATCTTCCTCTCTGCTTCGCCCGCAACCAAGAAGAACACACCGGACCATTGCTACTCCTCATTGCCCTAGCCGCATCCGAGAGAAACTCGGCGCCACAATCTTCTTCTTCCTCTCCACGCGACGCAGAGCAAGCCAACCCGAGTCTCCTCGATGATTTCCTCTTTTCCCCTACTCCATTCGAGCGCCACCGTTCGACGCTTTCTCGTCATCAGGGTCTGCTATCGTCGGCGATCCATTCCGCCCACCTGACCTTGATCTCTCCCGTTCCTCGCCGTGTCAAATCTGGGTAGAAGGGTTGTCGCCGGAGCTGATACAGTTGTAGAAGAATCCATGTTTGCTATTTGGGGCTATTCTATTTCAGTTCTGTTGCTGCCGTGTGGTTATAGGTATGTAGCTCTATGGTAAATTCAAGTTTGAGGATTGAATTGAGGAGCTTGATTTGTAAGGATTGTTAATGTTCGACTTGGTTGAATTTCAATATGCTCGGTTCATATTTTGTTAGCAGTGTTTTTATGAATTTTTGGATAGCAAATTGATTTGTGTAGGGGTTTCTGTTTGGGGACGAATTCGGTTTGTATGGAAAGTTTTTGTTTGAATTTGCATTGTGTTGAGTTGGTGGGTTGTAATCCTGTTTTGGAACCACAGTTCTTTATTTGGATTTAGAATGGAATTCGGTCTTGAGTTTTGGTAGACCCTCTATTTTGATGTTACTATCGATTTGTTTTGGTGGATGTTCTGATGTGAATTAGTACTAAGGAATGGTTGTTGATTTGCTCTGTGATACCATGACGTAAGCTTTGGGGAAACTTGCTGTGTGAGGTGTGAATGAACTAGGATTCTTAGTTTTGGATGATAATGAATTGAAGTTGGATTATATATATATAGCACAATTATCCTGTTTGGTTTCTCTCATCTTTGAAGGATTTGATAATGGATCGATTGAGAGTTTCATTGACTTATAATGATCCTAGCCATGTGAAATGGGGTAAACCAGTAATTAAATGAAATAGGATAATTAGGACGATCCTAATTAATTGAGATAACTCGTTTAGCTATAGATTATATATTATTGTAGCTAAACATTATGCCTTTGATACAGGGCATTGATTGGATTTAGCATTGCTGATTATCAGACGGGAGATTCTTTCTGATACGAGCATCTTACGATTGAGGCGGGTACCCTTTGACTTATCTTTTAGATATTGTCATATTGCTATACATGGTTGGTTATAGATAGCAGTAAGATTATACGCTAGTCTTGTTTATTATGCCTGCCCTGGATACTTGTTAGTTATCCCTGAGTTATTATTATGCATGTCCTGGATACTTGTTAGTTATCCCTGAGTTATTATCCTGGATACTTGTTAGTTATCCCTGAGTTATTATGCATGTCCTGGATACTTGATAGTTATCCCTGAGTTATTATGCCAGTCCTGGATACTTGTTAGTTATCCCTGAGTTATTATGCCAGTCCTGGATACTTGTTAGTTATCCCTGAGTTATTATGCATGTCCTGGATACTTGTTAGTTATCCCTGAGTTATTATGCATGTCCTGGATACTTGTTAGTTATCCCTGAGTTATTATGCCTGTCTTGGATACTTGTTAGTTATCCCTGAGTTATTATGCATGTCCTGGATACTTGTTAGTTATCCCTGAGTTATTATGCATGTCCTGGATACTTGTTAGTTATCCCTGAGTTATTATGCATGTCCTGGATATTTGTTAGTTATCCCTGAGTTATTATGCATGTCCTGGATACTTGTTAGTTATCCCTGAGTTATTATGCATGTCCTGGATACTTGTTAGTTATCCCTGAGTTATTATGTCTGTTCTGGATACTTGTTAGTTATCCCTGAGTTATTATGCTTGTTCTGGATACTTGTTGTTTATCCCTGAGTTATTATGCTGTTAGTTTCATACAGTCTCAGGTATTGCCATATCTATATGTATGCTTAGATATCGGAATGTATCTCTTGTATTTGACATGAGGGATGTATGTGTGCATATCATACATCATTCTTGCATTGTTGCATGCCGGCGATCAGCGACTCCCTTGTAGTTAAGCCTAATCGTCTTCCGGTACATGATATGCACACACGGCCACTCATGGGTTAGTGGATACCGTAGATGTGTGCATTTGCTCTGTATTGCTCCGTTCGGCCACTATGAGGAGGGTGAGCGCGGGCGTGGTAGCAGCCAGGGGTCCCTTCTCGTACTGAGCCACAAGGAGATGAGAGCGGAGCTCCCCCATTGCTTGGGGTAGGGGGGTGGTCCCCCGCCAGCATCCTGTCCACCCGGTCACTCAGGAGCAGTGATGGCAGGGTGCGTACAGTTTGTCACAGCTCTACCCACGCGGACGTCGTGGACGATATCCTGACTGGGACTAGGGGTGACACATGTCATTGCACCATGTGCATACTTTGCATCGTGCATTGTTTGCTGCACTTGATTCTTGCACTTATTTGACATGCATATTCTGGAGACTTGTTGTTTGAGATTATATGACTAATGGTATTTCCATGGTACTCATTGTCCTCTTTTCAGGTTAGCTGGATTCTGGTATGTATCTACCTCAGTATTTTCAGTACTAGTTTTTCCATATTGTTGATATGAGACTGTATTAACGTAGATGCTTATTGTTATTATAACATACTATGCATATCTGCTGGGTATTCGCTGAGTTATGGACTCGCCCCGTTGCCATATGTTTTTATTTCAGGTTGTGATACTTGGAGTCGCCAGAAGAGCCCAGCAGCCAGTCCCTACCCATCGCGACGGCATAGTTTCATTTTGTACTTAGTAGTGTCTATTTGTACATTTACTTATTGGACTTGTATATGTCTTGGGAGTGTTGTCGTGTGCCCTAAGGGGTTTTTGTATTGGTTGTTTCGTCGTAAGTCGGACCGGTCCGCAGTCAGGTATGATCTACTTAGTTGTCTTGTGTTTTTATATTGTGTCTATTTATATTTTGAGGCCTGAGGCCAATTAAACTGCGTGGTCGTGTTCTGTGTATGTGTAAATTGTCCACCGGACAGGGGAGGTGCTGTCCGATTTTATATTGGATCAGCGGCTCTTGGGTCTCGGGGCGTGACACTAACTAGCCTAAAATAAAGCAAAACTTTTATTTTTTTTAATCTTGGCAGGATTCGATCCCCCAACCTCTGGGTTGCATGGCTAAAGCACTAACCAGCTGCTCTACACCAGTTTTATTTTACACAGTACCAGTCGACTTCTATATGCCAGTCGACTGGTCGGGCCACAGAATGTTTCTGTGCCCGATACCAGTCGACTGGTATTTTCCCAGTCGACTAGTAGTTCTGAAAACCCAGATTTCAGAGTTTCAGAATGTGCCAAAGTCGACCTATTCTGTACCAAATGTTCCATAAATTCATATCTAAGCTTCCTAACAGGTCTACAATGATTCTAGGGCATTTGATACATGTTTTTAGGGGGTTTCTAGCATGTATAGCAACTTAGAAATCATAAAAGCGACATGTAGAGACATAAACATGAATGTGCCAAATTTGTATCAACTTCTTATTGAAACCATTCGTTATTCATATCTAAGAGCATTCTTAGCTACTACATGTCATTCTATATGGTGCATGCATCTTAGAACAAGCATATCCTATATATTTAGCATGTAAATCAAAAGTATCAAACTCTTATCTCTAAAGCTTAAGCATGGATCTAAATTACCATATTACAAGTAAATGACTCATGACATTCAAGCATTCACAAAATCAATATTAAGTTAGGTAAGTAAACTACTTCAAGCATACTAGGCACCACGAATACAAGTCTAATTAAATTCATACATGGTTCACATAACATATTGCGGAATAACTAAAGAAGCATAATAAAGACTATTTCTATGCTTTGCAAGTTTCGAAGATTTTTATTCCAACTCCACCATCACACACACTTTGCATCAAGCCTGTCGCCTCCGCTACTAGTGCTTTCCTTTACTTGTATCTGCAGTATAAGGAAATGCAAACTAATAAGCATAAAGCTTAGTAAGTACCATCTAGCCTCACAAAACTATGAAAACTCGAATTATGCTTTTGTAAAACATGCTATGCACATACATGCTCATATCCATAAGAAATCATGCTAGGCTCATGCTAAAATACATATCATAGAATGTCATGGCATATAACTGAGACATGGAACATACTGAACTAAAACTGAAAAGTAAGCTGTAGCATGACATACATATCTGAACTGGAACTGAAACTAACTAACATAAAACTAATTATTAAATTCACCACATGCTAATATGAATTTCTAAAAACTAAATACATATAGTAGGTGAAAATAATAATCAACTGCTGTGGGCACGGTAATGTACCAACTGTGCGCGCATCCCTAATAGACCCGAGGTAGCAAATCCCGAATCCATTAGGGTTCTACTAGGTTATCTAAACCTAGGAGCAACTAGGAGCCCATCCCATACTAGGTTATCTGAACCTAGGGGCAACTTGGAGCCTATCCCTAGACCGAAGTCTGGTACAATGCCAACTGAAAATAAAATAGTTCTTTTATACTTTTCTTTTTCTCTTCTGATTCTTGCTTTTACTAGGTTATCTAAACCTAGGGGCAACTAGGAGCCCATCCCGTTGGACCTTGGTCCCAATCATAACTGAAGCAAGAATTTCTATTCTTTAATGCTTTCTATAGCATTAACTGACTAACAATTTAACAAACACCTTGCGACTTAACCCTTTCTTTTCTTTTAAAGTCGCTCCCTAGGCACTCGAACGTGCTCCTTAACCCGAAACTGAAGGGTAAGTGCACTCAAGCCCATCCAGGGATACCTTCAGACTCTAAAACTAATCTGAAGGGTTAATACAACGTGCTTGTTCATAATCCACGATTTTTAATCGTAGGACATACATATAAGGAAATAAAGCATACGAAACGTCAACCGAAACTACTTATACTGCAGGTGAGAGATACTTACATCGTGCGCTAGGTTTCCTTATGAATATAATATGAAATCTCCGAGGGAACGTCGAACTTCGACGTTCTTCTTGCTCCTTGGCGTTCTCCTCGCATCTACGAGAATTCTCGTAGAGAATAGGGCATCTTGGGACCTTCCCTTCACTTTCCCCTTGTCTTGGGCAGCAACAGAAGAGGAGGAGAGGAAGAGGCACAAGAGAGGGAGAGAGAAGAGAGTCTCGGGAGAGGGAGAGGAAGAAAATCGCGGAGAGAGAGGGAGGTGTCGGCGCTGAGAGAAGGTGAGGAAAAGAGTGAATCTAAAAACCCTAAGTTCCCTTTTTATACTCATGGGAAAATTTAACTAACTTTGCCTTATTTATCTTTTCCTCTATTCTATCTTAATGGAAACAGACTAGCCCACTGGTAAGTCTCTTCCCCTTTCATTGTAGGTTTAGGGATCAAATCCCACTTACGTGATTTTTGCTTTTTATCCCTTTTTGCCACTTTCGTTTATGGAAAAATTCTATAAAAATATCCATAAATTTGGAATAAATTCTAAGATATTTCTAAAATTAGTTTCGAGAATTTTCGGGCGTTACATTAGCTATGTGCTATCATTGTTAGTAGAGACGTGATACATCCTATTCCATGGGAATTTTGATCATAGATCACCTGTACCTGGTTGATGACCTAGAAGGTACAGTTTAACGGGTGACTTGAGCTGGTACAGAAAAGTGTGGATCTAATTGCTTGACACCTACGGGTTACCGCGTGTATTTGGTTTGGATAACCAAGGCAGTACCTTCGTACTTATGACTTGCGCTGAGGCGAATCACTTACGAGGCTAGACCACCTTTGGGTGGAAGATGTCGAAGACGACCTTCATGAAATAAAGAATCACTTCGTGATTAGGTTAAGATACTCTTGAGAGGTAGAGTGTTTCTATTTCCTTGCTATGGAGTTAACCTCAGAGGTTTTTGAACCTTGAGTGGAGGAATTGAAGAGTTTAGGGTTATGAGGGATTCTGACTCATAGATTGCGCGTATGTGATTGGTGATCTTGATTGTATATCGGGATGTACGACCGACTAGGGTACAGAGAATGTAGAGTTAACTATGTCCTTACCTTTCAGAGAGGTATGAGACATTAATCCAGAGGCCAAAGAACGTCCACTGGTTTTCAGTGGTTATACCCCCACTGTGAATTCACTTGTTCTTGAGACGTTGGAGTTGATATCACCTCTACCTTATGGTTGTTGAGAGGTGGATTGAGATTGATAAATCACTATGATTTGTTGGTACTTGAGATGGTGGAATTCGACGTCGTTCTCGGCATGGATTGGTTTACAATGTACTTTGCCACCGTGGATTACCGGACGAGGATGGTCACGTTCAGCCTCTGAACCAACCCTCTTGGGATTTCACCGGCATCCGAGATGACGGTATATCTGTTATTTCTGCGCTCCAGGCACAGAGATTGTTATCACTGGGCTGTCAGGGTTGTCTGTTATCAATGATTAGCATGGATGACAACAGTAGTTCCTCTCTTCGGGTATTCCAGTTGTTCGGGAGTTCCTAGATGTCTTTCCAGAGGAGCTACCGGGTCTTCCTCCCAGGAGACAGATAGAGTTCATCATAGAGCTGATTCTGGGGACTGCGCCGGCATCTAAGGCTCCTTATCGCATGGCACCGAAAGAGTTGGACGAGTTGAAGGTCCAACTCCAGGAGTTATTAGACCGACGGTTCATTAGACCAGCGTATCTCCTTGGGGTTCACTGGTTCTGTTTGTCAAGAAGAAGGACGGTTCTTTGAGGTTATGCATTGACTACCGACAGTTGAATGCAGTAACCATTAAGAACAAGTACCCGTTGCCACGGATAGAGGATTTGTTTGATCAGCTCAGAGACACCTCAGTGTATTCTAAGATTGATCTGCGGTCCGGATATCATCAGCTGAGAGTTAGAGACTCAGACGTTCAGAAGACAACTTTCCGCATTAGATATGGGCACTATGAGTTCTTGATAATGCCATTTGGGCTTACCAACGCTCCAGCGGTATTCATGGATTTGATGAACCGCATATTCCTGGAGTATCTGGATCAGTTTGTGATTGTCTTCATTGATGACATCTTGATCTATTCGCGTTCTGAGGAGGAGCATGCGTAGCATTTTCGCATAGTTTTGGAGACTCTCCGACGAGAGCGATTATTTGCGAAGTTCAGCAAATGCGCATTCTGGCTATCCTCAGTTGGTTTTCTGGGGCACGTTGTTTCCAGCCATGGTATTTTAGTAGACCCCCAAAAGATCGAGGCTGTCACCAGTTGGGAGCAGCCGAAGTCAGTTAGGAGGTTCACAGTTTCTTGGGATTAGCCGGCTACTACCGACGATTTGTCGAGGGCTTTTCCAGCATAGCTATGCCGCTGACACGCCTTACCAGGAAAGGCGTGAAGTTCACATGGTCAGAGGCTTGTGAGGTTAGTTCCTAAGAGCTGAAGCAGAGATTAGTGTTGGCACCCGTCCTCGTTCTTCCATCAGGAGAGGACGGATTTGTGCTTTATACGGATGCGTCCTATCAGGGATTGGGTGTCGTTCTGATGCAGCACGGACGGGTAGTTTCTTATGCTTCTCGACAGCTGAAGGAGCATGAGAAGAACTACCCAGTTCACGATTTAGAGTTGGCAGCGATTATTTTTGCGCTGAAGATCTGGAGGCATCACCTGTATGGGATTACTTTTGAGATATTCACGGATCATAAGAGTCTCAAGTATCTTTACACGCAGAAGGAGCTCAACCTCCGACAGAGGAGGTGGATGGAGTTCCTGAAGGACTACGATTGTACCATTATCTACCACCCTGGGAAAGCTAATGTCGTTGCTGACGCCTTGAGTAGGAAGTCCAGAGGAGTACTGGTATATCACCGAGTCTTGGTTACCGAGATAGTTCAGAGCTTCTCAGAGTTGGGTCTAGAGGAGCAGGGTCAGACTGAGAGGGGTATTCTGGCGACCATTGTTGCTCAATCTTCCATTCGGACGAGGATCAGAGAGGCTCAGGCGAGCGATCAGCATCTGCAGTTCCTCGACAGTCGAGCAGCCACAGAGCAGCAGTCTGATTTCACACGAGACGACGTGGGTGTCTTGTATTTTCACGGGAGACTTTGCGTACCCGAGGGCCACCCTATTTTGGAGGAGCTATTACAGGAGGCACATCGCTCCCGATTTGCTATCCATCTAGGGGTCACTCGCATATATCGGGATCTGAGACGTTCCTACTGGTGGAACGGAATGAAGCGGGATATTGCTGACTTCGTAGCCCGATGCCTGGTATGCTAGCAGGTTAAGGCAGAGCACCAGAGACCTGCTGGGCTACTTCAGAGTATTCCCATTCAGAGGAGGCCTTGACGCGATTTGGGTGATCGTTGATCAATTGACCAAATCCGCGCACTTTCTAGCTATCCGGAGGACCGATTCATTGGATAGATTAGCAGAGCTGTATTGCAGAGAGATCATCAGATTACACGACATACCGTTGAGTATCATCTCTGACCGAGATCCACGCTTCACCTCTCGCTTCTGGCAGAGTCTGTAGAAGGCCATTGGTACCGAGCTTAGATTTAGCACCGCCTTCCATCCGCAAATCGATGGTCAGTCAAAGCGTACCATCTAAACCTTGGAGGACTTACTGCGAGCCTGTGTTATGGATTTCGGGGGCAGTTGGGAGGATCATCTGCATCTTGTTGAGTTTGCCTACAACAACAGCTATCATGCGGCTATCCAGATGGCACCGTATGAGGCGTTGTACGGTAGGCCTTGTTGGACACCCATCCCCTGGGAGGAGGTTGGGGAATCCCAGTTGTTAGGACCTCAGAGAGCTCAGCACGAGGCAGAGTTAGTTCGTACCATCAGACGCAGGATATCTGAGGCGCAGGATCGTCAGAAGAGCTATGCCGACCGGAGACGGAGACCTCTGGAGTTCTCCGCAGGTGATCACGTATTTCTGCGAGTTTCACCCACAAAAGGGGTGAAACGATTCGGTCTTCGAGGGAAGCTTGCTCCGCGTTACATCGACCCATTCCAAATTCTGGAGAGGGTTGGGGCAGTGTCTTATCGTTTGGCTCTTCTACCATCCATTACCGGTGTACATGATGTATTCCACGTATCGATGCTGAGGAGATACGTACCAGATCCTTCCCACGTGTTGTCGGATGTCTCGGTTCCACTTCAGGCTAACGCGACTTACGAGAAGATTCCTGTACGGATTTTGGGTCACCGGGAGCGTCAGTTGCGGAACAAGACAATCCGGCTGGTTAAAGTCGGATGGCAGCATCACTTAGATGAGAAGGCTACCTGGGAGGTTGAGGATGTCATCCGAGCTCATTACCCCCACCTGTTCACTTGAGGTATGTATGATTAGATATTGTTTAGTATTTATATCAGCATACTTCTTGATAGTGTTTACTATAGTGAATACCGAAATTTGGGGACCAAATTTTTATTAGTGGGGGAGGATGTTAAATCCGAAACTTTTGTGTTGCTTTGGAAAATTTTCCGGAAATGGATCCTAGGGTTTCCGAAATTTTGGACGAGGTTACGGGGAGTGAAGTGGTTTAAAAGCTAAGTTGGAGGGGTTTTATTGCTAAAACTCAAAGTTAAGGGTGAGCTTGTAATTAATTAAAACTTAGTGGACTTAATTACAAAAGTCCACTCATTTAAGTCACACCTCCCCCTCGTCTCGCTGCCCTAGCTCGAACCTGACGGCCGACCTCCCTTCCTTCCACTGCCTTCTTTCTCCGCGAACCCTAGCCGCGACCCTCTCGATCGCCGACGACCCTCTTTCCCTCTACGCGAAGCCGGCGAGCTCAAGGCTGACGACTCCCCTTCCCTCTCGGCCGCATGCACTCGACGCCGAAGCCCCAATCATCTCTCACCTTTGCCTTCCGACGACTTCCTCTTGGGTTGCTGGCGCTTACATGGCTTGCATCACAGTGAGGTAGTTTGATTTCGGATTGGGTTTGTCGTTTGCCCTATTTTCCAATCTTGCTGAGATTTGATTTGTTGTTTCCAAATCGCAGCTCTCCTCCAAACATTTGGTGGGTTGGAGATCTAATTGAGCCTAGAACTAGAGCTAGGGATTTCTGATATTTGTTCCTCAGTGGTCGATCTTGCCAAAAATCTAGATGTGTGGTGTCTTCCCGCCAGCAATCATCTCAGGCAAGGTATGCTCTGGAATTTGGCTAGCTTAGATTCATAGATCCGGTAATATGCAATTGGGATGTTGATTCTACCCTTGAATGAACTCTGTGTAATAGAGTTGTTTGTTTTATCTTGAATCTAATGTGTTGGAGGAGATCGTTGTGATGTGTAGGAGGTCCTGTTCATGGTGTTCCCTGACCAAGAGCTTCACATGTGAGAAGCCATGGGGATTGGAATGGGAATCTAGCTTTGATACAAATGGTGCTTTTGTTAGCAAGAGTTGATCAGTTTCAATCAAGGGAGAATTGGCATGTTCTTTGAGTTTATACTCTTGGTGATCTTGAGATGGTTTTTCTCTTAGCCGTGTGTTGGGCTAGGGATGGCTATAGTATAGTGATTTTGGTTTAGGGATTTATTGTAGGACCGGTGCCGTCGATAGAGGGGGGGGGTGAATATCGACCGTTCGAAATCTTTCGGAGTACTTCGTAAACTTTCGATCTAGACTTAGAGTGTTAGCGCAGCGGAAATTAAATAGAACAAAGAAAAACAAAGACAGTGACACGGCGGATTTTTACTTGGTTCCTGACCCCCCAGGGTTAGTACATCCAAGGCCTATGCACGGGTACGCCCGTCCACTATTGGTCTCCTTCCCGGACTTTCCGGAGGCGGAGAAACCCGACTTACAGTGCAAGTTTACAATCAGAATATAAGTAAAATTAAGTGCGTAATAGTAAACTCAAACCGAACAAGCAAGATCTGAAAACTCGGCCGATCTGGACCTCCGAAGTGCCGCGCACTTCCTCCTGGAGCCTCCCGGTCGTAGAGCCTCGTCTTTAGCGCGTTGTCGTCGGTCGGAATGATCAGAATGGCTCTGGAATTTTGTGTCTGAAGCAGAGGGGTCGAAGCCCCTTATATAGGCCTCCTAGGGGCGCCCTGGACGCTGGGGGCGCCCCGGAAGACTCGGTCAACTCTTATCCTTGCGCCGACCTCGCCGCAGCTGATAAGACTTTTGACCAGGGTGCCCCGGACGCTCAGGGCGCCCTCATGATGGCTTATCTGTGTTTTGGGTTCGAAACTGCAAATACAGCTTTGAACCAGGGCGCCCCGGACGCTCAGGGCGCCCTGCTTGACACCTGTTTTGCCTGCTTCACCTAACTGCTGTTTTTACCTTTGGCTCAGGGCGCCCTGGCTGTTCAGGACGCCCTGGTTGGTGAGGGCGCCCTCCTTGATGGGGGCGCCCTCCTTAAAGCCTTCAAATGGGTTTTGAGCTTGCTTTGTCTCCGGTTCTTGTTACCTGCAAGATACACAAACACAAAGCATATATACATATAATATTAGGCTTAAGGACTTAGTTCGGACTTCGGATTTGCACGAAACCCTAGGTCGAACCGGCACGAGTTCCTATCCCGAGAACTCGCCCTTCACCTACTCCTTTCAGGAGACGGTTGCCACCCAGTCCTTCGGGTGGACTTTTACTTAGCTTCCGATACTCCCGGACCTCGAGACGCCCAAACCCTGACCCGTCTCTACTCCTGTCCTTAGTCATCGCCCAGCTAAGTTGCTTAGGCCCTTGGGCCAAGACTTTATTACCTAGTAATCCTTCGCTAGGTGCCTAGCAGTCCTTCGCCAGGTCTTCATTCCCTAGCAGCCCTTCGCCAGGTGCCTAGCATCCCTTCGCTAGGTCTTTGTCACCAAGCGGTCCTTCGCCTGGTGCCTAGCAATCCTTCGCTAGGTCTTCTATGCCTAGTAGTCCTTCACTAGGTGCCTAGCAGCCCTTCGCTA
Organism: Boesenbergia rotunda; assembly: GCA_024364735.1. Classification (NCBI taxonomy): domain Eukaryota; kingdom Viridiplantae; phylum Streptophyta; class Magnoliopsida; order Zingiberales; family Zingiberaceae; genus Boesenbergia; species Boesenbergia rotunda. Next base: position 304,463 of record JAGFNQ010005996.1, read on the forward strand.
GGTCTTCTATGCCTAACAGCCCTTCGCTAGGTGTCTAGCAGTCCTTCGCTAGGTCTTTAGGTTACGATACCTAGCAGCCCTTCGCTAGGTGCCTAGCAGCCCTTCGCTAGGTCTTTAGGTTACGATACCTAGTTTAACTAGGACTTTTCTTCAGCTTTGGTTACTTCTCTCTTACTCCCCTTTGTCTGTTCAATGTATCACTGACTTAAGTGTATTGTCAAACATTAAAACACTTAAAGGTGAACATCATTGATGCAACTTGCACCAATAATCTCCCCCTTTTTGATGTTTGACAATAACTTAAGTTAGATTGGTTTAAGGGGTTAACTTACTATCCTTGTGATCAAACTAAGACATGACCTTAGTTTTGAAAAACATTTTGATCAAATGGTCCTTTGGTAAGAATCCAAAAAATTTCTAACTTAAGCACTTACCTCTCCCCCTTTGTCATACATCAAAAAAAACTACTTGCACCAACAATGAGAGTATTTTCAAAAAAACTACTCCCCCTTTAGCATAAAACTAATACTTTAGACAATTTTTTTTTTGTTTGAGAAAGTGTCAAATATTTTGAAAGATGATCTTTGAGGCATGCAACTACTTTTGAAAAATAATAGATTCAGCATTTTGAAAAATGATATTGTGAAAAATAATAAGTAATTTTTGAAAAAATATAAGTACCTTTGAAAAATGTATTGAGTTTTTTTTTTTGAAAAGAGTAGGTACTTTTGAAAATATATATATATATATATATATATATATATTAAATTAAGTACTTTTGAAAGAATATTAGGATTTAAAAGATATAAGTACTTTTGAAAACATAATATTTGACTTCACTTGGATTATTTTCCAGTCTGACACCATCCTGGGAAACCTTGTTGACTACAAGGACATTTCCTAAGTGCCCTGGAAGTTTTCCAACTCAAGTAAATATTATTTCAAAAATTTCATAAGTCACAGAATGTAAGTTAATTTTGAATAATATAAGAATTTTAAAGTTATAATACTTGATTCGGTTTATCTTTCAGTCTGACACAATCATAGGAAACCTTGTTGACTACAAGGACATTTTTCTAAGTGTCCTGGAAGATTTTTCAAACTCAAGATATTATTTAAAATTGATCAAACTCAGATGAATTTTTGAGAATAAAAAGATTTAAAAAAAATTGATAGCATTTTAAAATAATACTTATGTTTTCAATAGGATTTGAAAATATCGCGCATGAAAACATTTGAATTATTCAATAATTCTTTTAATTTGACCTCCCCCTAAACTTGACTCAGTCCTGGGAAGCTTGTTGACCACAAGTACTCTTCCTCTAAGTCTTAAGGTTTGATTCAAATTAAAGAAATTATCTAATAATTAATCAACAATTAATTGAAAGAAATTTATTTCAGAAGTTTGATTTATACTCCCCCTAAAGTTGACACATCCTAGGAGTCCTTGTAGATAATGAAGTGGACCTTCCTCTGTTTCTTTAGGGTTTGTCAAAATCAAACAAGACAGATAAATAAACCTTTTTCGAAAAACACAAGTGATGAGGATTTAAGGTTCAGTTTTCGAAAAGTATTTTCAAATAGTAGTAATTTTTGTAGTTTTCGAAAGTAAAAAAAATAAAAACACTCCCCCTATATCCGATACCGTTTGACTCTATCTAAGTGCCTTAAGGAACTTTAGTGTTGTCCTAACAGGCTTGTGTTTAATTGCGTGAGTCAAATAATTTTTGAAAAGATATATTTTTGGAAAATGTATAATATATATAATCAAACAGACAAGCATGAATTCCATAAAAACATTATTATGTTGAAGCACTATTTTAAAAATATATTTTTATGAAAATATTCTAATAATTTTGAAAAACAATTTTGAAAAATATTTTTCAATTCATTAGTCCTTAACATCTCACCCATTTTAGATGTATCAATACAACAAGCATAGTTGTCTTATAGGTGTATTGTGAGATGCTTGATTTATTTTTCTTAATTTATTAACTCTAAGAATTAATTGAAGCTTGTGTTATATTTGAGTTTAACAAAGAATAATTTGAATTTGAAATTCAAAAATTGGCTTCCAGGTCTTGGCGAGGCACTAGGCCTTCTTTGGCCGTAGCCTTATGGGATCATCCACCCTTTCCTTGACAAAGCCGTTTAATGAAGTTTCATTTTCAAAATTATTTTTTGAAAAATTTCTGGTCTAACTAGTTTGGGTTTTGGATCGGTAGCTTCGGCTAGTTTCACCAGTCTAAAGAGACCAAGTGAACTTGATCTTATTAGAATTGGCTTCCTTAACGTACTATCATCTCACCGCCACCCAATACTAGGTTGATCAAGTTTCAATTATTCTTTTTCCTATACTCGTTCTAATATATGCATAAAATTTAAATATGCATGACATGTCATATATTTTAAAAGAATAGCAAATGCATGTCATGGCAGTTATGCATGAGTCAAACAAGTCAAATAATTTTATTTAAGTTTCTAAAATGTATCAAATACGCACATTAAAAGAGGGAGAGGAAGACCAAAAAAGACTTGGTTGGCAACAATAAAACAAGATAAATTTTATTTAAATCTAGATGATGATATAGTAGGGGATAGAACTCAATGGCGTAAAAGGATCCATATAGCCGACCCCACCTAGTGGGATAAGGCTTTGTTGTTGTTGTTGTTGTTGTTGTTGTTCTAAAATGTATCAAATTCTCGATTTGATACATGTCGTGTGAACCCGCGAATATATCAACCCACTTTGACATATTTAATTTTATTAATTTAATTGTTGCGGTTTGGGTAAGGTTTTAGTTTAGTTCGAATTTAAGTTATTTAAGGATTAATTGGAGATTATAATGATTAAGGATTAATTAATTGATGTTGAATTGATTAAAGTTGAATTAATTTGAATTGTTTAATTAATTAGTTTGAATTGCTTTGAATTATTTGAGATTTTAGTTGAATTTAGATTAATTAATAATTGATTGAATTAATTGATAATTAATGAATTTAAGATTCAATTAATTTGGATTGAATTAATTTCGAATTAATTAGGATTAATTTGAATTAATTTAATTTAATTTGAATTTAATTTAATTTGAATTTAATTCAATTTAATTTGATTTGAATTAAGATTTAATTAAGATTTAATTAATATTTATTTTGAATTAAGAATTAATTCGAGTTTAATTAAGAATTAATTTGAATAATTAAGAATTAATTCAAATTTTAATTAAGAATTAATTTGAATTTAATTAAGATTTTATTTTGATTTTAATTAAGATTTATTTTGATTTTAATTAAGATTTAATTTGAATTAATTCAAGTTTAATTAGGATTTAATTTAGATTTAATTTGAGTTTAATTAGGATTTAATTTAGATTTAATTTGAGTTTAATTTGGATTTAATTTAGATTTAATTTGAGTTTAATTTGGATTTAATTTAGTTGAGTAGTTAATATTTAATTTGAATTTTTAAGGTTATAATGATTAATTAATAATTGTGGGTTTAAATTCATCATTTTCATTATTTCAAAAATTTCTTCTTCGTCTTTATCTTTCTTTTCAAGTTTTTCTAATAATTTAAATTTATTTGAATTTTTGTAATTTTTATTGATTATGGCCTTTATCTTAGAAAATTCTATCTCCTCCTCAATATTCTCACAGTAGGTGGAGTAAAAGGGACCACTAGATAAATTTTTGTAATAACTTTCAAGATTTTCTATAATTAAGTTATTATCTAGGAGAATTTTATCTGTATTATCCTCATGAATATTTTCAACAAAATCATCTTTATCCTTAAAATTTTCAATAATTTCAGGGATATCACTAGAATTATCCTTAAGGTTTTCAAATTTGAATTCGGAATTATCCTTAGGATTTTCGAATTTGAATTCCATTTTATCCTTAGGTTTAATTTTATCTGATTTAAAATTATCAGACTTAATATTGTCAGTATTAATTTTATCAAGATAATTATCAAAATTAATTTTATCAGAATTAATTTTATCAAAATTAAATTTATCAGATAAATTATCAGAATTAAATTTATCAGATAAATTATCAGAATTAAATTTAATAATTGCTAAATTAATATTCTGAATTAAATAATTAATTTCTAAAATTTTAGTAATGTCTGTATTTTCATGCAAAATATTAATTTTACTATGCAGTAAATCTAATTTATTAACTACTTTATCACAAGGCAGTGCAGGAAAATTAAAGATTTTTGGAACATAAATCTTGCGTACCTTCGCCGGACATTTGTTTTTGTAATGTCCGTATTTCTTGCATTTGAAACATTGTACGTGACTTTTGTCCCTCCGATTTCCTGGCGCTGGTGCCTCCTTCGCCACCGGTGATGTAGACCGAATCTTACGAGTAGGGCACTGATTTTTGTAGTGCCCTCTCTCCCTGCACGTGAAACAAATAATATGCAATTTAAAATTAGACATTAAAAATAATGTACCTGATTCACCCCTGGGCTCCCCCTCAACTCCTGGCGTCTTTGCTCCGTCGGCGGTTAGTCCGGTGAAGAGCGGCTCGGCTCTGATACCAATTGTAGGACCGGTGCCGTCGATAGAGGGGGGGTGAATATCGACCGTTCGAAATCTTTCGGAGTACTTTGTAAACTTTCGATCTAGACTTAGAGTGTTAGCGCAGCGGAAATTAAATAGAACGAAGAAAAACAAAGACAGTGACACGGCGGATTTTTACTTGGTTCCTGACCCCTCAGGGTCAGTACATCCAAGGCCTATGCACGGGTACGCCCGTCCACTATTGGTCTCCTTCCCGGACTTTCCGGAGGCGGAGAAACCCGACTTACAGTGCAAGTTTACAATCAGAATATAAGTAAAATTAAGTGCGTAATAGTAAACTCAAACCGAACAAGCAAGATCTGAAAACTCGGCCGATCTGGACCTCCGAAGTGCCGCGCACTTCCTCCTGGAGCCTCCCGGTCGTAGAGCCTCGTCTTTAGCGCGTTGTCGTCGGTCGGAATGATCAGAATGGCTCTGGAATGTTGTGTCTGAAGCAGAGGGGTCGAAGCCCCTTATATAGGCCTCCTAGGGGCGCCCTGGACGCTGGGGGCACCCCGGAAGACTCGGTCAACTCTTATCCTTGCGCCGACCTCGCCGCAGCTGATAAGACTTTTGACCAGGGTGCCCCGGACGCTCAGGGCGCCCTCATGATGGCTTATCTGTGTTTTGGGTTCGAAACTGCAAATACAGCTTTGAACCAGGGCGCCCCGGACGCTCAGGGCGCCCTGCTTGACACCTGTTTTGCCTGCTTCACCTAACTGCTGTTTTTACCTTTGGCTCAGGGCGCCCTGGCTGTTCAGGACGCCCTGGTTGGTGAGGGCGCCCTCCTTGATGGGGGCGCCCTCCTTAAAGCCTTCAAATGGGTTTTTGAGCTTGCTTTGTCTCCGGTTCTTGTTACCTGCAAGATACACAAACACAAAGCATATATACATATAATATTAGGCTTAAGGACTTAGTTCGGACTTCGAATTTGCACGAAACCCTAGGTCGAACCGGCACGAGTTCCTATCCCGAGAACTCGCCCTTCACCTACTCCTTTCAGGAGACGGTTGCCACCCAGTCCTTCGGGTGGACTTTTACTTAGCTTCCGATACTCCCGGACCTCGAGACGCCCAAACCCTGACCCGTCTCTACTCCTGTCCTTAGTCATCGCCCAGCTAAGTTGCTTAGGCCCTTGGGCCAAGACTTTATTACCTAGTAATCCTTCGCTAGGTGCCTAGCAGTCCTTCGCCAGGTCTTCATTCCCTAGCAGCCCTTCGCCAGGTGCCTAGCATCCCTTCGCTAGGTCTTTGTCACCAAGCGGTCCTTCGCCTGGTGCCTAGCAATCCTTCGCTAGGTCTTCTATGCCTAGTAGTCCTTCACTAGGTGCCTAGCAGCCCTTCGCTAGGTCTTCTATGCCTAGCAGCCCTTCGCTAGGTGCCTAGCAGTCCTTCGCTAGGTCTTTAGGTTATGATACCTAGCAGCCCTTCGCTAGGTGCCTAGCAGCCCTTCGCTAGGTCTTTAGGTTACGATACCTAGTTTAACTAGGACTTTTCTTCAGCTTTGGTTACTTCTCTCTTACTCCCCTTTGTCTGTTCAATGTATCACTGACTTAAGTGTATTGTCAAACATTAAAACACTTAAAGGTGAACATCATTGATGCAACTTGCACCAACATTTATTAGCTAGTTATCATATCTGTGTAATAGCTAATTAAATACCTCCTTGATACAGGAGCTTGATTGGATTTATTGCTGCTTATTATTGACGGGTGGTTCTATCTCATTTGATACGGACTTCTACTCTTAGAGGCGGGTACTTCTTGCTTGTATCTGTAGATTCACTTTATCTTTATGCATGACTACTTGATATATATGCAGTAGGCTGATATTGACCTTTATCTGCTACCGTTTTGTTATCCTGCTTGATACTTATGCTTGACCCTGGATATGATCTAAATTTTCTTCTATACAGTCTCGTTTATTTGTTATCTGATTCTGTATAGCATTGGTATGAGCATGAGTATGTGGACAGGGATTAGCATACCATTGTATGGTTGCATTGGTTGATTCTAGTCATACTTGCACGTGTGTCTAGATCTGGACTGATTGGGTTATTGTGGCATGTCACCTGATATTTGCATTGGTTGATTCCAGTCATACTTGCACGTGTGTCTAGATATGGACTGATTGGGTTATTGTGACATATTACCTGAAATTTGCATTGGTTGATTCTATTCATACTTGCACGTGTATCTGGATATAGGATTGATTGGGTTATGATGCATACATACGACCTGTGCATGATAGGTTGAGTTATGTGTCGATGACCTAGTAGGGGTTGCATGTGTTAGTCATGCACCATACCTGCACTGTTGCATGCCGGTGATCAACGACTCCCTTGTGGTTGAGTCTAATCATCTTTCGGCACATGATATACACACACGACCACTCATGAGTTAGTGGATACCGCTGGATGTGTGCATTTGCTCTGTACTGCTCCGCTCGTCCGCTTAGGAGTAGTGGTTTCGGAGCGTGGTAGCAGGCAGGGATCCCTTCTCTTCCCATAGACCAGAGAAGATAAGAGAGATATCTCCCCCATATATACATGGGGCGGAGTATTTACTCCACCAGCATCCTGTCCATTCGGTCACTCAGGAGCAGTGATGGCAGAGTGCGGACAGTGTCACAGCTCTACCCACTCAGCCGACACAGTATCGCTTGTCTCAATGGCTTGACTAGTGTTAGGGGGTGACCATGACATTGCATCATGTGCATATAATGCATTTGTGCATTGATTGTGTTTGCTGCATTTACTTGCTGCACTTGTTTGACATGCATATACAGGATGTACTTTTGGTATGGTTTGTTGACCCTACACTTGCTCGTATGGTATGAGTCCTATTATGATCATGATAGACTGATTTCTAGTATGTACAGTCCTTTATTATTTCAGTTATGCATACTTCTTATATTATTGTGGAGATTGTATCCTGTTGTTTCTTTATAGCTACTTTTCTGTCATGCATATCTTTCTATATACCCGCAGAGTTCACTTGGACTCACCACTCGTCGTAATATTTTTGTTTCAGGTTGATAGCTCGCCGGAGGAGCCCAGTTGCCGGTCCTGGTCCCTACGACTCCGTTGTTGGGTGCTTCCGCGTTGTTTTCCTTTTATAGCATTCCTTATGCGTTGTATTCATTTTTCCTATATGTCGTGGATTTGTATTGGATTTATTCGTACGGTATTGTATTTTTGAGTCCTCTGTTGGACTTTGTGCTTGTGGTTTTGCTACGCACCTGCCCAGGAGGCAGCTCAGGTGAGTTTATATTTCCAGTATAGAGTTGTATCATCATCTTATGCTTTATATATATCTGTTTTGAGGCCTGAGGCCAATTTATAAACTACGTGTGTTGTATGTATGTGTAAATTGTCCGCCGGACAGGAGAGATGTTGTCCGATTTTATATTGGATCAGTGGCTCCATTGGTCTCGGGGCGTGACATATAGAGAGAGAAATTATGAGAAGGGAGGTTGAAAAAGAAATTAGAAAAAAATAAGAGAAAATATGATGATAGAGAAAGTAAAGATTTGAAGTAGAAAGAAAATGTCAAATAAAATAACTAGAGAGGAAAAATATGATAAAAAATAGAGGGAGTAATCATTAAAAAATATAAAGAGAGAAAATAATATAAAAAATGTAGAGAGAGAAAGTGATATTAAAGCATAGAGAGAAAAAGTGAAAAAATAAAGATATAAATTATGATAAAAGAGACAGAGAGAAAGTGATATTGAAAATATAGATAAAGCAAATGAGTTGAGAGAGGTAGGAAGAGAGTGATATAGAGAAAGTAATATAAAAAATATAGAGAGAAAGTGAAAAAATAAAGATAGATAAATTATAATAAGAAATATAGAGAGAGAAAGTGATATAAAAAATATAGAAAGAGAAAATTAGATAAATAAATAGAGAGAAAAAGTGATATAAAACATGTAAAAAATATATAATAAAAGAGGTAGTAAGAAAAAGCATATATGTAGATAGACAACTTTTAAAATGTAGAGAGAGAATGTAGAATGTGGAGATAGTAAAATAAAAAATAAAAAAATAAAAAAAAGAGTGTTTTGGATATATGAAAAATAAAGAAATAATTAAGGAGTTTGATTAATGAGGAGGAATAGGGAATAAAAATAGAGAATGATTCTCTTATTTTCATTCTCATTGATAATATCAAACAATGTCAATAAAAATGATTATTATCGATTCTCGTTCCTATTCTCTATTACTCCAAACTAAATGCCNAGGACCCGGCTTCACTCACCGGGATTTCCAACACCTGGCTTCACTCACCAGACCCGGCTTCACTCACCGGATTTCCAACACCTGGCTTCACTCACCAGGACCCGGCTTCACTCACCGGATTTCCATCACCTGGCTTCACTCACCAGGACCCGGCTTCACTCACCGGGATTTCCAACACCTGGCTTCACTCACCAGGACCCGGCTTCACTCACCGGGATTTCAATCACCTGGCTTCACTCACCAGGACCCGGCTTCACTCACCGGGATTTCAACCTAGCTTCACAAGCTAGGACCTGGCTTCACTCACCAGGGTTTCTGCCCAGTCCCCGACCAGGACTTTAACCCAAATTCGCTCAACCAAACTTAAATCATTGCCAAACACCAAAACAACAACCTGGCCAGACTGCATCAACAATCTCCCCCTTTTTGTTGTTTGACAACCCGATTTAAGTTTAGGTATCAATCAATTGAAGTCCGTTCAATTCTTATAAGGGAATCATGATCCTCCCCCTATAATAACCATAAACTTAATCAGCCATTTTCTCCCCCTTTGTCAAACATCGAAAAGGGTATGGTTATTAAGTTTTAAACATACCTCCCCCTCAAACACGGGTCTCTCCCCAAACCCAAAATAATCAAAGTTAAGTTTTGAATTGCACATGAAAACATATACAGAATAATATTATGGTCAAGCATGTATATGTTTCATATGGCAAGTAAGTCAAAGGATGATTCTGGAATTGCATATGAGAGGCATATACCATAAATGTATCATGGCAACAATGTATATGCATCATATGACAACAATTATCGCAGTTCCATCAGACTGATGATCGATATAGAAAAATTTCTGATTTATCTATGAACGATCAATTTTCAGAAAAATTTCTGTAATTCTGATTCATTCAAGATCGGACTGCATTAACACTTGGACTTCCATGTGAAGACATATACAGAAGTATATCATGGTCAAATACGTATATGCTTCATAGGACTAGTAAGGAATGCAACTGTATCTGAAATATAGTCCTGATTGGTCTCCGTGACCAACCAGGTCTGTTGATTACGTGATACAGAAGGATATCTGATTAGTCTGGGGAGCGATCAGATTTCAGAAAAATTTCAGAAACTCTGATACGTTCCTGATCAGACTGCATTAACAATTTGCATCCCATAACAGGAGAGAGGACTCTATTGATATTCGTCATTTCAGAAAAATTTCCGAAACACGACATTAAGAACAAGAGTCATGACTCAACAAACCCTTTCTTATGAATTTGAACATTCCAACATAGGTTTGTATCAAATCAATAGTTTAATACTTGATGTTTCAGAAAAATTTCTGAGAATCAATGGTCTTAAAAATTCCTACCCTTCTTTGAACACTTGAACCAACTTGTACTCACTTAGTACCAGGTTTGTACCAATGGAGGATCAAGTATATTTCAATTGTACTTGGTTTGTATCAGATTTGTGTGTGGTAGTATGGTCAACTAATCTGATACAACTCGATGCAAAGTGATTGGTCTGGAAAGTTTTTGGATCAAATTGGAATGATCTGGGAGTTCCTTGATCAAAGTTGATCTGATCGGTCATAGGACCGATCAGGGTGATCCCTGATCGGTCGGTGGACCGATCAGGTCTGATACAGACGACAGTTCAGAAACTCTGAAAGTTTAGAAACTCTGAACCACTTCTAAACCCTAATTCAATTAGTTTTAACTCTTAACAGTGTTCCATTAAACAACATTCATGTTTCTTTACCCAAAGAAAACATGATTTGCATCTCTTTAACTATCATGTATATATAAATACAAAGATCAAAGCATGATTCCAGAAAACATGATAAGTTTGAAAGTGATCAACATATGATTAAATTTCAAAACATGCCTATATAACATTAGTATCAAGGTATGATCAGATTTCATGATACAAACAAAAGTATGATAAACCTTTCAAAAACATGCTTGTATCAAAATTCGTATCAGAACATGATCAAGCTTTCTAACACATGATTGCCCAACATGCTTTTATCTCATTTAACCAGTTTTTAAAAACATTTTAAAAGCATGCATTTATGTTTGTATAACACATACGAAGATTTTTGCTTACTAGATCATGTTCACCAAACAAAATACTTTAAGCAAAACCTAAGTCTAAACCTTGAGCTCATGTCCTTGTCTATTGGTGCCTTATCATGTATTGATATTTTCCTTAGCATGCGTTCATGTTCTTGAGATAAGGCATATACCTTGCAGAAAAATTAAATTGCAACTTTAAAACAACTGTCCTAAGCAATCCATGACAAGGGCAAGTTATGATGTCAACCTAAACCGTTCATGCAATATATATAATTTTTCCAAAACTTGTAGATTTATTTTGAAGCATGGATATACTATCATTCATTGCATGAAAATTTCCTTACTACTCAAGTGAAATTTCATAGAGCATAGATTGCAGCAAAACATAAATTGCTACATGAAAACAAATTGATCTAAGCAATTCATAACAAGAGCAAATTATGTGTGAATCTAAACCCTTCATGCAATGTATAAAAATAATTTCCAAGGCTTGTTGACTCATTTTGAAACTAGTGTAACCTTAGCCTTGGGTTTGGAGCACCACTTATCAACAACGTATGTTGATAGATGCTCCCCCTCAATTTATGCTTATACAATTCTAAATATTGAGGTTTTAGGTACCCAAATTTTGGGACCTAAGGAATCTACAATGAATGACTTTGGCACCCATGCCTTAGTCAATTTCTTTTTGACTTTTTGAACCTTAGAATCATTTGATGATCTAAAATGGGTTCTTGACATTAAATATATGACACTAGGTTCTTTAGGTTGGTACCCCAAACCAACCTTGTTGTACATCGCCCTTTGTGAGTTGAGTATCATATCTAATGTTTTAGAGCTTGTTGAAAACTTCTCAAGAACATTCTTGAGGTTTTCAACTTCGCTCTTCAAGTTCTTATTTTCATCCTTAAGGGATTTATCATGCAAATCATTGATGTCCTCAACTTTAGGGGATTTCAATTCTTTTACTTTCAACCTTAATGCTTTGACTTTGGTCTTAGATTTCTTAAGCATTTTTGTCAAGCACGCTATTGTTCTATAGCATTTGTCTAGCTCGAGAGAGATTACCTCTTCATCATCCGATGATGATGAAGGCGCGGTTGAGGAGCTTGATTCGTTATCCCTTCCTTCATTTGAGTCTTCTAAGGCCACTAGAGCCACATGACAGTGAGTCCTCTCCTCTATTTTCTTCTTTTTGCCACCTGCCACTAAAGCAATCCCTTTCTCTTTGGGACTTTGGTTAGAGATCTCATGTAATTCCATCTCACAAAATAAATCCTCTAACTTAACAAAAGATAAATCCTTGGAAACCTTGTAAGTATCCACCATGGATGACCACAAGGCATTCCTAGGAAATGATTTAAGGACATACCTCACTAGGTCTCGGTTTTCTACCTTTTCATCAATGGAGTGGAGACCATTCAATACTTCTTTGAACTGTCCATGGAGTTTACTTACAGTTTCATTTTCTCCCATGGTGAGACTTTGAAGTTGATTGAGAAGGAGGTCCTTCTTGGCTGTCCGGGTTTCATGAGTTCCTTCATGGAGCTCAATAACCTTATTCCATAGATCTTTAGCACTTGTGAAAGGACCCACCTTGACCAACTGATCCTTAGTCATTCCACATTGCAAGGTGACAATAGCTTTGGCATTGGCTTCCCCCTTTTTGACTTGCTCAGCCGACCAACTCGAAAACTCAAGCTCATTTCCCTCATGATCCTTTGGGAAGGAGAAACCCTCCTTCACTGAGAACCATATGCTCATGTTGGTTTTGAGGTAGAACTCCATCCTTGACCTCCAAAATGGAAAATCTGTGCCGTCAAAGAATAGAGGTCGGTTTGTGTTGTAGCCTTCTCTTCCAGCCATCTTGTTGTAAGCTCTCAGATGTTAAGCCGTGAACAGAGCCCCAAGCTCTGATACCATTTGTTGGAAACGGATGGCTAGAGAGGGGGGGGGTGAATATAGCCAATCACTAAAATTTGCTCTCTTAAGTTTTCTGCGTGATCAGGTTAGTAGCAGCGGAAGCAAACAGCACAAACAGAACAATACAAAGAAAGAAAGAAAACCAAATCGCTAAGACGGAGATGTACAAGGTTCGGGGATAACTTGCCCCTACTCCTTGGCGTGCCCGTGAGGTGGGCGATCCCTTGATCGTCGGCAGATCAAGCCCCGGTGAACCCGGATAAGATAGAGCCTCCTTCTCGGTGGAGAAACCTCTCCACAGATCTCACGGATGATGGAACTTGAGTACAGGAGATCACACAAGAAGGAACACTTACAAAGCTCTCACAGGAATGCAACGAGATCGCTCAAGCACAAAGCAACAGAGAGCACGAACACAGCCCAGCCAAACTTCCCAAGTTTCTGTCTTGTTCGCCTCGCTCCTCTGCTTCCAGCTTCGTCACTTAAGCTCCCTCTCACCATCGCAAGATTCATTAGCATCCACTGAGCCAGCCTGAACCCACTGACCTCCCTGAGCACTCAGTCCACTGAAGACCTCCTCTCCAGCTGAGTCTCCGTCAGTCGCCAGCTGCTCTAGTTGCCGTTGAAACCTGAGAAGGAGAAACAAACAAACCTACTCCAAGGAAAGCCTCCCATTGACCCTCCTTGAGTGTTTGAATCACCTGCTATCACCTGCACACTCCAACAGAGGCTTAGCAATGCATATCAACAAGAATCGGCAATGTATCAGAGAATCGGCAGTGAAAACAGACGCGATCAGAGCTTCTGACAGCGTATTTGAATTAAAGTTCTACGCCTGATCGGTCACCAGACCGATCAGGAAGGACCCTGATCGGTCACCAGACCGATCCAGAAGTCTTCTGCACACTCCTGATTGGTCCCCAGACCAATCAGGCTCCTGCCTGATCGGTCACCAGACCAATCAGGCTCCAGCCTGATCGGTCACCAGACCAATCAGGCTGCTTCCAGACCAATCAGGAGTCATCCTGATCGGTGATAGTGAGAACCTTGCGACAAATGATCGTTCACTAGACCGATTTGAGCAGTATCCCTGATCGATCACCAGACCGATCAAGAGCAGATCAGCAGGGGAACTCAACTCACTGTTCGCTCCTTGATCGGTCACCAGACCGATCAGGAGCTGTGCAGTGAGTGAAACACACACTCCCTGATCGGTCACCAGACCGATCAGACATCGCTGGATCGGTCACCAGACCAATCCACGAAGGAGCAGCGTGCCAACTCCCTGATCGGTCACCAGACCGATCCAGGGACGCAGACCTAGCCTTCCAAGCTAGGATTTCATTCACCTTAGCCCTCCAAGCTAAGGATTTTTCAATCTAACTCTCCAAGTTGGGAATTTGCACCTAACCCTCCAAGTTAGGACTTTTCACCTAGCCCTCCAAGCTAGGACTTTTCACCTAGCCCTCCAAGCTAGGACTTTTCACCCATCCCCTCCGAGTTAGACCTTTATCCAACCTAGCCCTCCAAGCTAGGCACCTGACCCTCCAAGCCAGGACTTTTTCACCTAACTCTCCAAGATGGGACTTTTCACCTAGCCCTCCAAGCTAGGACTTTTCACCTAGCCCTCCAAGCTAGGACTTTTCACCCACCTCTTCCGAATTAGGACTTTTCAACACCTGGCTTCACTCACCAGGACCCGGCTTCACTCTCCGGGATTTCCAACACCTGGCTTCACTCACCAGGACCCGGCTTCACTCACCGGGATTTCCAACACCTGGCTTCACTCACCAAGACCCGGCTTCACTCACCGGGATTTCAATCACCTGGCTTCACTCACCAGGACCTGGCTTCACTCACCGAGATTTCAACCTAGCTTCACAAGCTAGGACCTGGCTTCACTCACCAGGGTTTCTGCCCAGACCCCGACCAGGACTTTAACCCAAATTCGCTCAACCAAACTTAAATCATTGTCAAACACCAAAACAACAACCGGGCCAGACTGCATCAACAAAAATCACACGAAGAATTGAAACAATTAGTTAGCAGACCTGAGTTGCATCACAATGAAATAACTGGTAAATATCCCAAGGCTTGTTATACATTGGACAAAGAAAGTAAGCAAGCAATGTGCTCTTAGTTGAAAGCCATCAAATTTCCAGATGGATATGCCTCTAATATGTCTCGTTGTGTGGATACAAACAGATTTAAAATGATAGGAATGAAGAGTCATGATTGTCATGTGTTCATACAAAGATTAATTCCAATAGCTTTCCAAAAATTACTTCCTAATAATGTTTGACTTGCACTTACAGAATTAAGCCTTTTTTTTCAAAAATCTGACTTCCAGAGTTATTACGGTATCAGATATGTTACGCCTTAAAACAGATATTCCATTAATAATATGTAAGCTTGAACGAATATTTCCACCAAGCTTTTTTGATTCAATGGAACATCTGCCTATTCATTTACCTAGCGAGGCACAAATAGGTGGTCCTGTACAATACAGATGGATGTATCCTTTTGAAAGGGTTCTTAGAAAATTAAAGAATAATGTGCGTAACAAAGCAAGAGTTGAGGGATCAATATGTAATGCATATCTGGTTGAAGAAGCAAGTTCATTTTGCTCATATTACTTTGCTAAAAATGTGAAAACCAGACATCGAAAGTGTCCATGCAATCAAGATGACATTCAAACATTTGACCCAGACATGCTTTCTATTTTCAAGTATCCTGGAAGAGCAATGGGTGCAACTATATCTAGACGGTTAAATGACCAAGAATATCATGCTGCTAGGACATATATCCTCTTAAACTGTGGAGAGGTCAAACCATACCTAAGGTATTAGCTCCTGTTGTATTAAAATTACTATCCGATAATATAATTAAAATTCTTATATGATATCAAACTACCTTATATGTTAGGTTATACGAACAACAGTTGTATATTCAAAATCCATCTATAAGTGCAAATGAGGTAGATCAGAAGATAGAAGATGAATTTGCATTTTGGTTTCAAATATATATAAGTGAGTTAATATGCATTTTTATGTTCACAATTCTTTATTACATATTAATCTAATTTTATCAATGACCACTATTATAGGTGAATGATCATAGAATTCAAATGTAGAAGACGAAAGAATAAAAAATCTCGCATTTGGACCTCTGCGTACTGTGACCGTCTTCTCCGGTTATTACGTTAATGGATACAGATTTCATATGGGCCAATGTGATTCACAAAGGCTAACGTATAATTCTGGTGTTTGTGTCAAAGGATCAACAAACAACAATGATACTTAATTTGACTATTATGGCAGGTTAGAGGAAATTATCGAGGTTGAATACCCAGCATTACCTTTCAAAAGATGTGTATTATTCAGGTGTTCTTGGTACGATCCAACTCCAAGGACGGGCACCAGGAAATATCATTTATACAATTTAGTTGAGGTTAATTCAACCAAAAGATTCAACAAGTTTGAACCTTTCATCTTTGCGGTGCAAGTTGGTCAAGTATTTTATCTTGAGTACCCAACTAAGAGAAGACGGCCAAGTGAATGGCTAGCTGTTTGTCAAATGAAGCCTAGGTCAACCATTGAAATGTCAAATACAATAACTATCCACAACTCTGATGCTTATCAAAATGACGAAGTCATAATGAACTCCGTTGATTCAGAAATACAATCAGCATCACAAGTACCTATACATGATAATGTCTCTTACGACGATATTGATGATGGTGAGATATCTAGCAGTGAGGAGGTTGATGTATCAACGAAGTCAAGCAATAAAAACTTGCATGTTAATTTAGTTCCATCGGAATAAGATCAATTGTTTATATTGAACATTACTGGTTGTTTGTATTTCATCTTCGTTGAATCTAGTTGTTTGTGTTTCATCTTCGTTGATACTAGTTGTTTGTATTTCATCTTCGTTGATACTAGTTGTTTGTATTTCATCTTGGTTGATACTAGTTGTATGTAATGCATATCTTCGTTGGATTAACTATTACAAATGTGTATATCTAATATTATGAGTTTGGATATTTATAGTCATGTAGTCAGGTCAGAGACCGTGTGGTGATCAGATTACACTGAGAGTAGTGGGTGACTGGTAAATACATATGTAATTTTTATATATTTCAGGTCAAATTTTGCTAATATATTTCATTTTTGCTACAACTTCCTCCCAGATGGTCACCAGGTCTCAGCGTATATTACCAAAAAATTCAAAGAAAGATTGTCCTCGACTGCTACGACGTGGGGTCATATCGAGCAAGAATTAAAGACTTTTTATTACGATGAATTCTTGGTAAGTAGTTTAGATATATATTTAATTTGATGTTAAAACTAACATGATACTAACCATATTTTTTTTACAGAAAAGATATATTTGGGAGGAGAGTGCAGAGAAGGAATTTAAAAAAAAAATGGAATGCCTATTGCTCCAAGTTGTATAGGGACATGGTATAGAAGTGGAGAAAGAAGGCAAATAGGTCTTCAGAGGTCCCTAAGATAGTTTGGGTAGCATGGAGAGCAGTCTGGGATGCCCAGCATTGGAAAGATAATGCAGCGATTGCTCGAGCCAATCGCAACTCCAAGCTTGCTGGCCCCAGCACCGGATCCACGAAACACACTGCTGGATCCCGTTCCATTGTCCAGCATGCCACTGACTTGGTAAGTTTTTATTGAAGTTATTATAAACATTCAGTATCTTTTTTTGGATATATTTAAACATTATATTTTGTATATATAGGCTGCTAAGTTACAGAGACATCCCACTAGTTGGGAGATATTCAGCAAGACTCATAAGAAAAAAGATGGATCATTTATCGATCGACTCTCCTTAGCAATCAATGTAAGTATATTAATTATAGTTTATTTGTTTTGACATTTTATAGAGATTATTTTAATTCTAATTTCACATGAAGCAATGACCACTAGAGTTGCAGAGGCAAAGGCGTCTCAGCCTGCTGCAGAGGGGGAGGATTCACAACCTCTTTCCACTGACCAAGTGAATGACATTTATTATGATGTCGTCAGTGGAAGGAGGAAGACCGCCCTATTCGACCTGGGCTCTTAGGCAAAAATCACATATGATCAGATGAGAGCTCCAGGGGTTAGGGGACGTCGAGGATCCTCCTCCTCTTCCTCTAGTGAGGTTCGTCAATTGCGGGAGGAAAATGATGTTCTGCAGACTCGATTCACGACAATGGAGATGACATGGGTCGAGAGGGACGCAGCGTGGACTGAGAGGGACGCAGCGAGGGATGCAGAGTTGAGAGATTTCCGGGGCCGCCAGGCACACACTGAGGCGTTAGTGCGTCATATACAAGCTTTTGCAACGACCCTATCATCTATGACACAGATGTCCACCCCTCCCGCCTCTCCTCATTTTGAGTCTCAGGAGACGTAGGATCCTGAGGATACCCCAGATGAGTAGAGACATTTTTATGGTATGTTATATTTTTGTCTACATTTTACAAAATCAAATTATTAGACTATCTGGTTTGTTATTATATGCATCAGTAATTATTTCGTATTTGTTCATTTTCGTTTACAGATTATATATTATCAGAGTTGAATTCAGATATTGGCTGGGTTGAAAGGTATGTCTATTGGATATTTTACATATCATTCAATGTTATTTACATTTTCTATATCAGTTACGATAACTAGTTATGTTTTTACTAATATTATTTTATTATTGTATTTAACTTTTATTTATATAGTTTCTTTTCTATTGTGCAGGAATATCATTCCTTTTGATCCAGTATTGACTCTGTGTTCGTGTATATATCGTTTATCTACTAGACTATAATTTTTCATTTATATATTGAATCTATGTTCATTAGGATATTAATATGATATGTTTGGACTTGGACTTTGTATATATGTATTTGATACATGTTTGGTATGTGTTTGAATATAAAATTTCTTGGTTTATATGTATTTTATTTGGATATTTGTTGTGGTGTGATTTGAATATTCTGGTATATATTGAATGTACATATGGGAAGGGAAAAAAAGAATGAACTTGCTGAAAAATTTCTAGAAATAGCGACGGATATTTTCTAAATCCGTCGCTAATAGTGACGGAATATTGACTATTCCGTCGCTAACAGCGACAGATATTTACCATATCCGTCGCAAATAGTGACGGATAATTGACTTTCCGTCGCCAATTACGATAAAATAGCGACGGATAATTGACTAATCCGTCATTAATAGCGACGGATTTTTGACTTTCCGTCGCTAATTGGTCCAGGACACATCACCACTCTGCGTCTGGTAATTTGCAACGGGGGATATGTATCTATCGCTATTAGCGACGGATTATTTATTTAATATCTGTCGCTAATAATGACGGATTTGGTGTATCCGTCGGTACCAAATCCATCACTACCCCTAACTTGCGACGGCGAGATAACTGACGACGCTCTTTCCGTCGTTAATCTGTCACTATTTGCATTTAGCGACAGAATAGCGAAGGAATATGTCTGTCGCTAATTGTTGAATTTTTTGTAGTGTAAATACATCAATGTGGAATAAGCCCAAGCCGCTCGAAAAAAGGAAACCAGTGCCACCTCAACACCTAGTTCCCCACAGAATAGTCATTCGCCAGGTGGACCCATTTGCGGCCCTAGAGGGGTGATCTACCAAGTGGGGATGGAGCGAAGGCACGTGCAACAAGTAGCGCAGGGATGCTTGCCGACCTGGTGGAAGCCTTATTATGCTTTCCACCAAAATAATACATATAGCACCGAAGACTGCCGACAGCCCAGGAGAGGTCAGACCCCAATCACTCAGCGACAGGGGCATCAGGTCTCCCCGAGAGGCGACCTAGGTCGGGGGGGGGGGGACCCACGGTTGTCCTAGCAATAGGAAACCCCAAGCGGAACACACTTGTCGCTCGAAACTTATTTCCCCTGGATGGGCAGGCTGATCCTGAAGAGTTGGATAAAGACCAATCCAATCAACAGAATGTCGTCCGAGGAGGGGTTCACGTGATCTTGGGTGGACCAACCAGAGGAGACTCTAATCGAGCCTGAAAAGCCAGGTACGCCGGCTGGAAATTCAGCAGGTGGGGACGAGTGTCACCCAGGCGCAAGGCCCTCAGATCAGTTTTAGGCTGTAGGATCTGCAAGGATTGGAGGCCCCCTACGACGATGCCTTGGTCATCACTTCCATGATCGCCATCTATTAGATCCACCACACCATCGTGGACACGGGCAGCTTGGTAAACATAATGTACAAGAGAGCCTTCGATCAATTGCATATCGAGCCGTCCTAGTTGGAATTAGTGGCTACGCCATTGTTCCGGTTTACTGGGAACTAGGTGCAGCCGATTAGATAGATATGTTTGGTCATGTCCCTCGATGAAGAAACCCTAAAAAGAACTAGGTAGTCCACCTTCCTAATAGTGGACGCCCCCTCCGCCTATAATGTCATCTTAGGGCGACCTACCCTCAATGAATTTCGAGCAGTGGTCTCAACTTTTTACCTTAAGATAAAGTTCCCGGTCGGTGATAAGGTCAGAGAGGTTAAAGGGGATCAATGAATGGTGCGCCGATGCTATGTGGGCGATGTGCGGATAGAGAGTCAAAAGGCAATACGAACCCCTACCAGATGCAATATGGTGCAAGTTTCCCCCTTGGAAAAATTGCACGAGGACAGAGAGGAGACCCAACTATACCCCGATCCGGAGGTAACCAAAGTCAAGATAGCAGTGGGCTTGCCTGACGAATTAAGGCAACCACTGTTGGATTGATTGGCACGGAACCAGGACGTGTTCGCCTGGTCATTAAAGGATCTCCATGGGGTCTGGCCGGAAGTGGCTGAGGACCATTTGCACGTGTATCCCAACGCCAGACCTGTCAAATAGCGTAAGAGGGATTTTAGTGTAGCACAGAACAAAGTCATTCGGGCGGAGATTGAGAAACTGCTGGAGGCCGGACACATTAGGGAGGTCCAATTCCCGGTTTGGCTAACCAATATAGTCCTCATGGCCAAACCTGACAACAAGTGGCGCGTCTTCATCGACTTCCGCGACCTCAACCAAGCCTGCCCGAATGACTATTATCCCTTGTCGAGGATCGATCAGATGGTCGACTCGATGGTTGGTAGCAAACTCATCCCCATGTTGGACGCATTTCAGGGCTATCATCAACTACCCCTGGTTGTCACTGATCAGGAGAAGGTTAGTTTCATCACAGCAGATGGTACATATTGCTATACTGTCATGTCGTTCGAGCTCAAAAATGCAAGTGCTACTTATCAGCACATGATGAACAAGGTCTTCTAAGCGCAAATTGGGCGGAATATTGAGGTCTATGTGAACAACATCTTGATCAAGGCCACCCGAGCGGCAGAGTTGGTGCAGGAAGTGGAAGAAACCTGTCGCACCTTACGCAGATATGGGCTAAAGTTGAACCCAGCTAAATGCCTTTTCGGAGTGTGGAGTGGGAAATTCCTCGGATACATTGTTGTTGGAGCAATCTATGGTCCGGAGTGACCATATGTTTTGATGTTTGGGCAAAGAGTTTAAGTTAGGTTCACCCTTGTATTTGATATGTGTATGTGAGTGTGCAGGATTGCAGGATACACATAAACTTAGTTGGGCGGCTTCAGGTCCGGTGAAGAATGGCATGAGGAAACAAGTCGTGGGCTTGTATGCATCCGAGGGACCATGAACAAAGCAGGAACGATGAGCCAAGGGAAGCGCACTTCGAGGCATATGCAAAGGATGGCATGAGGATGAGTCGCGGGTTCGTATGCATCCGAAGGATGAGAGCCAAAGTCGAAGAAGGCTTGAAAGTAATAGGTCAAAGCTACAAAAGAAGAGTCAGCTGAGTCGTAAGGGTCTGAGTGTGAGAGAATTAGACTCGAGAAGGGAAACCCTAGGTTTAGGGTTTGGGCAGTCAACTGGTGCTTAGATCAGTTGACTGATGTAGAGCACAGAAAGATCAATCGACTGATCTTATGTGCAGTCGACTGGTGTCGGCTGAAATTCAAATGTTGGACTGTAACGTACGAATCCAAGGTGGACCAGTCGACTGGTCTTGGCATCAGTCGACTGGTAACGGTTGTTTTAGCTGTGAGCTCTATTTAAGAGAGCTCGGTTTGGCTGGGCAAAGGTTGATGAAATAAGCTTGGATAAAGCATATTAGTAATCTCCAAGTGCTCAGGTGCTGTCGGGAGTTTCTGGTGAGGTTTCTCCACCCACAAGGAGTGACACAAGCTAGCCGAAGGTCTTCCGGGGACTAACCCACCGATGGATAGGGATCGTCCACCTTACGGACAGCTGTGGAGTAGGAGCTTTATCTCCGAACCACATCAACGGTTTGTCTTCTTAGTTGTTAGCTTTTAGTTATTGGTTACTCCGCTTGCACACTAACAACGTGTAGGAAGAGAACCGCGATCGAAGTGGGCGATCGACTATTCACCCCCCTCTAGCCGTGCGCACCGGTCTCAACAAGTGGTATCAGAGTCGGGGTCGCTCGTCTACGGACTAACCGCCGAGAGAGCAAAAGGATAGAGGGAATGGCACTTGAAGAACGCTTAGGTGACGACGTCAATGTTCCACCTCCCTACGACCGCGAGAGTTTCGATTATTGGAAGATACGAACAAAGACTTAGTTCGGCATGGATTGGGATCTCATGATTGCGCTAGAAAAACCATTTGATGTCTCGAAAGATAAACATGGGAAAAAGTTCCGACCACGATATTGGAATGAAGAGCAACAAACACAATCGAAGGCAAATGATAAGGTAATTTCAATTTTACTTAATATTTTGCCTAACGATGTGATTAGTCGTGTAGGTGAATATGTAAATGCGTATGAACTATGAAGCAAAAATGTTAGCATTTCATGAAAACCCTACACAAGCTCAAGTAGTGGAAGAGCCCAAGAAAATGAGCTTAATGGTCCAAGAAGAGGAGAAGGACCAATCGGATGAGGAAAGAAGCTCAACATCCGAAGAGGAGGAGAAAGAAGAAAAAGATTCATCCATCTCCTCAAGTGAAGTGACACAAGAAATTGAAGTATCATCCACTTCATCAAAGGGGGAAGAAGAAGTCCCCACTTCAGGGATTGAGGGGGAGGAGAGACCATCCTCAATACCGGAGCAAGAAGAAGCTTCCACCTTCACCAAAGCAAAGTTAAAAGACCACATTATTTACTTTGGGTGCAATGAGAAGGGATACTACAAGGACAAGTGTCCACTGGATAAGAAAAAAGAGGTAAACCCTAAACCCAAGTCAATTGCTTCAAAATCTAACATGGGTTGTAGGGAAAAGAAGAAGATGCGCATTAGGTGCTTCACGTGTGGTGAGCTAGGACATTACCACACCAAATGCTCAAGGAAAGGAGAATTCAATTGAAGCATTTGAGGAAGTGGGAGATGAAGGAGAAGAAGAAAAGCTCACATCAAGGGGGAGCTTAGGTAAAGGGAGAGCATTATTGCTCATTCATTGGCGAAGGGAGAACCTTGGAGAGTTTCTTAAAAAGCCTTTGTAAGTCCAATATAGGGGGAGCCTTAGAAAGGTTTTAAAAAGCCCGGTTGGAAAAAATCCTGACTCATTGGGGATTTTAGGTGTGGGAATGCCTTGTAATAGGATTCATGCATGTTTGCATTGCATATGCATTGACGGTATAAGACTAAGGTGAAGCCTTGGCAATGTAAGTCCAAAATGTTATTTAGGATTATATTTGCTATTTGTTTTTCCTAACTTAAACGTATTGCCAAACATTAAAAAGGGAGAGATTGTTGGAGCAATCTATGGTCCGGAGTGATGTTTTGATGTTTGGGCCAAGAGTTTAAGTTAGGTTCACCCTTGTATTTGATATGTGTATGTGAGTATGCAGGTTTGCAGGATACACATAGACTTAGCTGGACGACTTCAGGTCCGGTGAAGGATGACATGAGGAAACAAGCCATGGGCTTGTATGCATCCGAGGGACCGTGGACAATGAAGAAACAATGAGCCGAGGGAAGCGCACTTCGAGGTATACGCGAATGATGGCATGAGCACGAGCCGTGGGTTCGTATGCATCCAAGGGATGAGAGCCAAAGTCGAAGAAGGCTTGAAGGCAATAGGTCGAAGTTGCAAAAGAAGAGTCAGCTGAGTCGTGAGGGTCCGAGTGTGAGAGAATTGTACTCAAGAAGAGTCAGCTAAGTCGTGAGGGTCCGAGTGTGAGAGAATTGTACTCGGGAAGGGAAACCCTAGATTTAGGGTTTGGGCAGTTGACTGGTGCTTGGATCAATCGACTGATGTAGAGCACAGAAAGATTAGTTGACTGATCTTATGTGCAATCGACTAATGTTGGTTGGAATTCGAACGTTGGGTTGTAACGTTCGAATCCAAGGTGTATCAGTTGACTGGTCTTGGCCTCAATCGACTGGTAATGGCTGTTTCAGCTATGAGCTCTATTTAAGAGAGCTCGGTTTGGCTGGACAAATGTTGACGAAATAAGCTTGAGTAAAGCTTATTAGTAGTCTCCAAGTGGTCAGGTGCTGTCGGGAGTTTGTGGTGAGGTTTCTCCACCCACAAGGAGCGACACGAGCTAGTCGGAGGTCTTCCGGGGACTAATCAACCGACGGATAGGAATCGTTCACCTTACAGACAGCCATGAAGTAGGGGCTTTATCTCTGAACCACGTAAATGGTTTGTCTTCTTAGTTGTTAGCTTTTAGTTATTGGTTATTTCTCTTGCGCACTAACAACGTGTAGGAAGAGAACCGCGAATGAAGTGGGTGATCGGCTATTCACCCCCCTCTAGTCGTACGCACCGGTCCCAATAATTGTGACCGAGAAAGGTATTAAGGCCAACTCGAGCAAGGTCCAGGCGTTGCTCGACATGATGCCACCATCGCAAAATCTGAGGGAAGCACAGAGACTCACCGGAAGGATCACGGCTTTATCTCGATTCATCTCCTAACCCGCCAAGTGGGGTTTACCTTTCCTCAAAACTTTGCGTTGGGCCACCAAGTTCAAGTGGGATGTCAACTGTGATAAAGCCTTTGAAGAGTTGAAGACCTATCTGGCAGAGTTACCTATCTTGGCCAAGCTGGAGTTGGGGAAGCCTCTATACGTCTATTTGGCGACCTCGGCTGAGGTGGTTAGTATTGTGCTAGTAAGCTAAGGAGAGGCTGAACAACAACCAGTGTACTTTTTGCGCATTTATTAAAAGGTGTATTGTGTCATGACACGACACTCGAGAAGTTGGCTTACGTCTTGCTATTAGCCGCTCGACAACTCCAACCTTATTTCTTAGCGCATCCGATCGTGGTATTCACCAACAATAGTTTGGGTCGGGTGCTAATAAATCCGGAGGCTTTAAGGCGGCTAATTAAATGGACGACGGAGCTGAGTGAATACAACATACAATATCTGGCCAACCCGGCCATTAAAGCTCAGGCCTTAGCCGATTTTCTCAGCGAATTACACTCAGAGGATACTGAGGGTGCCTGGCAGGTCTATGTAGATGGGTCGTCGGCTCGGCAAGGGAGTGGTATTAGTATTTTGATAGTCTCCCCCAATGAAGAGCAGCTGCATTTATTCGTGCAGCTAGAATACCGAGCCACCAATAATGAAGCAAAGTGTGTGACTCTTATCGCTGGACTACAAGCCGCTAGGCACATGGGTGCCACTCGGGTAATGTTGTATTCGGATTCACAACTGGCCACTCAACAGCTCGCAGGTCATTTCAAAGTCAATAGTAACCGACTACATGCATATATTGAGGCATACGAGAAGTTGAAGACCGGATTCCAGAAGGTTCAATTGCAAAAGAGCCCCAGAGAAAACAACCTTCGAGCGGACGAAGTGGCAAAATTGGCCAGTGAGGTAGGCTCCTGGGTGCTCCCTCAACCTATGAGTCAAGCAATGTTGGTAATGAATATAGAGCAACAGGCAGATCTAGAACTCAGGACTGACTGGAGGGCACCTCTAATCACCTACTTGATGAACAAGATAGTCCCGTCCGATCGGGAGCATGCTAGGCTCTTAAGAAATCGAGCGGTTCAATATTCCTTGGTCGGGAATGTGCTGTATAAAACAGCCTTCGCCCGACCACTACTCAAATATCTAGGTGACGAAGACGCTAACTACGTGCTCGGAGAGATACATATGGGAATATGTGGTAGTCATGCCTGAGGAAGGGTTGTGGCTCGAAAAGCGCTGCTCTCGGGTTACTATTGGCCAACCTTGTAGAAGGATGTTGATCGACTGGTCTCTACTTGCCTATCGCGCTAGAAGCATCAAAACCTTCCTCATCGACCTGTCGAAATGATGAAAGCATCGGTGGTCTCTTATCTTTTCGATCAGTGGGGGATTGACATAGTGGGGCATTTTTCTATCGCTCCTGCCCAAAAAAGATTTTTATTAGTGGCGGTGGACTACTTTTCCAAATGAATAGAAGCGGAAGCATTATCACGTATCACCGAGCAGGCGGTGATAAAGTTCTTATGGCAGAACATACTTTGCCGATATGGGATCCCACATAAGTTGGTCTCGGATAATGGACAATAGTTCCAAGGCAGGAGAATTCGGGAGTGGTGCTCGGCTCATGGCATTCAACAATCTTTCACCTCCGTTGTGTACCCATAGAGTAATGGGCAGGCAGAGGTCGCCAATCGGGAAATTCTGAGGGGGTTGAATATGAAACTAGATCACGCGGGTGGCACCTGGGTAGACGAGTTACCCAGTGTCCTGTGGGCCCAATGGACCACGCCAAGGGATGGAACAGGTCAGACGCCCTTTCAACTGGTCTATGGAAGCGAGGCAGTAGTGCCAGTGGAAGTGGGGTGTGAATCCGATCAGAGGAAGGCGTATGACGAAGAAAATGCTGAGAGGAGATTCTTGGAGCTGGTTCTGGTGGAGGAAATCCGGGAGAGAGTTGCCGCAAGGATGTTCTCCTATCGCCAAAGAATGAAGCAAAGGTATGACCAATAGGTGTTGGCTAGGACATTCCAGGTTGGGGATCTCATGTAGAAGAGAATAAAGTCGGTCGATGATGTTAGCAAGCTGGAGCCCCAATGGGGAAGGTCTTTCAAGGTAATCCAGAAGTTGACCTCTAGGGTGTACTATTTGGAAAACGAGCAAGGAAAGAAACTGGACTGACCCTGGAGCGTCATTCATCTCCAACCCTATAGAGAGTCACAGTGAGGTTGTCTAAGCCTGGTGTATTACCCAACTTTCTGTTGTTAATGAGTTGTCGGGGTCCCCATGACATGTGCAAGCATTTCAGACTCTCGCTTCGCCAGCGAGTTATAAGTGGGCATGCCCCCACTTGGCTCGGTATCCCCGATCAGATGCGTGGTGGCCCACGCTCCCTAGAATCGGATCGACCAAGTGTCCAGACTCTTGCTTCGCCAGCGAGTTGTAAGTGGGTATGCCCCCACGCCACTGCTTGGCTCGATGTCCCTAATCGGACGCGTGGCGGCCCATGCTCCCTAGAATCGGACTGACCAAGTGTCCAGACTCTCGCTTCGCCAGCGAGTTATAAGTGGGCATGCCCCCACGTCACCGCTTGGCTCGGTGTCCCCGATCGTACGTGTGGTGGCCCACGCTCCCTAGAATCGAACTGACCAAGTGTCTAAACCCTCGCTTCGCCAGCGACTTATAAGTGGTCATGCCCCCACGCCACCGCATGGATCGGTGTCCCTAATCGGACGTGTGGCGGCCCATGCTCCCTGAAATTGGACCGACCAAGTATCCAAACTCTCACTACGCCAACGAGTTATAAGTGGGCATGCTCCCACGCCACCACGTGGCTCGGTGTACCTGATCAAACGCGTGGCGGGCCACACTCCCTAGAATTGGACCGACTAAGTGTCCGGACTCTCGCTTCGCCAGCGAGTTATAAGAGGGCGTGCCTCCGTGCCACCCCTAGCTCGGTGCTCCTGATCGGGTGCAGGTGGCCTACGGAATCCAGTTATAGACGGGCGGTCCTCATGCCTTCACCTAACTCGTGACGCTCTACGGGACTCCATGCTCCTTATCGTGGATGAGGCAGAGGTCCCTGAGCAAACCTCGCTAGGGTCAAACCGGTGGAAAGTAACCCGAGTTAAACAGCCAAGACATAAAGTGATACTCCGAGACAGGGGAACAATGAAAAATACTCATAATTGTGAAAAGTGTGAAATACATTATGCTACTGGATAGTTACAGCAGTGAGGAAGCATCCTCTACCAAAAAATAATAATAGAACAAAAATATCCCCAGGCCCTCAGTCGAATGGGCGACGAGCCTTCTCCGGTAGCTGTTGGGTCAAGCTGGAGAGCTTCACCATGCTAACCAGTAGATCAAGAGGAAGGTGTCCCCCCTTCTTAAGCTAATCGAAGGTGTTGGTCAGCTGCAGCTTAAGCAGAGGGTTCACCCGGGCCGCGAGTTCCTTTCTAAATGCCGCGGAGTTGATATACTCTACCCAATGGGCATTTAGTCATGCTGCCTCGTTCGCCCTATAGCCTCGAAGGTCTTCGAGCTCTAACTGAGTAGCTTCCCACTCTGACCATTGAGTGCGGAGCCGAGTGAGCACCTCGGCCTGGGAGTTCAGTTCTTGATCTTGGCTCGCCAATTGAGCAGCTAATGATTCTGCCATCTCATATCGGGCAGCCAGGTCCTTCTCCTTGGCCGATAGCTCAGCCTACAGGGACTCGTTGGATTGGGATAGCTAGAGGAGCTCGCCGTTTTTCTTGTTGGTCTCCTCCTGTGCCTGTGCATAAAAGACCCAGGTCTTTCGCTCGACATACTCCAGGGTAGAGATCCGGATTTAGGCGTGGGCCATGACTGAGTCGGAGGAGTCTACCTGGGTCTTAGCCACCTCCAGTTGTTCCTTAACGGTCGCCAGTCGGTCCTGCATAGCAATGATCTCTACCTGGAGGTCGTTCAAAGTTGCTTCGATGGAGACCAGCCGAGCGTGCCGAAGGTGAGTGTCTAGCTCCTCCACTCGACGCTCGACAGCAACTCGAGCCTGTGCATGAGCCATTACAGCCATGGATGGCTATGACACAAGCCCCAGAACTACACACAAAAAGGGTTAGTAAGATTGTGAGTTGAATAAGCCTTAAAACCGAGTAACAAACTATATACCTGAGTGACCTCCAGGAAGAAGGCGTTAGCTTTGCTGTTAGGGCCCCAGTAGTAGGATTCCCGAACCCCCTACAGGTAACGATCTACAACCAACCCATACAGCTGCAGTTCCTAGGATCGGTATGGAAGGCTCCCAGCAGGCAGCTCCAAGCGGGGGTCGACGAGGGAATGTACCAAGATGTGTAGAGGTGGGGGAGTGACTAGGACCTCCGCGGGTGATGGCGCTGAGTCAAGGGGAAGGGGGAAGTTCGGCGCACTTGAAGATGGGGCAGGTGGAGAAGAGCCGCCTGAGGCAGCAGCTCGGGCAGACGCCTTTGGGTGCGCTGAAGGGCCTACCGGAGCTCATTTCTTCTTCTTCTTCGGCCAAGAAGTGGAGGTGGCCCCGACCTGGACCTAAAGCGGCAAAACAAGAGAGGGGCTTGGAACGGGGGCCCGACGACACCTCAGTGCAAGAGGCTAATCATCCTCTTCCAGGGGCTCGGTGACGAGGCTTGCTGGAGCTGCAAGGGGGTCGAGGGGCGACTCAGGCGTAGGATCAGAACGGAGTGGATCCACACCGCGCTTCTCTAGTTCCGCAACCACTTGGGATTCCAGCTCTGCATCATCCATTCCAAAGTCATCTTCTAGGGTGGCGGCGAACATCATGGTGGCTGCAAAATAGTAAAAGCTTAGTTAGATATAAATATTCAAAAGTAAGATGAGAGAGCTTACCGAGTGAGATAGGTCGAGGAGCTAGCACTTGGCTTAAGCCCAAGGTGTAGAGGATCTCCTCCTACAGGAGGTTCACCCCATGGAAGTGCTGACCACCGATCTTCGAGATAGCGGACTGGTAGGTGGGCGAAGAACAGTAGGATTAGGAAGAGGTGGTGAAAGGGAAAGGTCCTCTATCCAGACTGTGGGCTAGCTCGGGGCAGGGGTAGTGTTGGCAAAGAAGAAGTGATATTTCTAACCTTTGTTGGAAGTCGGAAGCTTCGCCAAAAAAGAGGTCTTGGCACAGGCTTGGAAAAAGAAATCGCCCGGCTCTTATTTTTTGGGATAATAGAAGAAGTGAAAAATCTCGAGCTGGAGAGGAATCTAGTATAGGATAAATATGTTGACCGACCCACAGATGGGATGAATGGTGTTCGGGGCCAGTTGGGAGAGGGGGAATTGGAAGTACCAGCACACTTCCGAAACGAAAGGCTGGAGGGGAAAATGGAGGCCGGCCTAGAGATGGTCTCGAGAAAGGGTTATGTAGCTCAGCGGGGGTCCCTTGGGTCGGTTAGTGGGGCCAGGTAGAACTAGACGGTGGTCGAATGGAATTTGGTATTCTGATCAGAGGCAGTAGAGGTCCCGGGAGTGTAGCTCAGACACAGTAGTGGCGTACCACGGGCCTGGGGTCGAAGAGGAGGAGGTCATGAGTGGACAAGGGTATAGCAAGAAAGGTGAACTAACCCGAGAGGAACGAGAAGTCGCTAGAAAAGGTGAGGGGCTGTAGGACAACGGTCGCCAGAGAAGATGGTCAAAACCCTAGCAGAGCACCAAAGCAAGAGAGGAACAAAGTAAAAAAGTGGGACGGTGAAAGAGGATAGGTAGTTTATAAAGGGCCGAGGATTGAATGTCGGTTGTCCAATGAAGATCCGATAAAAAGGCAGGATTGGATCAAGGCCATCCATTCTCGCCATAATATACCTCGGGAAGACACACAGCGTGCGCGGCGTGAGTTCGTAGTTTTTGACACCAGACACTTTGTTACTCGGGAAAACCAATCGATGGGGGACACATGGCCTGCGACAGTTAAGAAGGGGATACGAACCGATCTTCGGAGCGCCGGGGAGCGACACGTGGAAGAGATGATGGGATAGCGATGTTGGCCACACCGTGAGTCAGTCGTGCATCTGGTGTTGACAATTGTTTGGTCGGTCGGTTTATATTATATAGTCTAGCTAACTCTGAACGAGGGGTCTAGTCAGTCAGGTTCGACACCTCCTTCGACTAGACTCGAGGGGGATGCTTATGATCCTGCCCTGCTCATGTGTAATCCAGTCGGCCAGCGTGGCACTTCGTAAAGATGGGTCACTTCTAAAAGGAGGTCGGTCAGCCCGGTGTGGTGGGGCATGAGACGGGATGGATTGTCACTAGCCTGAGTTCCACCCGGATCGGATGTCCTGATTGGATAGCTGGTCGGTTATAGCCTTGAACTAGGCCCATCGGGGGGGCATCAAGTGTGCAACCTAATATAAGCCGATCGGCGTACTCCTTACATTATAATTCTGTCTTTAATGGGACAAGTCGGTCAGCCGATGTTCGAGTATCCCATGACTCGGCATGACACATATGTTCCGACCGGTGTGTTGTTTGCGTCATAGCTTGGTGTTCCTTGAGATAGTCGATTAGTGCACTCCTTAAGTGTGCTCTAGCTCGGAAGTTGTCGTTGTCCGCAGCAGTACCTACCCCTTTGACACCGCGTAGATAAAGATAGTATCAGAGTCGGCGCACGTCGGCTCGGGCCTGACACCACTCGTGTCCGAATCACGAATATCTCACTGACACAGTACATTCTTGACAAGCTCTGATAACCCCTACCACGGCGCCCCTGCGTATGTCAAGATGAGGTGTTGGCGGGCGGCGAGCTGATAGTGGTCCCTGATTCTGTCCCCACATGAGACAAAAAGGGGGCAGAAGGGGGGCAAAGGTTGTTGACTCCCCTGGATATATAAAGTTTTCCTTCCTTCACCTACAGGTATACGTGATATATTTTTTTAGCTACAGTCGTTTCTTCCTTAGCTCCATCTTCTCCACCGGATTCTGACTTGATTGTCGGAAGGTCTTGCCAGGAAACTCTCCTGGTGGGTCGCTGACAGTCGTTTTTTTTGCAGGATAGATGCTCCTTGGCCGGAATAGTTCTCAGCATCACTGCGCGATACCACCATCCTTCTCCATCGATAAGCTAGCCTCGCCATCAAGTTAGGAGTCCACCTCGCACTTCGACAGGATCAGCAGCGATGCACGAAGTGAGTAAGGCCTTCAATGCCCTATTCAGATGGTTAGTTAGGAGCTGAAGGGAGCTACCAGTAACCTGATCTCCGTCGCCCTAGATCACCAAAGAAGAAAGAAGGAGGCAACGCGGGGAGAAAAGATGCCTTATGTCTGTTTGGGAGGAGGTAAGGTAGGTGTAAGTAATGGAAAGATTATGTTTATTTCTGTTTGAGAAGAAAGTAAGGGGAGGAAGGGGAAATTTTTATCCTTCCTTACCCTTCAAATGACTTATTTTTTTACCTTTCAAATCAGAATATAAGAAAGATAGGGGGCGTTTGGTGGGCATGTTTTCCATTTTCATTTTCGATAAAAAATACGATTTTCTGGAAAACGTGTTTGGTTTGTATTTTCCAGCCTTGTTTTTTAGAAAAAGATATAGCATTTTCTAGAAAACTAGAGAATGAAAGAAAGTCATTTTCGAGAAAATAAGAAAATACGATTTTCTGAAAAATAAAAATAGAAAATGATGCAAACCAAATACCCCCTTATTTTTTGTTCCTTTCCTTCCTTTTCTATTTCATTAATGAACATCCCTTTACCTGATCCAAACAGAAGGTTAGGATTTGTTGTAAAATGGTTCAACTTATTATTGAAAAAATATTCATAAGGTTTGTTATATATATATATATATACACACACACACACACACGAATTTGATCTCCTACGGACCGTGCTGTGTGGACCTCCCTGCAGACCACAGTCCCTGATCGATCAGGGACTTCCCTGATCAGTCACCGTGACCAATCAGGGAAGTCCCTGATCGGTCAAGGACTGTGGTCCGCACGGGGTCCACATATATATATATATATATAGTGGCGTAGCCAGGATTATCGATTAAGAGAGGTGATTTTCCACTAAGAGAAATAATTTTCTAAAATTTCAAACCTTAGTGTGAATTGATCAACATCAAAACTTAAACACGAGACATCAAATATACACAGGACCTAACTTGACTTAATTGTTCGACATCAAAATTATCTGGGGTACTTACATAAATTTGATTCGACTATAATTTTCAAATCAATCCCAAATCAATCTCGGTCTGAACTAATATAATCTTTAGATACAAGGCATCAAATATACACAGGGTCTAACTTAATTCGGTTGATGAACAAGAAAACTATCTGAGATACTTATATAAATTTGGTTCGATTATAATTTGACCAAATCAACTTCAAATCAATCTCAGTTTGAATCAATATAATCCTTATCTTCGCACCTACCTTTTAGATTTATTTTGAACCTGATCTAATTTTAATTTAGCATTCTCACTTCATATTCTATAATTTAGTTCGTTCGCTTATTATTATATATTGTATTTTTAAAATTCAATATTTAACATTCTAAATCAAGATATTTCCTCGTAAAAGTTATACCAATGGATAGTTTAGGTCTTGAACTTTCCAAATATATAATTAATTTTAATTTTTGAAAGATGAACGGTAATAAATTAAACAGTTAAAGTACCTGTGAAATTTATATATATATTATTATATATTTTATTTTTAAAATTCAATACTTAACATTCTAAATCAAAATATTTTCTCATAAAAATTATACCAATGGATAGTTTAAGTCTTGAACTTTCCAAATATATAATCAATTTTAATTTTCGGATGATCAACGATACTAAATTAATCAATTAAAGTCTTTATATATATATATATACAAAAATGTTTTGCTGCGGACGTGATGTGCAGACTCCCCGTGCGGACCTCACTGCCAGACCGATCAGGCAAGGGCCTGATCGGTCTGGCCCCATGGTCGCGCACGCGGTCCGCACGAAGCGGTCCGCAACAGAGATGCGCTATATATATATATATATATATATTATATATATATAATATATATATATATAAAATATATATATATATATATATATATATATATATATATATGAAAAGTATTGTCTTTAATAAAAAGTAAAAAAATATAGATAATAATTTTAACTAAAAATGTTATAAAAAATAATATTTTTTTAAAAAAATGTTGTGTAATTTAATTTTTTTATAGTGTTTATAACACTTCAAAAAATGTCTTTAAATACATATTGGATTGTCAATAGGTGCCTCTCCAAATTGATAGCCTCGATCAAAGAAAGTAAGGAAGGCTTCAGCTTGGAATTATTTTCGTCGATGAGATGTCTAGTAATGCTAGACCTCGATCCTCTCACAGTAGGTGTTATGTAGTCCTTCAATGGTTGTTTTTGGCCGCAACAGACATGATTTATGTAGGTTGTTCTTGCTCAGTTTCTAGTCGTTTTTATCAGGTTCTTCTTGTGTCAGGATCTGCGTCTAGCACAATTCCAAATTTATAGAACCTTTACATACAAGAAAACCTGCTCACTTAAAAAAAAGGAGAAGATGAAAAATTGTAGTAAAAAGAAAAAGTGAAATCTAGATTAATCAAATTGATAGCAAATCCAATATCAACTAGACACAACCTCCGACAACAAAATCAAAAACTTGATGTGTGCTAACCATAAATGCATGATCATCATCATGTAGTAAGATTATCATCCTCAAGGACCATAAAGTTGAATACCAGTTTATTATTGGTGTCAGGAGTATAATATTTAACCCAGAGTTTTGATATATGACTAAGATTAAAGTTATGTTAGTTGTGATCTAACAAATTATGTTAAGTGTGCATGAGCAGGTTACTTGGCAAACGGTAAAGTCTGGTGGGGACCAGACAATGGTTAAGTCATAGTTGAGCTAAGCCACTGACGACCTGATTGAGAGCCAAGCATGAGCTAAGTGTTGGTTTGAACCAACTAAGAACGTCCTAGCTAAGAGCTAGGTGAATCAAATTCAAGTGGAGTAAGTCAGGAGCTGAAAGTTTAACAAACAAAGTCCTAGTTGATTGCTAGCTGAATCAAGTCGAAGTGGAGTCAGCTGAGAGCTGAAGGCTTGGCAGATAAAGTTCAAGTGGAGTCAACTGAGAGCCGTAGTTTGACACATTAGTCTAGATGAGTCAGGTGGAGGCTGAACGATTAGACTCAAAGTAAGTGCAACTAACTTAACATTTTCTATCATACTCATTACGTGTAACTACTGCAAGGAAGCAAGGTTCAACAGTTCTAGGTGACCGAAGGGAGTTCGGGGTGACTAGCTAATGATAACTCTCAACGAAGGATTTCGTAAGGTCCAGGTGATTGTATCAAGTCAGGGTAACCGAAGGATAAAGGCGATCGAAGTAGCTTCCAAGCAACCGGGAGATGGCGTTATCCAGTAATCCGAGTAAGTTGGGTCAAGATCAAGGTTGACCCCTCTCTAGGTGACCAAAGGTCTTATAGGTAATCGGAGAGTTTCATTAACATTACCTAATAGATAAAAGCTGCAGCTATGTCGACACCAATCTAGACGACTAGGGAGCCTCTAGGCTTCTGGACAATACTATAAAAAAGAGCTTTGAGATAGAACTTTAAAATCATCAATTCACTCAATCACTTATTCTCTCATTCTTGTGCTTGTGCTCTTGCGCCTTCTGTGTTGCGATGATGCCACGCTGCAATTCGTGTTTCATTTCTAATCGACAATACTTAGAATAACATTTTTATTTATTTTTGTTTTTCCATATTTTTGTATTCGTGCTTATTTTTTCAGATATTTTTTTGTAATTTTTTCTCATCTTCAGAAGCTTTCTGAAAAGGATAAATTAGAAAGAAGAATCATATTTGTATAATTGTTGTGTATGTCTATATTTTTGATTTGTTTGTTCAACTACTTGCATGTTTAATTATTAACTAAATCTTTAGCATGCTTACATTTTTTTTGTCTTTATTCGATTGAATTAGTCTAAGTAATTTATATTTTCGCTGTGCTACCAGATGGACCCAAAATAGTTGTCACGAATGTGAGTCTCAAATTTAGAAATTTATAGATTGAAAACCCTAGCTCACAGAATAAAATGTAGTAAAGGGGCCTCAAGTCGTGTTTTTTCCAAGGACTAGTTTAGGATGTTTGATTCAAGCTCGAATTTATGTGTCGTCAAATGTTTTGGGATTTATGAATAATATGGGGGTTTGTTTTGCAACTTAGAATGAAATAGCAGGAATAAAATGAACTTAACTAAACAAATATGATTGCAAGAACTACTCTTAAACTAATTGACAATTAAACATACAACTTGAAATGATAAGTTTGGAATTCAAAGCTAAAATTAAGTGCAAGGACACGGAAACTAAAGGAATTTGAGAATTAAAATTAAATGCAAGTAATTGTGTCTAACGGCAAGGTTGGAAAAGCTGCAACAAACCAAGCTTAAACAAAACAGAGCACAAATTGAAGCTGGACTACCTGATCGGTTGACAGTCCGATCAGAAGCAAGCCTGATCGGTCGACAGACCGATCAGATGATGCTTGGGTCGGTCGACAGACCGATCAGTGTCTGAAAATTTACAGATACAAAATTGAACTGCGAAGACTGAATTGCGAAACGAAAACAAAATTTAAAACTAAACAACAGAGTCAATTCTCTAACTCAAGATCTATCTTCCCGTCACTAAAGATTCAACTAGAGACCCTCTAGCTCACAGATTGTCTGAAGCCGATTGCTCGCGGACGAATTGCGCAGGTTCACTGGCGAAGCTGAAAACTCGATCCGAACTCCTCTCGGTGGATGAATTTGGTTCCGGTTGTGGTCCAGAATCCCTCGAACACCTTCAGAAGACCCTTCTGAATGCTTCGACAGCTCCGCGTGATGAAGATAGTCAGATGGAGTTGATCGGATGAATGCACGCCTTGGAGACACCCTCTCCGCAGCTACTTGCAGCGACGAGAAACAACACAATCCGCTCGGAAATTCGATTTCAGCTCTCTGAGATCTTGAACCAAAGCTTCCTCTGCTGTTGGCCGCGCGATCGGATGAAGAAACAGGAAGAAGATGCGAAGAACATGAAGAACACGAAGACTCTGGCTGCGACACGTGACGATGCGAAATTTCTGAGGGATTTTTGATTAAGTACTTAGCAATGGACGACTGAGATTGTCTTGGCTTAATCCAACGGTTGGATCTTCTCTGATTGAACCCTAAACTTTCAGATCTCAATTTAAAGGTCAGATCTACCTCTCCTCACTTGGGATCAATCAGATCTGCCCTGGATGACCCAGATCTACTTGCCTTCCGAATGGACGGCTCACAGTTCTCCAAAGCTTGATTGCCTTGATCTGAGCCCGATTCTGACCCAACCTTGACCCAACTTAACCTAGGTCCATGTTCCTTCAGCCTACAAAAATCAGCATCAAATTAGATATCAAAACATCTCAAATTTGCAAAGATTTGCAATAAAGCCCAAAATAAAATTAATCCATGGAACCTAGGATAATTTCAAGATTAAGCATAGAAAATATGGATCAAACATGGATTTTAAAGCCTAAAATAATCAACAAAATAGTAGTTGTCAACTCCCCCACACTTAAACTTGAGCGTCTCGCGCAAGCTACTAAATATGTACCCCCCTAGGTTATTCTCAATCATAATTAGAAGCAATTGAAAAGAAATTACCTAGGGTTGTCAATTCTCAAAAATCGAAGCTCAAGGGACTAGTATCTTGTCCTTAAATTAACAACTTAGCATATTCATCCTTCATGATTCATTGAGATGAACTAAACTCACAAAGCCTCTCAAGGAATGATTTAGTGGCTCTCTTCTTTAATTCTACATTTGTGGTGAAGTGGAGCTCACTCAAACACAACATGTTTCTTGCACTACCATAAGCTTGCTTATTATCTACTCTCCACCATCATTTTTGACTTGGATCCACATCTACAAAAGTTTATTAGAACACGTTAAAGGAATATGAAATGACAAGAATGAAATAAAGGTTTAGAAAATGGAGAAATTAAGGGAGTGGAAGACTTGGATGCTCAAGAAATGTTTCTAATACACTTTGCCCTCTTTTATGGTCTTCTCAATGAAATCAAAGTTGTGGCGGGTAGGTATCAGCTGATTTGGAGGAGGAACAATACTGAATTCAGGGTTCGGTTCTGTGCCAGCTTCATTGATCGGTCCAGAGATCGGTCAGCCCTTGACTGATCGGTCACTGGAACGGACTGGCTTCTCCCTGATCGGTCACTGGACCAGTCAGAGTCTGATCAGTAGCCAAAAAACTGTTTCCGAATCTGAAACTGATTCTGCCTTGGTTCTCTCCTTCAATCCCATATCTTAAATCCAACTAGCTTCTTATTCACAACTTCTACTTCAGAATTCTCACCCATCTCCTGATGCTTCATATTTATTCTTTTTTTTTCTTTCTCCCTTCTTTTTTTTTCTCTGTTTTCTATTTTTTTCAGCTGCTTTCACAGCAGCTTTTCTTCTCCTTTCTCTTTTTTTTTATTCACTTCCTTGCAATGGCTAGTTGATCATCAAACTTGAAATATCGAATAATACTTAGGTATGTAGATACTTCAATTGTTACCTTTCCTAGCCACTTCTTGCAACTCCTTCTTGATACCAATCTCAATTCAAATTGGCACCCTTTTTTGCTTCAACCGCAAAAATTTTTCTTGAATTGTGTCCTTGATGCTTCTTCATTCCAAAACATTTCAAAGCTCTAGCCACCTCCCCCACACTTAAATTTTTGTCCATCTCGGGCAAAGTAACATTAAGAACCATCCCAAAAAACCAAGTCCATGGAAGAAAAATAGTTATGAGCAGAAAAAACATGGAAAGGAAGAAGAATAGATCATGTATCAACAATGATTATTGCAAAAACTGATATGAAAAAGAAAAACAAAGTGATTAACCTCTATAGATATGGTCCAATCATAGAATTATGATTTTGAAAGAACCTAAGCAAGTTCTAAAGCACAATCACATGTGTGTATCACAAAGATTAGGCTAAATCCTCACTAGG
The DNA here is from genome assembly GCA_024364735.1 of Boesenbergia rotunda. Lineage (NCBI taxonomy): Eukaryota > Viridiplantae > Streptophyta > Magnoliopsida > Zingiberales > Zingiberaceae > Boesenbergia > Boesenbergia rotunda. The sequence goes on from JAGFNQ010005996.1 coordinate 343,248, forward strand.
TACAAATAATTCACCTCAAGTCATCAATCTAGAATCCATCACCAAGTAGTACTTAAGCATCCAAGAATTTCATCCATAAGCTCAAATTCTAAGTTTTAACAATCAAATTTAATTTGCTTTCAAGAGACTCTAAAATGATATGGAGACAACCTAGAGGGATACATTTATTCCTACTCATTGAGAAAAGGTGCCAAAAGAAATAACATGGTATTTACAATTACTATTTATTCATCCTACACTACCTAAGCATTTATTACCAACAACTTAATTTAAAAAGAAAGATTCACTTCAACAAAACATGAAATCAAAGTGCAAGAAAAATAAACTCCCCTTAATTTGGGTAGATAGCGTCTTTGATGTCCAATCCATCCACCTCTAGCTCCTTTAATTCTTCAAAGTACTTTTTAAGCCAGTGTCCATTGACTTTCCAAACAAAATTATTGGCTTCATCCTTGATTTCACAAACACCATAAGGGAAAATGTTAGTCACAACAAATGGTCCTTCCCATCTCGACCTCAACTTACCCTTAATCAATTTGAGCATTGACTTGTACAATAAAACCTTGTCGCTAATTTGGAATTCTTTCTTCAAGATGTGCTTGTCATGAAAAATCTTAGTCTTTTCTTTGTAGATCCTTGAGTTCTCAAATGCTTCTAGTCTAATCTCCTCAAGTTCTTGGAGCTGAAGTTTCCTCTCTTCTCCCACCTTGGTAGCATCAAAGTTACAAGCCTTCACCGCTTAATATGCTTTGTACTCTATTTCCACGGGAAGATGACAAGCTTTTCCATACACTAAGCGGTAAGGAGACATTCCAATGGGGGTCTTGTATGCCGTTCTATAGGCCCATAGTGCATCATCAAGCTTCTTGCTCCAATCCTTCCTATTGGGCCCAACGGTCTTTTCCAAAATTGATTTGATCTGTCTATTAGAAATTTCGGCTTGCCCATTTGTTTGGAGATGGTAGGAGGTGGAAACTTTGTGCACAACCTCATACTTGCCAAGTAGAGCCTTCATGAGTTTATTGCAAAAATGAGATCCTTGGTCACTTATTATAGCCCTTGGAATTCCAAACCTGCAGAAAATATGTGACCTGACAAAGCTAACAACAACATAAGAATCATCAATCTTGGAGGGAATGACCTCCACCCATTTAGAAACATAATCTATAGCGAGCAAAATATACAAGTATCCACAGGATGCAGGAAAAGGTCCCATAAAATCTATTCCCCATATATCAAAAATCTCACAGAAAAGTATAGTGTGTTGGGGCATCTCATTTCTCGCTCCTATGTTCCCAATTCGCTGACATCTATCACAATTCTTATAAAACAGATATGCATCATGAAATATGGTGGGCCAATACAATCCACACTTTAGCACCTTCCTCGTTGTTCTTTGGGGTCCAAAATACCCCCCACAAGCTGATGAATGGCAAAATGTAAGGACAGAAGAAAACTCATGGTTGGGTACGCATCTCCTAATTATTTGATCATTACAAAACTTCTATAAATAAGGGTCATCCCACACATAGAATTTTGCATCACTTTTGAGTTTATCTTTTTGAGCCTTAGAAAAATGCGTAGGAAAAACATGTGCTACTAAAAAGTTAACAATGTCTGCATACCAAGGCGACTCTCCATGTATCGCAAGAAGATGCTCGTCTCTAAAATCATCATCAATTGGGGTAGGAGGTCCATCTCTCTCAATTCTGCTCAAGTGATCTGCAACTAGGTTCTCTTTGTCACTCCTGTCTCTGATCTCCAAGTCAAATTCTTGGAGCAGGAGCATCCATCTGATTAGTCTTGGCTTAGCATCTGGCTTTTTCAACAGGTATTTCAGAGCTGCATGATCAGAAAAAATAATAACATGTGAGCACAACAAATAAATCTAAATCGATCTAAAGCAAAAACTATGGCAAGAAACTCCTTTTCGGCGGTGGTGTAGTTTGCTTGGGCGGCATCTAGGGTCTTGGAGGCATAGCATATGACATGAGGTGCTCCATCCACCCTATGTGCTAGAACAGCTCCCACTGCAAAGTTAGATGCATCACACATTAGTTCAAATGACAAACTCCAATCAGGTGGTCTAATGATAGGAGTTGAGGTAAGAGCCTCCCTTAGTTTGTGAAAAGCTTCTTTGCACTTATCATCAAAACAAAAATCAACCTCTTTTTGCAACAGTCTTGTCAGGGGCCGAGCAATATTGCTGAAGTCTCTAATAAATCTGTGGTAGAATCCTGCGTGTCCAAGAAAGACTCAAACATCCCGTACGCATACGGGGTAAGATAAAGAAGATATAACACTAATTTTTGCAGGATCTACCTCAATACCTCTCCTAGAGACTATGTGTCCTAGTACAATTCTATGCTCTACCATAAAGTGGTATTTTTCAAAATTCAGCACAAGGTTAGTCTCAATGCATCTGTGTAAAATCCTAGACAAGTTCTCTAAACATAAATCAAATGAAGTGCCAAAAATTGAAAAATGATCCATGAAAATCTCCATGCAATGCTCTAATAATTCACCAAATATACTTATCATGCATCGCTGGAACGTTCCTGGAGCGTTGCAGAGTCCAAATGGCATCCGTCTGTAGGCAAATGTGCCAAAAGGACAAGTGAAGGTAGTCTTCTTTTGATCCTCTGGGTCTATGCAGATCTGGAAATAGCCTGAGTAACCATCCAAGAAGCAGTAATGGACTTCCCTGCCAGTCTCTCAAGCATCTTATCAATAAAGGGTAAAGGGAAGTGGTCTTTTCTTGTGACTTGATTAAGCTTCCGGTAGTCAATGTATACTCTCCATGAATTTTTAACTCTTGTGGGCACTAGCTCGTTGCTTTCATTTTCTACCACTGTAACTCCAGATTTCTTGGGCACTACATGTATGGGACTAACCCACTGACTATCAGAAATGGGGTAAATGATACCTGCCTGTAGAAGTCGAGTCACCTCTTTCTTAACAACATTCAAAATGAGTGGATTAAGCCTCCTTTGTGGCTGCCTCACTGGTTTAACATTTTCTTTCAAGAATATCCTGTGCATGCAGAGAGCTAGGCTAATACCTGGTATATCTGATAAAGTCCACCCAATAGCTTTCTTGTGATGCCTCAGGACTTGCAATAATTTTTCTTCCTACTCTGATTCCAAGTGCTGTGCGATGATAACTGGAAAATTCTGCTCCTCTCCTAGGTACACATATTTCAGATGATCTGGAAGTGGCTTGAGTTCAATCTGGCCCTGCTCAGAAGGTATGAGTGATCCTTGGGGCTCAGTGTAATCCCCTACACTATCACACCTAAACTCTGAATCCTCTGAAATATCAATAGAAATAGGTGATCCTTGGGGCTCTGTGCAATCCCCTACGCCTAGAAAATCCTCTACAGTTGAAAATGAATCTGAAATCCCCTCTGAATCAACCTCCTCTAAAGCGTGTCCATCCTCAGCGAATATATTTGCATCATCCAACTCTTCTAGAATGCCAATGCTTATAATAGAGTGGTCTTCTCTTGGGTGCTTCATGGCATCAAAAATGCTGAATTGTACTACTGTGTCTTCAATTTCCATGGAAAGTGTGACAGCATAAACATCTATCTTTGTTCTCGCAGACTTCAGAAATGGCCTCCCTAAAATGAGTAGAGATCTGTGTGCAAGGTAGTCTCCCTCCATGTCCAAAATGTAGAAGTCTATAGGGAAAATCAGCTCCTTCACTTTTACCAAAACATCTTCAATAATACCGGCTGGATGGGTCTGACTTCTGTCCGCTAACTGAATCACCACTCCAGTAGGCTGTAGAGGCCAATACCAAGCATCTGGAAGACTGATCTGGGCATCACATTTATGGAAGCTCCTAAATCCAACATAGCATCATGGAACATGGTCCTCCCTATCTCACAAGATATAGTAAAAACCTCTAGGTCTTCACACTTCTGAGGGATGCATGGATAAGTGCTGAAACATTTTTCCCCAAGCTGACCAACTCATTCTCCTTAAGCTTCTTCTTGTGACCACATAAATCTTTGAGGAATTTGGCATACTCAGGAATCTATTTTATCATGGTCAAGAAGGGTACATTAATCTCCACCTTACTAAACAACTTAACAAGCTCATTGTATTCCTTAGCCTTCTCTTCCTCACTTGCTTTTTGGCTTGTGTCTTACGCTGGGGAAAAGGCAAAGGAACCCTTAATCCTTCCTCTTGAGCCGAAAGTTGAGGGGCTAAAACTTGAGCTGAAATTCCACTTGATGTAGCTGCTGTAAACTCACTTTTGCCACTGATTTCTCCCTCATTTTCCACCAAAATCACATGATTACTTGAGGAAGGAGTTGAGCTTGGACTAGGGTTGAAGCCAACTGAATTTGAAATGATTTCAGAACTGTTTGGGGCTGGAAATACAGCTGCTGTCCTGTTTTCCGAAAAATTAGCCCTTGGACCATTTGGAGTTGAAGCCACCTTCCCACTCCCAAAGTAATAGTACTAACGTTTCCCTTTGGATTGGGAGTAGCTTGAGAAGGTAGTTGGCTTGATCCTTGGGCTTGTATTTGGTTCATCCCACTAGCCAATTGTCCTATTTGTCTCTCAATATTTTGCAAGGTGGGATCATTTCTTTGTTACTGCAAAAGTTGTTGTAACATCTCCTCTAATCTTTATTGTTGCGCATTTCCCCCACTAGAACCTCCATAGCCTCCTTGATTGGAGTAAGCTTTCGGTTGGCCTTGAAATGATGAGGTAGGTTGCTGAAAATTGTTACCCTGCTGTGAATTCTGGAATTGGGGTTGTTGGGGCTGGTTGTAGGGTTGAAATTGCTGCTGAAATGGTTGATAATTGGGATGGAATGGTGGCTGAACTTGCTGAGAATTATAGCCCTGAAAATTCTGGTTTTGAAGTGGGAATTGTTGTAGTGAAGGCTGAAATTGAATGGGCTGGAAACTTTGATTTTGTGGCTGGAAATTTTGGTTGTAGGGCTGGAATCCTTGCTGAGATGGTTGACATTGTTGCTGTGATGGTTGATATTGTTGCGGAAAATTGAAATTCCCTTGAAAGCCTTGCTGATTCCCTTGAAAAGGTTGCTGGAATTGCTGGAATGTTTGCTGAAATGGCTGAAATTGGGGTGCCCTTGCTGATTTTGTTGGAAATTCGGTTGGGGCTGTTGATAGGGCTGTTGTGATGGGTTTTGCTGATAAAAAGAGTTGTCATACTTCAGATTTAGATGATCCCTCCAACCAGGGTTGTAAGTAGACGAGTAGGGATTATTCTTGGCTTGAAATTATCCCCTAGCCAAAGCCACTATTGTTTCATCTTGTTGGAGGTTGGGACATGAATCTGAATTGTGTTCTTGGCTAGAACAAATACTACATAACCTCATCACTTGGCTTGATGGTGGTGGTACTGAAAAATTGAGATTTTGGCTTGCATTGTTTAGAGTCATTTGCTTCACCAATGATGTAAGCTCCATCAATGAATTCTTGATTTCCTTTTGCTCATTCGATACCATCTGAACTTCATTAACTCCTCTGGTGGACAAAGCTCTACTCCCAAACTGTTGTGAGTTCTCTGTCATATTAGAAATTAGCTCCATAGCTTGGTCTGGTGTTTTGTTTACTAGGGCTCCTCTTGCTGCAGCGTCTATCATGATCCTATCTATCTGGAGTAGACTCTCGTAGAAGTACTGGATAAGGAGCTGCTCACTGATCTGGTGTTGTGGGCAACTAGAGCATAGCTTGTTAAATCTCTCCCAGTAATCATAAAGAGTCTCTCCCACTACTTGTTGTATGCCACAGATACTTTTTCTGATGATTGCTGTTCTGGAGGCTGGGAAGTATTTTTCTAGAAATGTCTTCTTCATAGAAATCCAGCTAGAGATATGCCCAGTAGGTAGATAATATAACCAATCCTTTGCTGCTTCCGTCAGGGAAAATGGGAATGCTCTCAGTTTAATATCTTCTTCTGAAATCCCCTTAGGCTTCTTGGTGGAGTAGACTACGTGAAATTCATGAAGATGTCTGTTTGGATCCTCTCCAGATAATCCTTGAAATTTAGGCAACAAGTGGATGAGTCCTGATCTAAACTCAAAATCGCCAGTAAGCTCTGGATAAGGAATGCTGGAGTACTGGAAAGTGTCATCTGGTGCTGCAAGTTCTTTCATGGTCTTCTGGTGGTTTGCCATAATAGTGCCTGAATGAGTAGAAATGGTCTGAAGAGGAGGAATGCCAATAGCCTCTGAAATTATGCCTTGGTTCCTCCTTGCTCTGAAAGTCCTCTCAATTTCAGGGTCAAGTTCCTCGAGATCACCACCTGCAGACTTGGTCATAAAACAAACACAAATTGCAACAAATGTATATGGAAAAATAAAACAAGTAAAATAGATCACAGAATATGGCAATAAGCACGCAAGCAAACAAAAAAAATCAAACAAACTCAACTAGTTAACTCCCCGGCAACGGCGCCAAAAATTTGATGGACCCAAAATAGCTGTCACGAATGTGAGTCTCAAATTTAGAAATTTATAGATTGAAAACCCTAGCTCACAGAATAAAATGTAGTAAAGGGGCCTCAAGTCGTGTTTTTTCCAAGGACTAGTTTAGGATGTTTGATTCAAGCTCGAATTTATGTGTCGTCAAATGTTTTGGGATTTACGAATAATATAGGGGTTTGTTTTGCAACTTAGAATAAAATAGCAGGAATAAAATGAACTTAACTAAACAAATATGATTGCAAGAACTACTCTTAAACTAATTGACAATTAAACATACAACTTGAAATGATAAGATTGGAATTCAAAGCTAAAATTAAGTGCAAGGACACGGAAACTAAAGGAATTTAAGAATTAAAATTAAATACAAGTAATTGTGTCTACCGGCAAGGTTGGAAAAGCTGCAACAAACCAAGCTTAAACAAAACAGAGCACAAATTGAAGATGGACTACCTGATCGGTCGACAGTCCGATCAGAAGCAATCCTGATCGGTCGACAGACCAATCAGATGATGCTTGGGTCGGTCGACAGACCGATCAGTGTCTAAAAATCTGCAGATACAAAATTGAACTGCAAAGACAGAATTGCGAAACGAAAACAAAATTTAAAACTAAACAACAGAGTCAATTCTCTAACTCAAGATCTATCTTCCTGTCACTAAAGATTCAACTAGAGACCCTCTAGCTCACAGATTGTCTGAAGCCGATTGCTCGCGGACGAATTGCGCAGGTTCACTGGCGAAGCTGAAAACTCGATCTGAACTCCTCTCGGTGGATGAATTTGGTTGCGGTTGTGGTCCAGAATCCCTCGAACACCTTCAGAAGACCCTTCTGAATGCTTCGACAGCTTCGCGTGATGAAGATGGTTAGATGGAGTCGATCGGATGAATGCGCACCTTGGAGACACCCTCTCCACAGCTACTTGCAGCGACGAGAAACAACACAATCCGCTCGGAAATTCGATTTCAGCTCTATGAGATCTTGAATCAAAGCTTCCTCTGCTGTTGGCCACGTGATCGGATGAAGAAACGGGAAGAAGATGCAAAGAACACGAAGACTCTGGCTGCGACACACGACGATGTGAAATTTTTGAGGGATTTTTGATTAAGTACTTAGCAATGGACGGTTGAGATTGTCTTGGCTTAATCCAACAGTTGGATCTTCTCTGATTGAACCCTAAACTTCCAGATCTCAATCTGAAGGTCAGATCTACCTCTCCTCAGCTGGGATCAATCGGATCTGCCCTGGATGGCCCAGATCTACTTGCCTTCTGAATGGACGGCTCACAGTTCTCCAAAGCTTGATTGCCTTGATCTGAGCCCGATTCTGACCCAACCTTGACCCAACTTGACCTAGGTCCATGTTCCTTCAGCCTACAAAAAGCAGCTTCAAATTAGATATCAAAACATCTCAAATTTACAAAGATTTGCAATAAACCCCAAAATAAAATTAATCCATGGAACCTAGGGTAATTTCAAGATTAAGTATAGAAAATATGGATCAAACATGGATTTTAAAGCCTAAAATAATCAACAAAATAGTAGTTGTCACTACCCTATTGATTCAACATTTTTGTTATTATCCGCTCATAAAATTCATAGCGTTATTCACTCCCTAGTGTCGAGTTCAATCCTATAATTTGGTATTAGAGTGAGTTGAGTTGATAGTAACTAGAAAAGTCTGGTTAGGTGCGCGCATGTCTAGGCTAGGTAAGGAGTACCCTACTTGGTGCATATAGTCAAATGGCCGAAACTAGCAGAACCTAATGATGTGTGTTAACCGCAAGTGTACGGTGGTATCGTCAATTAATAAGATATCGAATCCACAATAACTAGAGAATAAGTATTAGCTTAATGGTCAAACTCAATCGTCTAGACCAAATCAGAGGTTGAGAGTTTGGAAACTTGAATTTTTAAAGAAACAAGAAGAAGGCAGAGATAAAGGCTAAAAGATCACAATGAGAGAAGCAAAGTGTGATCACATAAAGAGGTCAGAGAAAAGGCAAAAATAAGGTCGGGGTATCAGTGGAGCCCATATGAAAATATGGGGGTTGGTGAGGAAGTTCAATTAAGATCATTTAGTGGAATAGATCTTAATTAATGGATCAGGTTTAGATCCATTGGTGGGCCAAGATCCAACTCCTCCTCTTGGTCCCTACCTTAGCCCTATATATATCCTATGAAACCATCAAGAAACGGATTGATTAAGTCTCTTATTATTCTTCTCCTTTTCTCCCTCTCTCTCTCTCTCTCTCCTAGGGCAAGAAGTGGCCGGCAGGTGTGGAAGGGAGAAGTTCATCCTTCTCCTCTCCTTTCTCTTTTTCCTCTACTTCAGGCGTGGCACAAGGAAAGGAGGTATCTTCCTTACCTTCTTCTTGGCCAGACGCAAGTGAAGGAAGGGGGAAAGAGGGGTCGGCGGCAGTTCACTTCAGCTAGGGGTGGCGGCAGCAAAACCTCCAAGGGAGGTCTTTCCAATGACTTTTTGAGGGAGGAGATCATCTCCTTGGCTCCTTCTTGGGACGACAGCAACCCTTGGGACAACAGCAACCGTAGGAGGAAGGTGGAGGTGATCGGCTGGAAGAAGAAGGTGATCTTCTCTTGGGTTGGTTGACGGCAACAAAACTCAAGGGTTTTGTTTTGGCCGGCGTATAGAGAGGAAGGTAGAGGCTTTGGCTTTTGGTTGGAGGTCTCGGTTCCCAGTAGATCATCGCCCACACAATGTTCGAAAAGGGAGGGATATAAGGTAGAAGGTCGCGAGGTGATCGGGAAGGTATAATTCTTTCCCTATCTCCCTTAAGTCATTACGTGCCATGTTTTGTTTGCCTTGTCATTTTATGTTAGTTATTTAATTATTTTGATTGCGAATCATAGTTAATAATTAATTAACTGGTCCCCGACCATAAACACAAAAGTCGACGATCCACTCGTCGCCTTTTCCGCGGTCGAACGGTCAGGCAAATTACAAGGCCCGATCTTTGTGATTAGCCGAGTTGTAATTTGGATCGTTCAATACGGCACGAGATGGTCGTTGGGAGATGGGTCTCCATTCGGATTAATTTTTAATCCGTAGACATGGAGAGGTCTCTCAAGGACGACCAAATTTTCGCTAAGGAAACCCGCCAAGCCATACCCAACAGTTAGGTTATGCTTTCGTATATGATTCCCTGCATCACGATTCTCTGTGGATCGGAGGGTTGGATTCTCTTTTTGGTTCATCTCCAAATCCTTATAGGATTGCGATTCTCGAGATTTTGGCTTTGAGACCGTGTTAACACGGTAGAGCCAAAACACAATTCAATACATCATGGAACAAGAGATCAAAACATACAATTAATTAGAGAAATAATGCTAACATAACATAAAAACTACTCCCTAATCCTCAAATCCAGCAATTACTCTACAAACATAGGGTTACAATCCATAAACATGTTTAAAATCAGAGAAAATCCAATACAATTCTAGAAAATAGAGAAAAGAGAATAAAAGCTTAGGCTTGATCATTGGATAATCTTCCTCATCGTTCCCAATCTTCCCTTGGTGCATGGATTGCCTTGGAACGCCTTCAGAACATCTCCTCTAGCCCTCTTGGGGCCCTTGGACGACCCCAAATCAAGATACTCAACCATAGGGGATGAATTCTCTTATATAGGGTTGAAAGGCAGTTACCCGACACTGGCGTGCCTCTGGGTATGGGTTTCAAGTCATATGCATGGTGGTTGGCTGATGTGTGTATTTCATGTAAGTTTTTTTATCATAATTTGGCGCACATCATGTCCCATTTTATATGTATACATTTTATGTTTTCATATCTTTATGATTATTTCGTTATTTTTGGTTCGAGAAGAAATGTCTTGGAACAGATAAGATCTGAGCAATTGAAATCGCGACTCTGTGATTTCTAACGTCACTAAGATATCGTGACTTTGTGATTTCTTGTCGATGGGCCACACTCGTGAACACCTAAGGGGAGGTCGGAACATTTCTTTCCAAAGCGAGTTGCTGTGACTTGCATCCTGACTCGCCCTCCACTCGAGAGATAGTCAGGAGTAGTCGGGAATAAATCTTCCCAACTCGGCTTCCACTTGGGAGTAGTCGGGAATGCTTGTCTTCCCGACTCAATATCCACTTGGGGAATACTCCGCGTCCCAACTCAGTGGTCCACCTGGGAATGTTCAGATCCATTCGGGAGAACTAATCTCGACTCAACAGTAGAGAATCTCACGTCGGGAGTTGAACCCGATGTTCGAACTCAGGACGAAACTTGGCAGTCGGAGTTGGGGTCGGGCCTCAACAAGACTCGAAGACAGGGATTGGACTAGGCACTCGGAGTCAGGGTAAAGACTCGACACTCAGACTCGGGAATTTGAAGGCATAGGCTTAGGCTGGATTTGGTTAAATTAGACAAGATTTGTTCTAATGTGCCAGATTTAATTCAACAGGCATGGGTTTGATCAAACGAACCTGGGTTTAGTCAACAGTTTGACTTAGACTTAATAGGCTTAAATTAAAACAATAAGATCAAGACACCCAAATTAGATTAGTTCTAATGAAACCCTGGGGCTATAATGCAGCAGTAGGGCGATTAGTTGTTATCTCAGGCATCCACGGTTCGATCCTTAGTTATGGCGTATTTTGTAAGAATTTTTTCTCCAAATGGGGCGTGAATCCTAGGATGCTAGGCTTCTAGACCGCCCATCGCGAGTGCTTCTCGATTTACCCTGGTGACCGATGTGAAATTTTCATGGGGGCGGGCTGGTCACCCTAGGTGCGTCTACTTCCTGGTCCAACATTTTTTTAGATTAGTTCTAATGAGGATAACGAGCTAAGATAATACTTAGATCCAATTTTCTCAATCGATTAATCGAGTATGTTAGGCAACTGGAGCTTCTCAAATAAAGTAAATTTATTTTTTTATTTACTTATAGATTTAATGTATTTGTTTATGCATGGGTGCGAATTGAAATTAACCAATTTTGTTATTTATTATCAGTTTAGTACTAACAATATTATTCTAGATCCAAGGATGATTTGCACGATGATCCGTCATGATGAACTAAGGAAGACAATTGAGGAAATAGAGTATAATCCAAAATGAATAAGATGCACTATAAAAAAAAATTAAACTTCGGCAATATTGAAAAGATAAACATTTTACGGTTAATTGGAGAAAACTCCTCAATCTCAAATTGACCTTTGCATGCACTCCCCACTTGATAAATTCTTTACATTTACTCCCTGATGAATTGAGTATAAAAGAGTGAAAACTCAGTATAAATTCCAAAGATTTGAGTATAAATTTTTTGAGATTGAGTACTAATTTAAGAAATTTGAGTATAAAGTTTCGGTAACCCCTCGTGAAAATCTTGATGTGGTGCATGCAACCTGACATACTCGAATTTCTAAATTTTATACTCAAATTTCTTCAAATAATACTCAATCTAAATCAATTCGTACTTAAATTTTTACAATGTGTACTGAAATTTTTACTATATACTGAAATAATGTACACTCAAATTTTTTCAAATAATACTCAAATTTCTTAAATTAGTACTCAATTTTAGACAATTTATACTCAAATATTTACAATGTATACTGAATTTTTACTCTTTTATACTAAAAAAATAACACACAAAACTGTCTTGTCAATCCCATCAGGGAGTGCATGCAAAGAAATTTTGAGTTGGGGAGTGCATGCAAAGCCCAATTTAATGTTGCAAATTTTCCCATTTTACTTTTTTAACCACAATTTTTATTAAAATCATTATTATCGTTTATTTTGGAGGCTAGGACAATGCCAAGGTCCCCCTTCCTCAAGACATTCCATCGACCAGTTTGCTTGCTCACTCTTCTTCTGCATCCGCCATGGATTCGATGTCAGACACCATCGTGCACCACATCCGCTCTAGTTTGAGCAACACTCGCGACATCACCGCCTGCGCCTCCATCTCATGCTGCTGGAATGAGGTTGCGCCCCACATCCCCTCCCTCTATTTCCCCCGCAACTCCTTAGATGTTGCTTCTTATCTTTTTAACCTGTTGTTTCTCCTCTCTCATCGGCTTTGGTTCGATTGACGTAAAGCCACTCTTGCTCTAGCTCTAACCGCCGACGTAAAGCCACTATGACGAAACCTATGCCCCAGTATGAACGACTATCAACCTGCCTCATTTTTAAGGAATTTAACCAAGGACAAATTGACTCAACTCTTTTTGTTAAGACCTTAGAAAAAGAAATTTTTATTACCCAAATCTACGTTGACGATATAATTTTTGGATTCACCAACTCAAATTTCTTAAAAGAATTTGTAAAAATAATGGAAAATGAATTCGAAATGAGCTTAGTTGGTGAACTCAACTTCTTTTTAGATTTACAAATTAAGCAAACTAGGGATGAAAATTATGTCCATCAATCCAAATATGCTAAGGAGTTAATAAAGAAATTTAAAATGGATAACTCCAAAAGCATAAGTACCCCTATGACCACAAATGTAAAAATATATAGTGACCCTAATGGTAAACCTGTAGACCTTAAACTATATAGAAGTATGATTGGTAGTCTACTTTACCTTACAACCAGCATACCTGATATCCTTTTTGCTGTAGGGATGTGTGCTAGATACCAAACCTGTGCTAAGGAAACGCACTTAGCAGCCCTAAAAAGAATACTTAAATACATCAAGGGCACTCTAAATGTAGGGATTTGGTATCCTAGGACATCAACTTTTGACCTGTCAGGATACTCGGATTCTGACTATGCTGGTTGTGAACTAGATAGAAAGAGTACAAGTGGAAGCTGCCAACTTTTAGGAAATAGTCTAGTAAGTTGGTGTAGCAGAAAGCAACACTGTGTAGCTCTATCTACAACTAAAACTGAGTATGTTGCTTTAGGAGAGTGTGTAGCACAACTCTTATGGATGATGCACACTCTTAAAGACTTCCAGCTTGACTACACCCAAACCCAGGTCCACATTGATAATATAAGTTCAATTAATCTAACTAAGAATCCAATTCAACACTCTAGAACTAAACACATAGAAGTTAAACACCACTTCGTAAGAGATCATGTAGCCAGGGGTAAGATAGTCTTTAAGCATGTAGACTCAAAATCTAACTTAGCTGACATATTCATCAAACCCCTACCTGAGTCTGAGTTCAGCTCACTAAGAAGGCAATTAGGGTTATGCTTGGTAGAATAGGATTGCTCTAATTATATTTTTTTTTTCAAAAACTGTTTTATTTTCTACAAAATTATTTCTTTATTTTCTTTATTTATTTAAAATGATTTTTCTGACTTAGTTTTTTTAAAAAAAATTTACCCCCTTCAAAACTAGGGCTTTTTCGTAAAATGGACTTAGCCTAGGCCCTAACCCTAGAACTGCATGCACCAATAGATCTAGAAGCTAGCATCTCACAAGCACATTAGGGTACTTTTGATTGATAACCTAGAATGGGTTGAGATGCTTAGGTCTTTGCCTTGATTCAAGATGTTTTAAGTCAGTACATCTGCAGTAATTGGGGCACTAAATACCAATTAACAGTAATCAGGTTAAGTGTCAAGCTTAGAAAATTTAACTTGATCATATCACTCAACTTGACTAACCCTAGCGAAAGCTGCTGTTTATAACAGTTAGTAAGTAGCTAATTGGGTTAGACAAGACTCAAAAGCGGAAATTCAAATCAATTTGGTCCAGTTTAAATTTAAAATTGGTTCAGTACAGCATCTTACTTTGATTAATCTTTTTTTTTGCTATATTTTTTTTGATATATGGCAAAGGGGGAGAGATTGGAAAGGAGAGAGGTTTCAAAATTTAATTTTTTTTCAAAATTAAATCTTTTTTTCAAAACTCTTATCTCCTTTTTTTAAAAGTAAAATTCCTTAAGTACTTAAGTTCCTTTTGAAAGTTAATTTTCTAAGTACTTAGTCTAAAATTTTTTTCTAAGTTATAAATTCAAAAGTGTGCTTGAAAAATATTTCTAAGTACTTAAACTGCTTGAAAAATATTTCTAAGTACTTAAACTGCTTGAAAAATATTTCTAAGTATTGTAAACTGCTTGAAAATTTTCTAAGTATTTAAACTAATATTTCTAAGTACTTAAACTGCATGAAAAATATTTCTAAGTATGTTAAAACAGCTTGAAAAATATTTCTAAGTATTTAAAACTGCTTGAAAATTTTCTAAGTGTTAAAACTTCAAAATAAGTTTAGAAAATTTTCTAAAGTGCAAAATCTAATTATGTTCGAAATTACTTGCTTTTAAAAATTATTCTAAGTACTTATTCTAAATCTTTGGTTAGTTGAAAATTTTCTAAGTGTAAATTTCAAATTCTCCTGAAAATTTTTCAAGTGTCCAACTCAAAATATTTTTTGGAAAATATTTTCTAACTTAAAAACCTTTTCTTGAAAATCTTCTAAGTATTGAAAACCTGGAAAATGTTTCAATTTTAGACTTAGAAACTTTTTCAAAAACCCCACGAACGTTTGAAAAACTCAGGGGGAGATTTCTTCCAGGGGGAGGAAATTAACTTTGATACTTTACCTACTTATCTGTATGATTAACTTAACTTTTTGAACCGGGTTGCCATAAATCAAAAAGGGGGAGATTGTTGGTGCAGGCAACACCTAAGTCAAACCTGGATTTTGATAATGACAAAGGATTCAAAAGTTAAGATGTTATTGTTGTCTAATGTGTTTACTAAGTGTGCAGGAAAGAAGCCCTAGGTACACTGGGCACGATGTCCTGGTCGAGGACTGGACACGAAGTCCTGGCAAGGGGTTGGGCACCGAAGACCTGCTCGGAAGGTGGGCACGAAGTCTTGGTCGAGGACTGGGCACGAAGACCTGGTCAGGTGGATCGGGTAAAAGTCCAACCGGAGGAGCCGGTTGGCAAAAGGTAAACTCTCCTGAGAGGAGTAGGTGAGGACGCGTTCCCCGTCGAGGGAACAGTAGGCGTCGGTTCGACCTAGGGTTCCATTTGGGAGACCCGAAGTCAGAACCAAGACAGCTACGACTGTAAATATTGACTAATATTCTTGCTTTGTTTGTTTTGGGACTAACCTTGGATGCAGGGACCGAAGGAGTGTGTTTCTGCAGCTCAGAACGCCCCAAAGGAGAGGGGCAGGTAGTTGGGCTAGGCGCCCGAGAGGTCCCGGGCGCCCAAGGTCAAAGGCAAAACAGCAAGGAAGCAAGAATCGCTTCAAAACCACACTGGGCTAGGCGCCCGGGAGGTCCCGGGCACCCAAGGTCAAAGCCAAAGAGGTAGTCGAAGCAAAATCAGCCACGAAGCCAACGGACCAAGTCAAGCTGGGCGCTCGGGAGGTCCCGGGCGCCCTAGTCAGCTCCAGAGGCCGATTCGAAGGGGATAAGCGCTGACCGAGCTGGGGATGAAGTTTCTCCGATCTGAAGGCACGTGTTAGGCGCCCCCAGTGAATCAGGCGCCCCCAGGAGCACTATAAAAGGGGCTCGACCCTAAGGCTTCAAACACACAATTTTCAAACGCCTCCAAGCTTTTCATTAAGCGCTCTGCTCCGGCAAACTCCGATCTCGAGGTTCCAGCGTCGACGACGACCCTCTGCTCCGAAGAACAATTCACACCGGGCGTCGGTAACGAAAAGTGTAATACTTTCATTTATTGCAATATTCTTGTATCAAAATCTGTAAACCTTTGCGCGATTATAGAATTGCCCGCAGTAAACGGTCAAGGACCGTGGGCCTTGGAGTAGGAGCCGACCGCGACTCCGAACCAAGTAAAAGACTTGTGTTCTTTGTGTGATTGTTGTGTTTTCCGCTGCGTTTTCTCTTCCTTTAATCCGAAAAAGTTTTTATGATATTCACCCCCTCTATCGTGTTTCTCGATCCAACAGCGACCACCGCCGGCGGCCGGCGATCGAGGGTATGAATATGTATATAATATCATCTTACTTTTTTATTTTAAATTTATAAGCATATAATATTATTATACTTAAATTTAACTAAAGGGTAATACGGTAAAATATTATATTATGTCATAGACTATTACCTCCAAACATATAAGATTTTATTTAATTACCTAAGTTGAACCAAACAACTTCAGGTTATGTTTCATTCCCCATTACCTTGGTTATGTTATTACTTGGTAATCACATAATTAAGGTTATATCTTATAACTTGAACCAAACGCACCCTTATTGTTGTCATGCTAATCTAGTTTTGCAAGAAAAGTCTTAGTAGATCAAGTGATTAGACACTGAGCAAATTAAGACCAAATAGGTTTGGATGACCTGATGTTTGGCAGGTGAGGTGAGGTAAGTCCTAGAGGAGAGAGTGATGTGAGGTCGTGTCTCGAGGGGACAACCTTAAGCACTGATCCAACTAGAGAAATCTATGGAGGTTTCTAAGTTGAGATCAGGGCAAGTCTTACTGTTGTTTACTGATGCATATTATATATTTGTGCTAACTCTATTTTGTAGGGTTAATTCTTTACATGTTATTATGCTGTGCTAACATTTTCGTGCAGATCAAACAAAGAAAGTTGACCGAGGGTTCGGTCAATTGAACGAGTAGATTAGTCGACCGAACCAAGCAGACTACTCCAGATTCAGTATATTTAGATGGATCGATCGACGGATCATTGGGATTAGTTAACTGATTCACATATGGTATAGAGCGGCTACGAAGATGGAAGTTCAATCGATCGACTGATCAGGAGGATTGGTTGACGGATCACATTTATTGCAACGATAGCTGAGAACAACTGAGCAGTGTATACAAGGAATAGCATGGGGTTTCGTCGACTGAACAGGAGGTTCGGTTGACCGATAGGTTCCATCAACTGAACGGTCTTTCAGTTGACCGAACCATGCCTATATAAGGAGCTCGAGACTAGTGCTCAGTTGATTACTTCTAGTCACCCTACATTTACTCTCCGCGTCGACGAACTACTCAAAGACTATTGCTACGACACTCGGGAGCTCTCCGACACTACGCAATTCAAGCCTACTCTACGTGTCGGTATCATTTCATATTTTAGTACTTGTACTTGCATCTTAAAAGGAGATAGTAGATTGATACTATTCTCCTTACATCAAGTACGATTTGCTTCCTTCGAAAGTTTTTCGAAGGAAGAGATTTAGTGAATTGTCCAACAAGAGTAGTTGAGGACCGCGGGCCATAGAGTAGGTGTCACTGAATCCTCCGAACTAAGTAAAAGAAAAGTGTACTTTATTTTTCGCTTCTTTACTCTACTCTTTATTTTATCTTACGCTATCGAAAAGAAAAGATTACGAACGATTGAGATTCATCCCCCCCCCATCTCTTGGTACTTTATGATCCAACAATTAATATCAGAGCAAGATCGCTCTGAAAAGACATAACGACCTTTCTAAGTATTTTTTAATCTTTCTTTTCGTTAATATTCTTCTTGATAACGCACTACTAATCCCAAGACAAAGTCTTGGATTTTTTTTAAATTTATATTCTTTTGTAAAAATGTCAATGACTTTGCAAGAAGGGTGAAACATCTATGAGCCTCTACCATATGAACAAGACGACTACAAATACTGGAGGAGAGCAATGGAATGGTTCATAAGAAGTGAAAGCTTCGACGATTTGAAAACATTGAAAAAGACATCTCAAAACCTTGAGGCAAACATAAAGATAAAATAAAAATTGTTTAAATGTTTTTTCTAATGAAATCATGTGTATGTTAGGAAAGTATGAAAATGCCTATGATCTTTGGACTCAACTGATCGAGCTTCATGATGATCCGTCGAAGCTAGAAGATCAAGTAGAATCCAAATATGAATCAAGATCCGAGTCCGAGTATCAGTCATCCGAGTCCGAGTATCAGTCATCATTAGAATCTGACTCTGAAAAACTGGACCACATCAACTTTATTGCATTACTAACCAAAGAGGAGGTAGACAAATCTAAACCCGAGTCAGAACATGAGTCCAAGCCTAAATCCGAGATGGTAATGGTTGAGGGGGAGAATCCTACCGAGGATTCAAAAGGTAATATTGTGAATTCAAATTGTAAATACTACATAACATGTTTTGAGCACAGTGAAAGAGGATACTACAAAAGCAAATGCCCCAATAGTCGATTCACACAACCAGAGGCAAAGGAGAAACCGATGCGGAGTCTGAAAAATAAAGGAGTACATCGAATGTTTCAAGTGCAAAACGATGAGACACTACAAAAGTCAATGCCTAGAAAGAAGATCCAAAGATTCAGGGGGAGTAACTATGGTAAGATAATTTAATTTAAGCAATGTATTGAATGCTTTAGACTTATCTGATTTAGATTATGGTAAAAAAATTAGAATTGCATGAAAAATCTAGATTAACATATTCTAGCAAGTTACTTAATAGTCAAAATTCAATTAATTTAGAAAATAATTCATTAATCTTTAAAAATAAGAACTTGAAACCAAAAAAATCAAAAATTAAATTTTAACTTGAATTTTAAAAACAAAGAAAATAATTTTTCAAAATTTAAAAATTTTAATTCAAATTTTAGATAACTAGAAAGATAAAATAATCTTTTTAAATATAAAATAAATAAACTAGAAAAGATTATTAACTCACAAAATCTAAATTACAAATCAAATTCAAATAAAAAATGAATAGGAGGCGACAAACTAGTTGTCACCTCAATAACTCAACCTACCCATTTAGATATCTAGGATTAGTTAAATCAGGGTTAACTCCAACTTATTAAGGGTTTAAATTTAGTACTAAGTCTTCTGGGTGAGAACAGTTGGGAAGCTCTATCTAGGATTATGATTGCCTTAATAATGTTTATGTGACTCACCACAACTTAGGAGCTTACTCAAGGATGCTTGCTTGGGTGACTCAAAGTTACACTTAAAATCAAACACAAGTTAAGACTACTTCAGATAATTAAACAATAATTTATCTCACAAAATTCTAGGACTACCCAGATTGAAAACCCCTAGGTGAGATGAAACACAAACCAACTTAAACCAAACCTAACTCAAACCCAGATCAAACCAACCAAAACCAAACCAACTTAAACCAAACCCAACTCAAACAAACTTAACCAAACCAAGCTCAAACCAACTCATATCAAAATCAAATCAAATCAAATCAAATCAAACCAAATTCAAACTCAAACTAATTCAAACTCAAAATGAACCAAACTCTGATAAACTAAAATCAAAATTAAACCAATCCAAATTAATCAATTACCCAATCGATTCAGCCAGCTCTGTTCTCGCAACTCATTTTTCCCAATCGATTCATTCCTTCCTTAATCGATCACCTAATCAATTAAGAAGACTTCTGTTCGCGAGAAATTAAACCCCAATCGATTACCCAATCGATTGAGTCCAACCCTAACTTGTGTGCACAAGTCTAAGGTTCCCTTGCCTAACATTGGTCAATCGTGACCTACTAGGACTTCTCTACCAAGTGTCCGATCAACCATTTGACCAACTTGGATTTCTCCTGCCTAGCTCCCAACCAGGACTTAACCTGATTCCCAACCAGGTTTGCCTAACCCTCGAGTTAGGTCTAGTCTCTTGGTAGACTTCCACCTTGCCAACGTGCGATCTTCCCGATCCACCTAGATCTCACCTAGTCCCACTAGGTCTTCTCCCATGCCAGCGTGCGATCTCCCAGATCCACCTGGACTTTACCTAGTCCCACTAGGTGTGCCTAGTCTCACTAGATCTTTTCCCATGCCAGCGTGCGATCTCCCCATCCACATGGACTCCACCTAGTCCCACTAGGCGTGCCTAGTTCCACTAGGTGTGCCTAGTCCTACTAGGTCTTTTCCCAGTCAAGTCTCCAATCAACTTTGACCCACTTGACTCACACGATATTCAAACATCATTATCAAACATCGAAACATCCAACCTTAAGCTTACAAAGCTTACTAGACATAAGCTCACCCGAGCCTAGTCAAACTAGGTCAACCCTGACCTAACCAAGATTGCACCAACACAAACTAGTAGGCCTCATGATTTACCTCCTCTGTATTGACTATGTGATGAGTTAGCAGAGGCGTTGGGGTGAGCAAATTGCCTTTTACCACCTCTATATAATATGTTTTTTTTGCCCCCGGGGGTTATGGTGTAGCGAAAGAACGATTAGTTATTATTCTAGGCATATCCGTGGTTAGATTACTAGCTACGATGTATTTTATAAGAATTTTTTCTTCAAATAGGGCACAAATTTTAGGACGTTGGGCTTTTGGGCCGTATGCCGCGAACGCTTCCTGATTTACCCTTGTGGCTAATGAAAAACTTCCATGAGGCAGGGGCGATCACCCGAGATTCGATGTTACCCAATTTCGTTAATCATTTTTTTCTATATAATATATTTTAGTAGTCCATGATTTGTCTCCTCCGTATTGACCCTGAGACGGATTGACGGAAGCACTGGGCGAGCGAATCATCTTTTGTCATATCTATATAATATGTTTTTATGTAAACTATTTATTTATTTATTTATTTTTGATAATTCATATATTTAGGTTTTTATAGACATAATTAATAATTAATTTTATTGATGTCCTTTCTATTCGCCCTCTGAATACATCCAAAAAAAAAAATCAATGTGACATTTTTTTTTATAAAACGTGCGGATATTTCATTTTTTTAGTAAATCATCATGTACATTGTATAAAATATATTTCATATGATAAAAATCTCAATTTATACATCATGAGTAAAAGATATCAGACATCCCACTACAAATTTTATATATCAGTCCAAACATTGAGTTATACGGTAACAGTCCAAACTGAATAATGACATATTTCTTCTGAATGGGTAATGGGTAAAGACAACAAAACTATTACCTTGATAGTTCCCTCGTGAAGCCTTCTCAGGGTTTCAGAAGCCTCATCAATTGTCTGCAGAAAGAAAAGAAGATCAAGAAAGAAAAAAAAAAGTGACTCAAAGGTCGTTGGGTAATTCAGTGTCACGCCCCCAGAGGCACATGCTTCCTCGAAAATCGGACAGCATCTCCCTTGTACGGCGGACAATATGAGGCAAATATACATCATATCTCCACCAAAATAGCTCAGCCACATGCGGCTGACATCACATCAATAGGAAATAAACACAACCACGCAGTTTATATTGAAACAAAGTAAATGGATGGCTTAGCCATCTTAAACATAAAAGAATGTCTGCATACTAGTAATAACGACAAAATCCAAACCGATACTCGACAAGGAAACTAACTGCGAAACAAATCAAATACTAAACCAAACCAAAACGACCGACACGGTGGAACCGAGGGACTGGGGGCTGGCAACTGGATCATCTCCTGGCTCCAAGCAATACCACTACCTGCTATCTGAAAACAACAAAAAGGAAAGCAGGGGTGGTGAGTCCGGACGGACTCTGCGGGTATATGAGTAGACAAATAAGCATGGCATAATAAGGATAAACAGAGTAGAGAACTCAACAGTGTACAGTCCATAAGAATTATTGAATTTACCTATCATGCATAACACATATCAATCGACATGGTATAAAGTCCGAATAACGACTAAGCAGGTATAACAACTCCATAACAATAATATCGAGAAATACATGCATGTCAAACATGTGCAACAATCATAGCTCATATAAGTGCATCAAACACAAGCAAATGCATAAAAGAAATACGTATACACATGATGCAATGACATGTGTCACCCCTGACGCCAGTCAAGCCGTCAACACATCCCATCTGTGTGACCGAGTGGGTAGGGCTGTGACAACTGTACCACTCCAACAACAATAATAATATCACATACAACAATAAATACCACATAAGACGTGGTTGAGTGGACAGGATGCTGGGGAGCACACACTCCAGACCCCGGTACATTGGGGGAGCTATCAACAGCTACAATATATATCCCTCGAAAAACAACAACGGTGAGGGTGAGCTACCAACAGCTCATCCCTCTAAAATAACGGTGAGGGTGTCACTGTCTGGCATGACAGGACAAACACTCGCACTCTAACCACTACCATGACATCATGTGGTTGAGTGAATCGAGCAACAATATGACTAACGACGACTTAACCAAATGTAAGCCAACAGTCGTTAGTATGCAATGTGCAAGTATGGTGCATGATATACGATGCACGAACAACCGGAGAAATAACGATGCAATAAAATCCAACGAGTATACGATGCATCAATACAACCAATCCAGAAATCGCAATCCAACGATTATGCACCTACACTACTAGGTAGGGTATTTCTAATGCCAAATAAACCTATCTGTGTTTAATGGACTTCTAAGTGCTCGCGTACAAACGGCACTTTACAGAATAGAAAACCAATAGAGGACTGTACGGATACAAACTCGGAATACTCGAAGATCAACGAAGAATAAGTCTCAACGGCGATGTTTAAATAACGACAAAGAACAAGGTCAAGCAACCTATAAGACATAAACTAACCATGCTTTAAGGTAAAAGAACTACTCGAGTACAAAGGAGAAATACCCGCCTTTTAATTGTAGAACGTGACCGAACAATCTCTTCACGATCAACCGAACGAGTCCAAATCAAGGTCCTGAATTAAAGGATAATGTTTAAGCTATCGCAACAAAGAAATATTTAGCAACAACTTACTACGAACATAAATAAATCCTGCTAAGTATTGATCACTAATAAATATTAATTAGCAGTTATTTCCCTTTTAAGCCCAAATCAATTCTAAATCAAAAAGAAGCTCACGCATGATCCTTCAAACCAACTAAATCTTCTGCCCCTAATCCCCAACTCACAACCCAATTATAAGTACTTGATAAATGGAGAATTTGGAAGTATCACACAGTCACAATGCAAAGTATTACACAGTCACAATGCAAATCTACTTCCTTCATTACAGGAATAATACACTTACACTCCCGAATCGAATCCGCAAATCAGAATCAAAACCCTGTATCTAAAAACCCAAAAGTATATACGATCTACAATCTGCAATCCCTAAACCCATAGGAAATCCAAAAAATAGGATCAACTCCGAATCTACGGCAACTCTATCGAACAGAACCAACAAATATTAGAATTTCCATTACAATTTCAAAACAAAACCTAACTTTGTCATCCTTACCCGAATTGGTGGCAGACGCTTCGCGTCGGCTGATGAAGTCGACGGCATCGGCAAGGTGGAATCAGGAAGACAAGGCGTCGGCTTGTGACCTCCTGCTCGTGCTTGCCGTAGAAGTCGAAGAGGAAGAAGAGAGGAGGAACTCACGATGAAGGGTCTGAGGACTCCCTTCGCGCGCAGAAATCAACCCGGCTAGGGCTTCGCGCGAGGACGACGGCTGGTTGGCGACTCGCGTGAGGCGCCGGCGCTCTGCTCATGCGCACCGGAGAAGAAGAAGGAGAAGGAGAGAAGTAGAGGGCGCGGGGCTGCGGTCGGCGTCGCTAGGGCTGCGGCGTCGGGCAAAAAGGGAACGGCGGAAACTGAATTGGAGGAGGTAGTTTTTAGGGCTTTATAAGATTTTTGACATTTTGCAAATAAGCCCCACTATTTGGAAAATTACAATCATGCCCCTAACTTTCGAAATTTTCAGTATTTAACATTCAGAGTCCAAGGTTTAGCAACCTGGGTGCTGGAAAGAAGACCACCAGGTATTACGGAAGGTAGCTTTCTTAACTGATCCATCATCAGAGCAACCAGAGGACTCACAACCAATGTCACTCCAGGTAATATCAAAGCTGGTAGCTGAATGAATCGTATAAACTATCAGCAAAAAAAAAAAAAAGAAAAAAGGAAGTGCATTTGATGTTTTGCAGTGCAAGTGACAAATGAATTTTGGAACCAATGAGTTCACATTGCCTTGTTTCTATTTTTTTTTTCCCTCATATGCCATCCACTGTGAAGATAATTGAGCAAAACTGACGTTACTGACCTCATAGCACAATGACTTTCCAGCACCAGTTGGCAGCATCAGCATTGTTGATTCCCCTGCAACCACCCGCTTGATTGATTCTAGCTGCCCCTCACGGAATGAATCGTAACCATGAGTAAGCTTTAGCAATCTCAGCAAGTTTTCATCCGATGGATGCTCTCCAGCAGCTGTTACGGCCTCTTCAAGTAACTGATTACTACAATTTGAGCTTCGTCTCTGCTCAACCAGAATGCCGGAATCAAAATCATCGCCAGCTGGAGTCTCGTGCTTTCCCGGCACAGGTTTCCGACGATATCTGTGACTTCGAGAGGAGATGGAACGCCCATTATTATTCCGATTCTTAAAGGTGAATCTCCTCCCGCGACCGTTTATATTCAGGCGAACAAAATTTCCCTCCCTGCCGCTCTTTGGCAGTTTAGCCAGCTCCCCTAACGCGCCAAATCCAACAAAATTAGAATGCACGAGCTTGGAATTTACTTGCTCCTTCAAAATGGTGTTGCCATCATCAGGCATTCCCACGGAAGCATCACAAGGTCTACCTTTGACTTCTCCAACACAATCCGACCGCTTCAGCTGCTCTACCGGAGCAATAAACCTGACTCCATTTGGCCGTAAGCGCCTGGGTCTCTCCGGCACCTTTAAGGAAGCCTCTCCACTGCTGGAACTCCCGAAGAAATCACTAGAAGATTCGCCTCGACCACCAGTTAAGAATTCAGAAGGGTCGAAGGACGGCCGCCGGGACAAGACGAGGCGTGAGAAAGAGGCGGGCCGATCGGGCACGTAAGCAAGATGCGGGACGTTGACGACGGGCATACCATGTAGGTTGGTAAGTTCTTCGGAGAGGGAAACCTCCGGCGCAGGAGGATCCGAGCTCTTAGGGGTCGATCTGATCTTGGATTTGGAAGGATTCCGGGGGATCAATTTGGGTCTGTGGCTGAGCTTTGGAGGGTTGGGAACCCTAAATCCAGGCGTGAGGGATCGGGAATAGGGTTCCTGGGAGGCGTGGCTGAGATGTGTGAGCCGTCGGAGTCCGATCCGGAATCCATTGTGACGATGATGATGAGAGGAGGAAGAGAAGGACAACGGCAATGGCGGCGGCTATTTTTTTTCATATTCATAGAAAAACTTTAAAATTATATTCTGTTCTTTATTAAAATTATAATTCTGTTCTTTATTAAAATTATCATTCTGTTCCTGGGAGGCAATGGCGGCGGCATAGCAATATTAAAATAAAAACTTTATTAATTATAATTCTGTTCTTTAATTCTGTTCATAGCCCCTATTTTTTTTCATATTCATAGAAAAACTACTTCTAAATTAAAGAACAGATTATAATTAATAAAATTTTTATTTTAATATTTTAATCTATTTTAAATTTTATGGACAGATGCTATTTTTTTTGGCGGGAAAAGGTCGGGTGGCGGAAACAAGCCGCCGCCATTGCCGTTGTCCTTCTCTTCCTCCTCTCATCATCATCGTCACAATGGATTCCGGATCGGACTCCGACGGCTCACACATCTCAGCCACGCCTCCCAGGAACCCTATTCCCGATCCCCTCAAGCCTGGATTTAGGGTTCCCAACCCTCCAAAGCTCAGCCACAGACCCAAATTGATCCCCCGGAATCCTTCCAAATCCAAGATCAGATCGGCCCCTAAGAGCTCGGATCCTCCTGCGCCGGAGGTTTCCCTCTCCGAAGAACTACCAACCTACATGGTTATGCCCGTCGTCAACGTCCCGCATCTTGCTTACGTGCCCGATCGGCCCGCCTCTTTCTCACGCCTCGTCTTGTCCCGGCGGCCGTCCTTCGACCCTTCTGAATTCTTAACTGGTGGTCGAGGCGAATCTTCTAGTGATTTCTTCGGGAGTTTCCAGCAGTGGAGAGGCTTCCTTAAAGGTGCCGGAGAGACCCAGGCGCTTACGGCCAAATGGAGTCAGGTTCATTGCTCCGGGTAGAGCAGCTGAAGCGGTCGGATTGTGTTGGAGAAGTCAAAGGTGACCTTGTGATGCTGCCGTGGGAATGACTGATGATGGCAACACCATTTTGAAGGAGCAAGTAAATCCCAAGCTCGTGCATTCTAATTTTGTTGGATTTGGCGCATTAGGGGAGCTGGCTAAACTGCCAAAGAGCGGCAGGGAGGGAAATTTTGTTCGCCTGAATATAAACGGTCGCGGGAGGAGATTCACCTTTAAGAATCGGAGTAATAATGGGCGTTCCATCTCCTCTCGAAGTCGCAGATATCGTCGGAAACCTGTGCCGGGAAAGCACGAGACTCCAGCTGGCGATGATTTTGATTCCGGCATTCTGGTTGAGCAGAGACGAAGCTCAAATTGTAGTAATCAGTTACTTGAAGAGGCCGTAACAGCTGCTGGAGAGCATCCATCGGATGAAAACTTGCTGAGATTGCTAAAGCTTACTCATGGTTACGATTCATTCCGTGAGGGGCAGCTAGAATCAATCAAGCGGGTGGTTGCAGGGGAGTCAACAATGCTGATGCTGCCAACTGGTGCTGGAAAGTCATTGTGCTATGAGGTCAGTAACGTCAGTTTTGCTCAATTATCTTCACAGTGGATGGCATATGAGAAAAAAAAAAGAAACAAGGCAATGTGAACTCATTGGTTCCAAAATTCATTTGTCACTTGCACTGCAAAACATCAAATGCACTTCCTTTTTTTTTTTTTTTTTGCTGATAGTTTATACGATTCATTCAGCTACCAGCTTTGATATTACCTGGAGTGACATTGGTTGTGAGTCCTCTGGTTGCCTTGATGATGGATCAGTTAAGAAAGCTACCTTCCGTAATACCTGGTGGTCTTCTTTCCAGCACCCAGGTTGCTAAACCTTGGACTCTGAATTACCCAACGACCTTTGAGTCACTTTTTTTTTTTCTTTCTTGATCTTCTTTTCTTTCTGCAGACAATTGATGAGGCTTCT
The DNA here is from genome assembly GCA_024364735.1 of Boesenbergia rotunda. Classification (NCBI taxonomy): domain Eukaryota; kingdom Viridiplantae; phylum Streptophyta; class Magnoliopsida; order Zingiberales; family Zingiberaceae; genus Boesenbergia; species Boesenbergia rotunda. The sequence continues at coordinate 370,517 of JAGFNQ010005996.1, forward strand.
GAAACCCTGAGAAGGCTTCACGAGGGAACTATCAAGGTAATAGTTTTGTTGTCTTTACCCATTCAGAAGAAATATGTCATTATTCAGTTCTATTCTCAGTAAGAAATCTCATGATCCTCTGTTCCCAATTAAAAAACTAAGATTCAGAAACTATTCTGTTCTTTAATGCTATCATCTAAATGTTAAGCATTTAATTAGACAAAACAGAGGATTTGAAAGGTCCATAGAAAGTAATATGGAAGACAAGTTTTTGGCAAATCATAAGGCTCTCTTAGCATAACATGCATTGAGAATATATGGAGTTCTCAGACAGGCGCACGTGAATATTCTTATTCAGTTGCAGAATTGGAAAGTCTCATCTTATCCCATAGTGTATGCTAGCTTGCAGACAAACTTTTCTTTTTGTCTGTCTAGTTAGTCATTATAATCATTTCAAAGTACTTTTAAACTACATGTCATTTTGCCCTTCTTTACATCAAATTTCAAGATTTCAGCATTAGATTTTGTTGATTGAATGTCTTCCTATCCATTTTCTTGATAGTGAGACGTGAATTGTGCACATTATGGAACTCTGTTGCTAAATGTTTAGGACGCTTATATTTTATAGGTGCTTTTTGTCTCCCCTGAGAGACTTCTAAATGCAGAATTCTTATCATTATTTGTGGATGGACTGTCTATATCAGTTCTAGTCATTGATGAAGCTCACTGCATTTCTGAATGGTGAGTATTTGACTAGTATGCTACAATCCCAAGGACTCTTGATTTCAAACTATGCACCATATCTTCGTACATAGTTTTAGGACTGCAATATTTCACTCATCATCCCTATGTTCTAACAGGTCACATAACTTTAGGCCTTCATATTTGAGGTTAAAATCATCTATACTTCGAACAAAGCTCAGTGTTCAGTGCATCCTCGCCATGACAGCAACTGCTACAGTCCAAACTTTCCATGATATCACGTGTGCTTTAGAAATTCAGCCTAGCAACCGTATTAAGATATGCCAAGTAAGAGAAAACTTGCAGCTCTTTGTCACTTTAAGTGAGAATAGGCAAGTTTAACTCTCTTATTACTTGGTGAAAATTGCAAAGTTATTTCTTAGTAGGCTTTTTCATGCTTCTAACTGGTTTTTATCACCTGAATCAGCAGATTGAAGGATTTATTACTTTTGATGAAGACTTCTCCTTTGATTGACATGCACAGCATTATAGTGTACTGCAAATTTCAGGTTAGATTTCTCTTACCTCTATTTATATGCATGTTTCAGTAAGGATGCTAATGCCTGTTCACACAATTCAATGATTTGCTTTTTCTGATCAAATTCAATCGGTTGTAATTTCTTACTCTTCTTCTTTAATATATTTCTTCCGTTCATAATTTTCGGTACAAGCTTCTAGGAGGAGAATTTGTAACAGAAAAATAAATTGGATGAGATTAAGTAGAGATATCTTTGAAAATGAAAAAAAGTAGATAGTAGAGCATACTCACATATCAAAGAATGACTAGTTCCAAGCAATATTCCTCATAGTCATATATAGATGCTCTCATCAGCAATAATTTTGATAATGAGCTATCTTTGTTGACTCACTGACAAAATGCTAGGATATACAATCTAACTAAATTTGCATTCCTCAATTGCAAGTTTTGAAAAGAATATGCAAATGGTATGTAGCAAACACACTACATATCAAATATAGATGTAGTTGTTAGAATATTGGAAATATAGCTAGGGATAATTTGATGTATCGTAATTTGTATTTATCTAAAATACAAATTAGTCCTTAGAATAAAATCCTGATTTATTTCCTAAAATAGAGTTTTAATTATTCTTATAATAGGTCCTAACTTTGTATATAAATAGGGCTTATATCTGGTAATATTTGATGAGAGGAATTCTTTAATATGGTATCAGAGCACAAGGTTTAAGTTTTTTTCCTTTACACAAAAATTCTCTTTTGCCCTAAATCTTGGCCGATCTATTTCTCTTTTCCCCTCTTTCCACGCGACGCTGCTGTTCTTCTCCTGCACACATCGCGAGCTCTGACAACGCATTGCTCTCCACACGTTATCGCGTCCTCCCCATGACCTGTTCACGCAAGGAAGCCCTTCCTTTTCTTCCTCGGCTCGCGACCTCCATCTTCAGGTGCGTTGAAGGCTTCTTCCTGCAGGTCGTCGCATGTCGTGTGCTATTCTCCTCAGTGTACTTTCCTCTGTCGACGCCGAGGCCCTCCGTCGCGTGCGTATTCCGACATCTATTCCTGACGCCGGACAATCTCTCAACAACCCAAAACTGATCAATGACTACCTCTGGCATTCCAAAGCCGGATATCTCAATCTTCACCAACCACATCACTGCACCGCTCTCTTCTAAGCAGTTGGATGGTAAAAACTACTCCTCTTGCGCCTCTTACATTGAGCTTTGGCTTGTTGGACAGGGTTATGAGACACATCTCACCTAAATTGAAGTATGCTCAAGTCGCCGATCGTCCTCTGTGGAAAAAGGTTGACGCTCAGTTGTGTTGTATTATCTAAGTCACAATCCATCCATCTCTTAGGGATGTCATTCGCACTCATAAAACATGCAAAGCTGTTTGGACACAAACTCAACAACTCTTTACAAACATCTCTCGGCGACTCTATCAAGTTTGTGAAGATCTCATGAACATCCTCAGTGCCCATCAGATTAAGGATTCTATGTCAACTTATCTGGGTTCGGTCTCTAGCCTTCTTTGTGCTTCAATGATCTGCTTCTACCTGCGACCACTCCTGTTGCAGAGCTTGAAAATCGGAAATTTTTTATGTCTGGCTTTATATGGTCTGCCCACAGATTATTCTCATGTCCGTGATCAGATTCTGGACAGCCCCATAGAAGCTACCATGGACAGTACCTGGGCGACTCTCTTTCGTGTCCTTTCCAAAGTTTT
>JAGFNQ010005997.1:0-38823 GCA_024364735.1 Boesenbergia rotunda
TTCGTACATGGAATCCATTTCCGACTTCATGGCTTCAAGCCATTTATCCCTTTCTGAATTTATCAGACATCTTCATAACTGATAGGTTCGTCATCGTTAATGAGTAACACGTGTTGATTCACTTATGAGAATCCGTATCTCTCTGGAATATTGCGTGTCCTATCCGACCTACGAAGAAGTGGTGTTGTTTTAGGTTCAACTATAGCTCATCATTATGAGTTATTGGTTGTGGGTCTAGACTAGGTGTCTCTGTAATGTCTATTGGAGTTTCTTGAACTTCTTCAAGTTCAATACTACTCCCACTGTTTTCTTGTAAAAGAAATTCTTTTTCCAGAAATACAGCATGCCTTGAAACAAACACCTTTTGTTCCAAGGGATGATAGAATTGGTAACCCTTCGTTTCCTTAGGGTATCCAATAAATAGACATTTATCAGACTTAGCATCCAATTTGTCTGATACAGTCCGCTTTACATAAGCAGGACAACCCCATATCTTAAGGTGAGTTAAATGAGGTTTCTTACTATTCCACGTCTCATATGGAGTAGTAGAGACCACCTTGGTCGGGACTCTGTTTAGCAAGTAAACAGCTGTCTTAAGCGCATAGCCCCAAAAGGATTTTGGAAGAGTTGCATGATTCATCATAGATCTAACCATGTCCATCAAGGTTCGGTTACGCCTCTCAGATACACCATTATGCTGTGGTGTATATGGCGGAGTCCATTGAGACAATATCCCATTGTCCCTAAGATAATCTTGAAACTCTTGACTCAAGTATTCACCACCCCGATCGGATCGAAGTATCTTAATACTTTTGCCAAGCTGTTTCTCTACTTCACTTCTGAACTCTTTGAATTTCTCAAAAGCTTCAGATTTGTGTTTCATTAAGAACACATACCCGAATCGTGAGTGATCATCGATAAAGGTAATGAAGTAGCTATAGCCTCCTTGTGCAAGAGTTGACATTGGTCCACATACATCAGTATGTATTAGACCAAGCAATTCTCCCACTGGTTTACCTTTTCCGGAAAAGGGTAATTTGGTCATCTTGCCTTTTAAGCATGATTCGCATGTATCAAATGAACCGGGTTCAAATGATTCCAGAATTCCACATCGGTGTAATTTGGTCATGCGTTTCTTACTTACATGGCCAAGACGACAATGCCACGTATAGGAGTCTATTTGATTATCTATTCGAGCACGTTTGTTGCTAACTTCGATATTGAAAACGTCACCGGATAAATCTAACGTGTAGATACCATTGTATAAAGTTCCGGTCCCATAAAGAACACCATTTAAAGTTATGTAACAGCAATTGTTACTAAAAGTTAAATGATAACCCTTTTCATTCAAGCATGAAATAGATACAATGTTCTTTATTAACGAAGGAACAAAATAACAATTATCCAATTCTAAGACAAGTCCAGTAGGGAGCTTTAGCAAATATGTTCCGATGGCAACAGCAGCAATCTTTGCTCCATTTCCAACTCGCAAATTCGCTTCTCCCTTGACGAGTCTTCTTCTATTCCTTAGCCCCTGTATGTCATTACATATATGTGAGCTACACCCAGTATCAAGTACCCAGGTGGACGAGGAAATAGAGTGACATTCAATAACGAAGATACCTGAAGAGGATGGGGCATCGGATGCCTTCTTCTTCAAGGACTCAAGATAAACCTTGCAGTTTCTTCGCCAGTGACCCTCCTTGCCGCAGTGATGGCAAGTGCCTTTTGGTGCCTTTTCAGTCTTTTTGGCCTTTTTCTTCTTTCCCTTATTCTGTTCTTTGGGCTTCCTCTTAGAGCCTTTCTTTGAGGAACCAACTAACAGTACCGTCTTCTGATCCTGCTTTACAGAAGGCTCTACAGTCTTCAGCAGGTTGAGCAACTCAGGAATGGTAGTCTCCAGCTTGTTCATCCGATAGTTCATCACAAATTGTGAGTAACTCTTGGGCAAACAATGCAGAATTAAGTCAATACTTAGTTCGTGATCCATTGCAAATCCGAGTGTGCCTAGTCGCTCAATGTACCCCAACATCTTTAACACAAACTGTGAGACAGAAGTGCCTTCCTGCATCTTAGAGGTGAAGAGGAGTCTTGAGACCTCGAACCTTTCGGATCTAGCCTGCTCGTCAAACAGCTCATGAAGATGGAAGATGATGGTATGAGCATCCATATGCTCATGCTGCTTTTGCAGCTCAGGTACCATAGCGGCCAGCATGATGCAACTCGCAAGTTCAGAATCGGCCACATGTTTCTGATAGGCCACTAACTGGTCTGGAGTTGCATCTTCTGGAGGATGGTTGGGAAGTTGTTCTTCAAGGACATAAGCAAGCTTTTCTGCCTTGAGGACTATCCTCAGGTTTCGAAGCCAGTCCATGAAGTTTGGCCCAGTCAGCTTATTGGTGTCCAAAATGGAACGCAAATTCAGAGAAGACATGATCAAGTGATTATCCTAGAAATACAAATTGAGCTTATGTGAGAAGAATGATAAAGAATGCATCAATATACATTAATTAAATCCTATTTATTTTTCGAATTGAATAACCCTTTTTATCAATTCGGGAGATCGTAGGAACATCTCCAAATAGGTTGATATCCAACCATAGATAAGAACAACCATGGCTGTAGTCCATCAAGTTATTCTTAGCTATGAAGGTAGGTAATTATACCGATTACATATTACACATATGTAACTATCACATTATGCTATCAACTAATTGAATGTTTGCATAAATCATTGGGTTGTTAACTCATTAACAAGTATGCAACAATATACATAGCACCCAACTGCACCTCTCTTTACATCGACCTTGGCTGTGGCACAACAAATCGATGCTCCAAGCTTAAGGCTGACCCATTAATCAAGAAATGGTTTTAATATGGTTGGAGCTCATTCAACCGTCTAGTCAGGCTTGGATGTGTCCAACAACCAAAACTAAGGATTGACCTCTGACTCCAACTATATTAATCATAAACTAATTCCATGGTTTGAATATGTTGAGGTTCAAGCCGGGCATGGATGTGTCCATCAACCCAAACGAGAAACAAAACTCCGGTTCTAACCATATTAATGGAAGGTGTTGGCCTTAATATTTTGTAAGGGGTTTTGGGTCTCATCCTTTTCCTTTTAAGCACATTCATGACATATAATTATGTCATGTTCTAACGATTTCCTTAATAAAGTATGTATGTGACTTAATTTGTCAAGTCTCATTAATTGAATTAGGAACCGGATTTCCTAATTCTAATTTCATACTTTATTCAAGGAATTGTTTTGGGAAACAATTTCCTAAATTGTCATAATCAATTTCGGAAATAATATGTTTAAGACTTTGATTTCTCTAAATCAAATCTTATTAAATTAAGAGACAGATTCCCTTAATTCAACCACATATTATTTTCATGAAAATCTTATTTAAGGAAATAAACTCTATAGGAAACAATTTTTCCTAATTAATTTTGGAGACAACAATATGTAAGAGCATTACCTCATAAATCAAATAAGGAAATTATCGTTTGAGAATCACCTCAAAAAATTTCCAAGATTTGATCACATATTTTATTTATGGATAATTAATTACAACAAATTATTTACTTTGGGTGGCTCCCCGAGGCACTCCCCAAAGAAAAGAAATTTGTTGTAAATCTAATTTGGCCTGCTCCCCGAGGCATAACCAAATTAAACTTGACAATTAAAGAACTTGTTAATAATATAATTTGGATGGCTCCCCGAGGCCTACCCAAATTAATTTTAACAATTCATATTCAAAATAGGAAATTAAATTACAACAACTAACTTTAATTTGGGTGGCTCCCCGAGGCACTCCCCAAAGTAAAGAATTTTGTTAATAATTTAAAAATCAATTTGAATTTAATTGTCAATTAATGTTTCCATAAAATGTCTAGACTTTCATGAAAAGAAAGTGCCCAAAATTACGAGCTTTCCATAAATGGAAAGTTTCCAAAAATAAAAGGTTTTCAGAATAATTGTAAGTTTCTGGTACAAAGAAAACTTACGTATTTCCAAAATTGGAAATTTCAAAATAGAAATTTCCAAAAATGGAAAGCTTTCACAATTATCATAAAATTTCAGAAACAGGGATATTTCAAAAGTTTGCGAAATTTCATGAGGATTTCCAAACTTTGAAATTCCTAAATCGAAATTTACCATAATTGGAAAGTTTCCATAATTGGAAAATTTTCCAAAATTGAGATCATGACAAAGTTTTCCGCAAAACAATTATATGATTATGTCGAACACTAACCGGCTCTGATACCACTGTTGGGACCGGGTGCATGTTGACATGGATGCGGGTTCGTAATTTTAAAATTAATTACGTGCAGCGGAAGGTTTAGCATAAATAATTTCTCAAATTATTTAACCACACATCTAAGCATGCAACCTTATCTTGTGTAGACATGATCATATATTTAAAATTTTGCTAAAACGTAAACTAATTTACGTATTACCTCGCGTAACTCGAAGGAAGGGACGAGATCCAACCGTAAGCGTCCCTTGGAAGCTCCGCCTCTATTCGCGTCCACGCCGAGTTTTCTTCGGGATGACTTCGCAAAGTCACGAGTCTCGTGTCGACGAGAACTACTAGATCCTCCAAAGACACAACAAGAATATCAAGAGAGAAGTTGGATGACTAACCACCAAGCGAAGAACGGAATCAAGATTCCGGAAAGAAGGAAGGAGTTGCGCCCACTTCTTCTCCTTGCGGCAGCAGCTTGGTGGCCGGAGGTGGTTGGTCGCCGGAGCTTAGACGCCGGAGAAGGAGGCCGGTGGTGGCAGTAGCTCACGGCAGCAGAGACCCTTCTTTTGGCCGGCGGCACAAGAGAAGGGAGAGGGGCGGAGAGAAGGAGAGGGAGAGAGCTTATGCCTTGATCTCTTGGATTGATTTCCAAGCCTTGCCTTGGGTCCTTTATATAGTGGTCTCTCAACCGCCAAGTCTCCTTTTTCTTATGGAATAAATTTTCATAAGAAATTTATCATATAAATTTTCTTATCATGGAAAATCAATCCATGATTGATTTTATAAAATAAAATAAACCAATCCATGGTTCATTTTAATTTCCATGAAAAATAAATTTCTTTATATATAAATTTCTTTATCATGGTAAATCAATCCATGATTGATTTTATAAAATAAAATAAACCAATCCATGGTTCATTTTAATTTCCATGAAAAATAAACCAAACCTCGGTTTATTATATAAAAATTTATATCATCCATAATTTTATAAAACAAACCACACTTGGTTTATTTTATAAATTGAACCAAACAATTTGGTTCTCTCCCTTTGTTGTGGCCGGCCAAGCAAAGAGGGTGGAGACCCTCTTTGGCCGGCCCATCCAAGCCACGCCCCAATGAATTAAACTCATTTAATTCATCTATTAAGTCTTCAAAAGACTTAGCCATTTTACGCTTCCGATGCGTCTCTGAAAAATTCAGATTCGACTTATCGTTTGGCTCAACCAAACCTAATCTCTCTTGATTGGAAAATCCAATTTTCAACTCGTTTTAAATCCCTCGGATTACTCGTAGTGCGTGTGACTAAATAGGCTTTCGATTTATGTTGGCCGTCTATAATTAACCAATTATAGAACGATCATGAGTGGCACCTAGTAGTACATCATGATCCCAATTAATCGAAAGATCAACGGTTGACCTCAGAAACAATTCTGAAACCCTTCAGCAGCTTAAATGAATCGTGCCTCATTCCCTTCATCATCTTATACCCACTTGGTTCAGGACATGGTCTATATATGTCAGTCCCCACTAGGCTGACTACGTCACACCTAGCCCAAGGAGCATTTTCTCGTCTTACGGATTCTAATTACTCTCATGTATTTAAGAGATTCATACTCTGAACATGTCATGCTTTGGCCAGAGGCTCCGAGTAACAATCTGACGATAGGCCTTGGGTATACATCTCCTCGCAAGGAGTGGTGAATCCTTTGTAGGCTGTTCAAACATCTTCAAACACTTCGGCTTATACCCAATCATCCTGGGTCCACACCTCCTTAGAGATGCTTGCTTAAGATGTAAAGTATAAGTCTCCATGACCAAGATGACTTGAACACCGCAAGTCAAAGAAACATCGCACTTAAGCTGCAGTAAGAACTTCACTGACATGTCTATATATAGACTACCATATGAAGTTTTACAGCCAGTCACTCTAATAAACTAGTTCCCTTAACTAGCATTCATGTTTATCTCTGGACATCTCAATGTCACCAGCCAGTGAGAATCAGCTGATTAGAGAATAACCCATGCTAGTCTCAACAGAATTGATAGTGTCAGTATTTATCAATTCATCGACTAGGGACAATTTCAATACTTCACAATTGCACATGTAGAGATAATCACTAGTTGTGAATTCATCACAAATTCTCTCATGTTGTGAATTGTATTGCGAACATTCAGTAAATGAGTTTAAGATCTCAATCAAAACATAAACATGTATACTCAAATAGTGAATATTCATTTATTAAAATAAATGATTACAATCATAAGGCGATTGCCTTAGGACACTTCTCTCATATCACTAACAACCATGACATTGACCACATGAAGAATGCTCTCTCTACCACCCAAACTCCTCCACTACCGGAATGGAGGTTGTTCCTTGATCGACTCCAACCGCCAGAAATAAAGGGGAGTTTGTTCCTTCTTGCATTTTATTTGATTGCATGTTTCATTTTTATGTTTTCTAGAAGTAAGATTTTCTTTTAAAATGAGTGCTTGCTAATAAATGCTTGGGTAGTGTAGAGAGAAAAAGATTCATTGTAGATATCATTTTATTCCTTTTGGTATTTTATTTCTTGCATGACTAGGAATAAATGTATCTATCTATATTTTCTTATATCATTTTAGAGTCCTTTGAAAGCAAATTAAATTTGGTTGTCAAAACATAGGATTTAAGCCAATGGATGAAAATTCTTGGATGCTTGAGTACTTCTTAGTTATGGACTCTAGATTGATGACTTGAGATGAATTCTTTTTACCTAGTGAGGATTAGCCTTATTTGTGAGATACACACATGTGATTGTACTCTAGAACTTGCTTAGGTTCTTTCAAAACTATAATCCTATGATTGGACCACATTTATAGAGGTGAATCATTTTGTTTTCTATCTCATATCATTTTTACAATTTTGTTTGTTTATCTACTTTGTATTCCATTTTCCTTCCCTAATCATTCATGTTCATCATAATTTTTTTCCATGGACTTGGGTATTTTAATGTTTCTTGATGTTACTTTGCCCGAGACAGACAAAAGTTTAAGTGTGGGGGAGGATGCAAGCATTCTATCAAATTTTGAGGTCAATGTGAGGAATTTGGCAACCTACAAAGTAAATTGTATCAAATCTAATCCCAAAAGAAGCCTAGAGTTCTCCACTACTATGTAATGCACTCAATTAGTATACAATTGAAGAAGTGTGAAGGATGGGATTGTGATGTGTCATGCGATAATTGAATTGAGAATTCAGCTACAATTGAGGGAGAATGAAATGAAGAATTGTGTCAATTGGATGGATTTTTGGTATCAAGAATGAGTTGCAAGCACATCCATCAACTCAGTTGCAAGAAAAGAAAAAAAAAGTTGTTGAGTTCGGAAAAGTGGGACAATGAAGCTGTGAAGGCTGCCGAATACTACATCTTGGATGAATCAAGCAATCTCAAAAACAACAATCCATCCATTCTAAGGCTTGTCATAAATTCTCAAGATCAAAATCATGTATCCAAGAGTTGCCACTAATTGCAAGGAATCAGAAACATTTCTGTTGAAGTTTTATTGAATTGAAGTTGTACATGAAAGTGCTGAAAGAAAAAGAAAAAAAACTGAGAAGCTAAAGGAAGCAAAAACAAAACAAAAACTGGGTGGCTGTAAAGGCAGCTGCATTGCAAAGATTAATGATACATTACTATCATTTTGATGGCAAGAAATGGGAGCTTACAAGTGTTAGAATCATTGAAGAAGGAATGGAAGTAAAAACAGAAGCAAAAAACTTGGCTGCAGAGAAGAAAAATCAGAAAAAGAAAAGAAGCAGCTGAAACTCTCGAGAAAAGAAAAGAAAAAAAAACGAAAAGAACATGAAGAGGAAGTCAAGTTCTGGGTTAGAAATTGAATTGGAAGAAGGGATCAAGTATCAAGAGTGAGTTATAGATTGAAAGAAGACAAATCTCAGAAGACAGTTTCAGGAATTCTGCAGATTTCAGCTACTGATCGTCACCTGATCAGTCTCCAGACTGATCAGGACTATCACAGACCAATCACATGACTGATCACAGTGAAGCCAAAACGATCAGTATCAATCCAGTCCGATCAGGCAGTGGTTGACTGATCCCTTGACCGATCAGTAGCGTTGGCACACTGAATTCAGTATTTTTCTCATCCAAATCAGCTGATCCTTATTCCCCTTGGTTCGAAATTCATTAGAGGATACCATGAATGGGCAAAGTGCATTAGAAACATTTTTGAGTGTCCAAGTTTTCCACTTTCTCTATTTTTTCCATATTTTCTTATTATGTCATATTACTTTCCATATTTCCTTTCCATGTCATATTTCCTTATCATTTTCCTTATCATAATTCTTTAGTATCAAAGTTCATCAAGCTCCTATTTCATTTCTATCATTTCATATATCTTCTTTAACATGTTCTAATAAGCTTTTGTAGGTGTGGATCCAAATTAAGAATGATGGTGGAGAGTAGAAAATAAGCAAGCTTATAGTAGTATAAGAACCATGTTGTGTTTGAGTGAGCTCCACTTTCATCAAGAATGTAGAACTTAGGAAGAGAGCCACCAACATTTACCTTGAGAGGATTTGAGTGTTTAATTCATCTTAATGAGTCATGAAGGATGAAGTATACTAAGTTGTTGATTTAAGGACAAGTTTCTAGTCCATTACGTTTAGATTTTTGAGAATTGACAACCCTAGGTAATTTCCTTTCAATTGCTTCTAACTATGATTGAGATTAATCTAGGGGGATACATCTTAGTTTACTAGTTAGCTTGTGCGAGACGCCCAAGAGTAAGTGTGGGGGAGTTGATAATTACCATTTTGTCGATAAATTTAGGCTCTCAAATCCATGTTTTGATCCACTTTTATATGCTTAAGTTTGCATTTATATTAGGTTTCATGAATTATCTCCATTTTGGCTTTTGATTCAAATCTTTATATATTTGAGATATTTTGGCACTAAAATGTGAATCTAATTTTGTAGGCTTCAAATGATCCTGGACCTAGATCAGATGGGACAAAACTTGAGCTAGAATTGGATCCAGATCAAGGGGATCAAGAGGTGGATCAATGTGGGTCGTCCGATCAAGAAACGGCTAGATCTGAGCCATCTATCATCTACTAACCAATCCAAGCTCAAGTTAAAATTAATCTAGACCACATATCAAGATCTGAAAATTTCATCCAAATCAGAAGCAATCTGACCGTTGGATCAAGCTCAAGAGGATCTAGACCATCCATTCAAAAGAAGGAAAGATTTGAGTCATCCGCCATAGATCTGATTGATCCAAAACAAGGAGGAGTAGATCAGAGCCACAGATCAAGATCTGGGAAGTTTGGTTCAAATCTGAGAAGATCCGACCGTTGGATGAGATCGGAACAATCACAGCCATTTCAAATGGGAATTTAAATCAGAAACTTCTCCGCGCTGAGTGTCGTCGTCGCGTAGCTGCAGATCGCAAGTGTTCTTACCATTTCTTCGTTTCTTAATCAATTTGTTCCTCATTTTCTTCCTTAGATCGCGTGCGGCCACATCAGAACTGTTGTCTTCAAGTTTTCAGATCATCGTAGGAGTTTCCTTGTTCAGTCTCATTCCAAAATCTCACAGCGGAAGGATCTCAGGTGAGGGTTTCGCCTGAAGCTCTGTCCACTGTCGATTCCGTTGATCGTGGGTTGTTTTCTTCATGCGGATGCAATCAGAGCAGTAGGAGGGGTTCTCCGACGGTTACTGAGAGTATCGGAGCGAGATCGACACTTGGTGCATCGAAGAGGAGGAGATCACGGATGATTTCTGCTACTGATCGGACAGGGACACTACTGATTGGTCTGCAAACTGATCAGCTAAGTTCCTGATCGGTTCCCAATCCGATCAGAAGGAGACTCGATCGGTCAGTTGACCGATCAGGAAGGGCAGAACAGAGCAAACTGAGCAGGAGAGTCTTCCTTCGTTGGTTTTTGAGCTAGGGGGTTCATAGTTCAACTTTTGTGTGACGGCAAAGGGAAGTCTTGTTGATAAACTCATTTGATGTTCAATTTAGGATAATTGTGGTTTTAAACATGTATTGTTTTAAATTGCTCTAGCTTGTTTCTACTACATTTCAAGTCAACTCTTTAAGTATTGTTTTGTGCTTAGTTTTAATTCCTTGCAATTAGTTCCTTGCAATTAATTCTCTGCAATTTATTACCTACAATTAGTTCTTTAAGTTTAATTCTATAGTTTGGCTTTAATTGTTTAGTTGCTTCAATAGGTTAAGAGTAGTCCTTGCAAGTTCCTTATTCGTTCCATGCTTTAGCTAAGTTCATTCTACTTTATATTGTCCTTTCCTTATAGCCAAAAACCTCCATTTTATTAGAAAACCCAAAACATCAAATGACAAATAACTTGCAAGCTTGAATTAACCACTCACAACTAGTCCTTGGAAAAATACGACCTGAGGCCCCTATACTACACTTAACTTTGTTAGCCAAGGGTTTTCAGTTTATAAATATCTAAATTTAAGGCTCAATCGTAACACTAGTATTGGGCACCATCAGGGACCCATGCTTGGACTTGGGTTATAGGTTGGTTCAATACAGAATAATATGAACGTTGTCTCGATTTAGTTCGATAACCTAGTCCGGATCGATTAAGAACGAACTTCTGTTTTCCAAGGATCACGTCAAGACCCTTGGAACCCGAAGTAAATCGTTCTATGGCAACTCTGAGCTCCTTGACTTGATTTTTTAAGGAGGAATTCTCTTCCTCAAGCTTTTGGACTTGAGTTGAGTTTCCTTCTTGACTTGGCTCAATCAAGGACCTCGAGTTGACTTCCTCTTTCAGGAGTTTTACTTCCTGTCGGAGGGACTCAACCCGGATTTTGGCTTTCGCCAAGTTTCAGGACAAATAAGAAATTAATTTAGATAACTCATATTCTGAATAACCTCTTACAGTAATTTGTCCGTTCTCCGAGATTATGAGTCTTCCGGTGTTGACGTCTTCGTCTGGTTCCGATTCTGATCCGTAGTCGACGTCTTCCGAGGCGGTCAAGGCGAGCAGGTTTACGTGAGGGACTTCTTCTTCTTCTTCTTCGGAAGATGACTCGTTCCAGCTGGCTTGAAGAGCCTTCTTTCTCCGCGCCTTCTTGTTTTCCTTTCGGTTGGGGCCATCTGACTTGAAGTGTCCCTTTTTGTTGCATTCGTAGCAGGTGACGTTGTTTTTGCTCTTCGAGCACGTTGACGGTTCCATTGGATCTTCCTTTCTTCGGCTCGACTTCTTCTTGCTCGTTTGGTACTTGAGTTCTTTGTAGTAATCACGAGCTCCCCTTCACTGTCTTCTGATTCTGAGTCTGAGTCGAACTCGGGTGCTGGTTGAGGCTTCTTCTTGGGAATTTTTTCTTGAGTTTTACCTGCAACAAAAGTTATACCTTTCTCGACCAAAGTAGTATTAGTCTATTCATGCAGTTCCAGTTCAGAAAATAACTCATCTAATTATATTTTTGAGAGATTCCTAGAAACCTTGTAGGCATCCATCATAGATGCCCACAGTGAGTTTCTCGGAAATGAATTCAAAGTATACCTTATTAGGTCACGATTTTCAACCTTGTGACCTATCGTGTGCAGCATGTCCATTAGCTCCTGGATCCTGGCGTGGAATTGAGCTGCAGTCTCTCCGTCGTGCATTTTTATTGTATAGTTTCTGTTGAGTAACATATCTCTTTTGCTGATCCTGGTGTCGGATGTGCCTTTGTGCAACTCGATCAGCTTGTTCCAGAGCTCCTTTGCGCTGTTGAAGGGTCCTACATGGTTCAACTCCTCTTTTGTTAGGCCGCACTGCAAAGTTTGGGTCGCTATTGCATCAGCCTTGATCTTCTTCTTTAGTGGGTCGTCCCACTCGGTATAGTATTGCACCACACCTTATGCATTTCTAGGAATTTCCAGCCCAGACTAGATAATAATCCACATGTCCACCTGAGTTTTTAGGTGGACTTCCATCCTGCTTTTCCCGTAGGAGAAATCATCTCCACTGAAAAGAGGGGGTCTGGCGGTACTGTATCCCTCTTGCATGGTCATTAAATTTTTTTAACTAAAAAGAATAAAAAACTCGTTCCAAGATTGAGTCTTGGATTAGTAGGGCAGGAAGAATATTAATAACGAAAAGAATCAAGTGGTGTTGCACCAACCTCGATTAACGAGAAAGATTTGAGCGAAAAAAATTTGAAATTCAAAAATCCAAAAAAAATTGTCAAACTGGTGGTTGCACCAAGTTTGAGTCACCCGCTCTGATACCGCTTATGGGATCGGATTGAATCGATAGAGGGGGTGAATATCGATCGTTAAATTTTCGAAAATAAAGAGAGTAATTGCGCAACGGAAAAAGCAAAAACAATCGCTAACACCTTTTGTTTTTACTTGGTTCGGAATCGTAGTCGGCTCCTACTCCAACGCCCACGGTCCTTGACCGTTTACGATGGGCAATTCTATATTTTCGTAAAAGTGATTACTGTTGGTGCAGAAAGCACCCAAGTCGAACCTGAGTTTTGATAATGGCAACAGGGCTCAAAAGTTAAGTCTTACTTGTTATCTAACATGTTACTCTAGTGTGCAGGGTAAAAAGTCCTAGCGAAGGACTGCTAGGCACTGGCGAAGGAATGCAAGGGTAAAAAGTCCTAGCGAAGGACTCGTAGGCACTGGCGAAGGAATGCCAGGGTAAAAAGTCCTAGCGAAGGACTGCTAGGCACTGGCGAAGGAATGCCAGGGTACAAAGACTTAGCGAAGGACAGCTAGGCACCGGGCGAAGGACAGCTTAGTATCCAAGACCTGGCGAAGGACTGCTAGGCAAAAGTCCAACCGGAGGAGCCGGTTGGCATCAGGTACATTCTCCCGAGAGGAGTAGGTGAGGACGCGTTCCCCGTCGAGGGAACAGTAGGCGTCGGTTCGACCTAGGGCTCCATTTCGGAGGCCCAAAGTCAGAACCAAGACAGCTAAGGCTGTATAAACTAACATCTTGTTGCTTTATAGTGTTTTGGACTAACCCTGGATGCAGGACCGAAGGAACGAGTGTTTGCAGCTCAGAGAGCCTCAAAGGAGAGAGGCAACAGCTGACCAGGGCGCCCGGAGTGTCCCGCGCGCCCCCAAGGTGAAAACAAAAACACATAATGCAAAGGAAGGCTTCGACAGTTCATGTTCGGGGCGCCCCCATGCTCCCGGACGCCCCCGCTGCACCCGGGCGCCCCCAACGCTCCAGGCGCCCCCAGGTAAAGTTACCAAAGCAGCTCCAGCGAAGCCAAGAGGATAAGAGTTTGACCCGGTCAATCCGGGCGCCCCCAGCGTCGCGGGCGCCCCGGTCAAGATCTGATCCCGAGTTTGAAGGGATCAGAAGCTAACCAAGTTAAAGGCGGATCGGCCGACACGTGGGGGGCGCCCCCGACGTTCCGGGCGCCCCCGGGGCCTATAAAAGGGCCCTCGACCCCAAGGCTTCGAACAACAAATTCTTTCAACGCTTCTACGCTCTTCTGCTTCCGCGCTCTGCTCCAGCAACCTCCCGACTCGAGATACAAGCGCCGACGACGTCCTACTGCTCCGGAAAGAGTAATCTACATCGGACGTCGGTAAAAAGAAGAGTTTAATTTCAGTACTGCACTTTATCTGTAATTCCATTTCTGTAACTGATTTTGCGCAATTATAGTATTGCCCGCAGTAAACGGTCAGCGACCGTGGGCCTTGGAGTAGGAGTCGACCTAGGCTCCGAACCAAGTAAAAACCTTGGGGTTTGTGTGTTTTTGTTTTTAATCTTCCGCTACGCATTCTCTTTTCAAATTCGAACGTTTAACGATATTCACCCCCCTCTATCGTTTCTCTCGATCCAACAATTACAAATTGAGTACAAATATAGAATTTGAAAAGAATTACAACACTTAAAAAAATGAACTTTTACCGACGACCGGAGAAGTTGGAAGTTCAGAGCAGCGGGTCGTTGTTGGCGCTTAAGGCCCAAGTACGAAGCTTGTCGGAGCGTAGCGCTTGAACGAAAGTGTTGAAAGCAATTGATATTGAAGCCTTGGGGGGGAACCCCCTTTTATAGTGTTAACAGGGGCGCCTGTGTTGAGGGGGGCGCCTGACACGTGGCATGTCCTGCGAGAACTCCAATCCGCAGACTTGGCTAGAGCTTATCCCCTCAACCAGGGCGCCTGAGTTAATTGGGGCGCCTAAGTTAATTGGGGCGCCTATGATAACACAAGCGCCTCAATGACTTGGTCCTAAGGCTTGCGTGGCAGTTTGCTTGGAATGGCTAGAATCCCTCTTTAGTTGGGGCACCTGTCTCAACACAGGCGCCTAGCCCAGTGAGGCGCCTCACTCCATTAAGGCACCTGAATGCAAAAACCTTCATTCCTTCATTCCTGCAATCAGGGTTAGTTCCAAAACACAAGAAGCATATAAATGATAAGATTAAACCATGTTTTACAGCCTGAGCTGTCTTGGTTCTGACTTTGGGCTTCCCAAATGGAATCCTAGGTTGAATCGACGCCTAATGTTCCCTCCTATAGGGAACGCGTCCTCACCTACTCCTCTCGGGAGAATTTACCTGTTTGCCAACCGGCTCCTTCGGTTGGACTTTTGCCCAGCTTCACTCACCAGGTCTTAGTGCCCAGCTTCACTCACCAGTCTTCGGTGCCCAGTCCCCGACCAGGTCATAGTGCCCAGCTTCACTCACCAGGTCTTAGTGCCTAGCTTCACTCACCAAGTCTTAGTGCCCAACCATACGTCAGGACTTAGTTGCCCAGCCCGCAACCAAGACTTAGTGCCTAGTGTGTTGGTGCAGGGAGCACCATATTGAACCATATTTTGATATTGGCAAAGGATTCAAAATTAAGTACTGTTTATGATCTAACGATGTTAATAAGTGTGCAGAAAGAAGTCCTAGCGAAGGACTGCTAGGCACCTAGAGAAGGGCTGCTAGGAGTTGAAGACTTGGAAAAGGACTGCTAGGCACCTGGCGAAGGACGGCCAGGAATCGAAGACCTGGCGAAGGGCTGCTAGGCACCTGGCGAAGGACTGCCAGGAATCGAAGACCTGGTGAAGGGCTGCTAGGCACCTGGCGAAGGATTGCTAGGAATCGAAGACCTGGCGAAGGGCTGCTAGGCACCTGGCGAAGGATTGCTGGGCAAAAGTCCAATCGGAGGAGTCGGTTGGCAAAAGGTAAACTCTCCTGAGAGGAGTAGGTGAGGACGCGTTCCCCGTCGAGGGAACAGTAGGCGTCGGTTCAACCTAGGATTCCATTTGGGAGACCCAAAGCCAGAACCAAGACAGCTAAGGTTGTATAAACCTAACATTTCTTGCCTTATCTGTTGTTTTGGAACTAACCCTGGATGCAGGACCGAAGGAACGAGTGTCTGCAGCTCAGAACGCCCCAAAGGAGAGGGGCAGCAGCTGGGCACGACACCCCGGAGGTCCCGGGCGCCCCCAAGTTCAAGGCAAAACAAGTTGAGCAATAATTACTTCGAAGACTAACTGGGCTAGGCACCCTGATGGTCCCGGGCGCCTCGGATGCCTCGGGCGCCCTAGGTCCAAGCCAACCAAGCAGTCGAAGCAAAGTCAGCCGAGAAGCCAGCAGACCAATTCAACCAGGGTGCCCCTAGTGTCCCGGGCACCCCCGTCAGCTCTGAGCCCGATTTTGGAGGGATAAACTCTGACCGAGCTTCGGATGAGGGTTCTCGGATCCGAAGGCACGTGTCAGGCGCCCCCAACGTCCCGGGCGTCCCCAGGAGGGCTATAAAAGGAGCTCGACCCCCAAGGCTTCAACTTCAACTTTCCTAACGCCTCTATGCTCCTCCAATCAAGCGCTCTGCTCCGATAACCTTCTATCTCGAGATTCAAGCGCCAACGACGACCCTCTGCTCCGAAGTACGATCCACAACGGGTGTCGGTAACAAAGAGTCTATTTTTATTTACTGCACTACAACTGTAACATTTTTCTCTGTAAACATTTGCGCACATATAGAATTTCCCGCAGTAAACGGTCAACGACCGTAGGCCTTGGAGTAGGAGCCGACCGCGACTCCGAACCAAGTAAAAGTGCTTGAGTTCTTGTGATGTGTTTGTTTAAATTTCCGCTACGCATTCTCTTATTCTATCTGAAACGTGTTCACGATATTCACCCCCCCTCTATCGTGTTTTCTCGATCCAACAAGTGGTATCAGAGCGGGGTAGCTCAAATTTGGTGCAACCACCAATTTGAGAGTTTTTCGGATTTTTGAAATTATTTTATTTTTTTAATCTTTTTCGTTAATCGAGGTTGGTGCAATACCACTCGATCTTTATTTCAAATAAATAATATCTGTGGGTGGGTTTAAAATATTCTTACATCTTTTTCAATTTTGAATTCTTACTTTTTCACCATAAGTCAGAATTGATAAAACGATCAATTTTTGAAAATTTGTCATAATCTTTTTTTCATATTATTTTAATATTTTTTCTCAAAATTTGTGCTATCTTAATTCAAGTATTTTGTTAACTCTTAATCAGATTTAAAAAAAATATTATTTTCCAAAACAAAACAAATTTTTTTTGTCACAAAATTTTTGTTATTATTTTTTATTTATCCCACCTCGAAATTCATGCAATATTTATCTTAGGCAATTTTTTCTTCTCCCGCACTACTAATCCAAGACCAAGTCTTGGTACATTTTTGTTACTTCTTTTCTGTACGAGGTTAAACTAAATGGCCAACCAAGAGTGGAACAGTGCCCGTCCACCACTATTCTCCGGCGAGAACTTCAATTATTGGAGAAGACAAATGGAGTTCCATCTGAAGGCCCATATGGACATATGGATGATCATTCAAACAGGGTTCTCCCTCCCTACAGAAGATGGACTATCAATTACGTGGGACCAACTGGATGAACCAACCCTGAGGAAGATCGAGATAGATGCAAGGGCGACTGCAATCCTACAATGTGGCCTAACCAATGAAGAATTGAAGCAGGTCGGATCCTTCAACTATGCCAAAGAGATGTGGGAAAAACTAATCAATCTACACGAAGATAGCTTCGATATTGAGATCTTAGACGATTTTGCATTTTCGGCCCAAGCACAAGTAGCTGAGACAGACCCAACACCCGACGTCGAAATCGAACCAGAGTCAGACGACGAGTTTTCTGGGACAAAATCGATAACTAATTTTGAATCATTTTCTGAATTAAGATTAAATAATCAAGCTGATACTGCAATGGTCGAGGAAGGTTTAGTTTTCATTGCAGGGAAAACTCCAAGAGAACTGCAAAAGAGGCCTCATGTAATGACCCAGAAAATTATCTTAATATTTTCCTTAAAATATTGATCATGTCTAGATAATTTTCCGAGGAACCTAGAGATATTAGTACGGACCCTAGGCTGGAGATCCATGATTTTTTTCATTTAAATTGAGAAGTTAAGTACTAATGGGCCTTATATGAGCTTCAAAAATGGGGTTTAATTAGATAGAAATTAATATAAATATAAAAGAATTGTAATTTGGAATTTTAGCATGATTATGGGGGAATTTTAGGGAATTTTTGAAAAATAAGAAAAATGAAATAAAAAGAAAATGAAAATAAAGTGCATGCACCAAGGATTGAACCTTGGACCTAGTCTACAACCATGCATGCACCAACCAATTCACCTAGCAAGGGAGTGCTATGAGGGAATGAAGTGAATTCTTGTTAAGGCTAGAGGAAATCAGGAGTCACAAGAGAGAAAGCACCATGTCTCTTCATTTACCCCTCTTCATGGTGCATAAATAAGAGATAACTTAACCATTAAGGTTCATTTCTCTTCTCCTCATCCACCAAGCCACATTTCTTCTCCTTCTTCCTCCTTCTAGCCGAACCCCATAGGAGGGGTTTTCTTTGGGAAAAAGTCTACAAGAAGTCCACTCCTTCAAGATCCAAGATTCTTGTTCAAGGTTACAAAGGCTAGAGGTGGTTAAAAAGCACAAAGGTCTTCATCCTTCTCCCAAACCTAAGGTCTAAAACCAAGATACCCTAAGGTAAGACTCCCTCACCTGTGATTTGATAGTTCTCTTTGATGTTTATCATATTATGAAGTTTCATTTAGGTTTTATGTTGAGAAAAACCCATGCTCCTTGTTGAAACTTTCGGCCACCACATGTTTAGGTTCAAAAATGATGTTAAAAATATCTCCCATATTTTCTAATATTTTCTCATGATGAATATAGGTTAAAAATATGATTAGGAGAATTTTGGGAGTACCCTAGTACCCTTAGGGTTTTCGGCCACCACCATGATCCCATGGTTAAGGTTAGATCTAACCCTTCAAGTGTATGGCTTGTGTATCCTCATGATACAAGGGAAGTTGAGGATGTTTTATGTGAATTTTCACATGGCCTAGAGACCCTCCAAGTTTCGGCCAAGATGGATAATAGGGCAACAAGTTAGGGCTTACCCCAAGTAAGGGTCCCAAGGGCTCCTATGGTATGGTATGGAAGGTGTTAGGTGTTTAATTAGAATTTTTATGAACTTTTCCATGGACCCATGGACCCATGGCCCATGTAGGGTTTCAGCCAGCCCTAAGAAGGAGGGCTAAAGGTTAGGGATAACCCTAATCATGAGCCCTAATGGCTTCCCATGGTCTTATAGCCTTATGCTATCTTACATGTTAATTGAATGATGGAACCCTTCCTTATAGGTTTCGGCCAAGCAAGGTAAATAGGGTTTGGGGGGAGTTAGGGTTTGAAGAATGATGGTTTATGCTTTATTATGAAGTATATATAAAGGTTCAAGCATGTGGTAGAAATTAAGTTACCTATAACCCTAACCTTAAGCACCATGTTTGTATGTTTATGATTGAATGTCATGCTTAACAGGGTTTATTTATGAATGTCTTGTGTTCTATGCCATGCACTTGAATGGTAGGTAGTATGTTTATGGAAGTCCTACTTATGTATGCTTGGGATGAATATCATGCTTATGTATGAAATGCGATGGTTACCTTATATATATCATGATCATGCAAACTCTATGGATTAGGATAATTGTCTATGCAAACATGTCATGTTCAATGAATATAATGCAATGCTTACCTTATATGCCATGATCATGCCAGCACTAGGAATAAGAATGATGTTTATGTAAGTAGGCCATGTTCTATGAATGAAGATGCATGTTATGTTTATAAATGAAGATGCATGTTATGTTTATGAATGAAAGTGCATGCTATGTTTTATGAATAGAGATGCATGCCATGTTTATGAATGATGGCACGGTCGATGGTCGACGGTACGACGGTCATGAGGACCGGTAAATGGGCCGGTAAATGGGCCGGTAGATGGGCCGGGTCGTTACACATGTCATGTTTTATGAATAAAGATGTATGCCATGTCTTATGAATGATGAAGCATGTAAAGTATTTTACTTTATGAATGGGCTTGTACCGGACCGAAATATGGGTCCAAGGGATGGGCACCTTAAGAACGCCCCGATTTTGGACTACCGACTATGTTGTCCATGGTTCTGGCACTACCGAAGTTGTGCAACAGGGATGGGCACCTTAAGAATGCCCCAGTTCTGGGACTACCGACTATGCTGTCCTTACCCTAGTAGGTCGGGGCTCACTACCTCGTATTTACTTAGGGATGCGCGCTTATGATGTATGTATGTGGTACAAGCCGGGGACCCCCAATGATGTTATGATTATGTTAAATATTTAAAAGTATGGTTTTAAAAGTAAGCATCCTTATGTACATGCATTTGACTCATGCATTCATCCATGCTATGCATTATGCCAAGATAGTAAGGTTTTATGCTTATGTTTCATGGTTGAGAATTATGCATGATGGTAAAATTCTTGTGTTTATGTTTAGGTTATGAAGTTGGTCATATGCTATGATAGAAATCATGCCATGTTAGTTATGCTTTTATGTTTATATGTATGTCATATATCATGCCATGTTAATTATGCTTTTATGTTTATATGTATGTCATGTATCATGCCATGTTAATTATGCTTTTATGTTTATATGTATGCCAAGTGTCATGCCATGTTAAGTATGTTTCTTTATGTTTATAAGTATGCCATGTGTAGATATCGTTAAGAATGGTTGAAGTCTTATGCTTATGATTCATGCTAAGCACCAAGTTATGTTAATGTTTTGTGTGCTTATGTTAAGTGATGAATGGTTTTAGTGAGTAGGAAAGAGTCTTACTAAGCCTATGTGCTTATAGTCTTATTTCCTTGTACCGCAGATCAAGCAAGAGGACAATAGGGGAAGCAGCAGGAGGGACAAGAATATGTGTGTGGTAGTGACTTGGCCAAGGAAGAGATACATTTACAAGTCTTAAGCTAAAACTTTACGTTTGTTACTTATGTGCTTACTGAATGACTTAGGTGACTTTATGATATGATGTTAAGTATGCTATGATGCTAAATATGAAGTTACTATGCTAAGTTCCATGTCACCATGTTAGGAAGGATAGTTAGGTGCATGTATGTGTAAGATTTAAATATTCCGCTGCCTTACGATGTTCACATGCCCCTAAGTACGTTAGCGTAACGCCGCTTTAGGAAAAAATAAAAAAATAAAAAAAGCGGGCGTTAGACCTCAACCAGTACCTGAGTCCAACTCAGACTCAGAATTTGACAACAAAGAAGGAGATCGAACCAAACTGGTCCGATTAGCTCGTGATCACTACAAGATAATAAAGAAACAAAAAAGATAGACGTCAAGTATCAAGGGGGAGATTCCCAACCGGGAATCAAAAGGTAAATTTACGATATTTGAAAATCTAATATTTACCTCAAAGAACGTAATTAATTCATATAAATTAGTTAAGGCTAATATGTTAGAAAACTTAATTCCCAACCTTGTTGATTTTAAAAAACCTGAGTATTATTTCAATTATGATGTGACTTAGATAACTTTTTCTTTGTTTGCTTGTTTATTTTCTTTTGCAATCTTAACTTTTTTTCTTAGATTTAGGATTGGTTAGATTAAGGACAAATGATTAAATTGAAACTTGAACAACCTATTATTAGGACAAGGTTTGATGATAGTACGTTAGGGAAGCCTGACTAAGGAGTCAGGTAGGGTAAGGAGTACCCTATTTGGTCTTTTTATTCCGGTGGAACTAGCCGAACCTACCTCTCCGAATCCTAAGCTAGTTAGACCAAAGTTTCTCAGAAAGCAATTTGAAAATAAAATTTCTTTAAAAGGCTTTGTCTAGAAAAGGGTTGTTGATCCAATAAGGCTACGGCCAAAGAAGGCCTCTGTGCCTCGCCAAGACCTGGAAGTCAATCATCGAAACTTACTTTCAAATTGTCGTTTATTAAACATGAATCTAACACAAGCTTCAATCAAATCATATCTTTTAATTTAAATTCAAAGATAAAATTTAACGCATCTCACAAAACAGATAAGGTTACCTTGTTTTGTCACTTAGGAATGGGTGAGATGCTCAGGACCTAAAAGTTTAGTCCAACCCAATCAACCTTACCAAACAAATTCAACTTAATTATTCTCAACTAATTATTCTCAAAATTCAACTTAATTATTCTCAATCAATTATTTTCAAAATTCAACTTAACCTTTTTTTAAATTCAAAGTTAAAATTCTAATTAATTTCAAAATCCTCAAAAATCATTTTAACTTTTAAACTAAGGTTTAATGTTTCAAAATTGCTCACCTTAGGTTTCTTTTGCTCATTTACCTAAGAATTACTTAATGTTTGTAAACATTTCTATATAAAAAACTTCTTTTAGGCAATCAATTTATTCTTGAAAAATAAGTGTTGCAAAAGTCACCTTGGGTATTACCTAGGATATTTTTTTCGAAAAATGTCTGCAGTCCGGATTTTGATATTTATATATTTTTCGGACTTAAGGGTATTCTGTTTCTCTGTTGGAAATCATTTTAAAATAGAATTTCTTCTTCCTAGTTCTTTAACTTTTTCAAAGGAAGAAAAAGAAGAATTTGTTTTTCAAACCGCTAAAACAAAATAGTTTTCAAAAGTTGATTTAAACTTAGTTTATTTTTTTTGTTTGAATCAAACCCTAAGACTCAGAGGAGGATTAACTTGTGGTCAACAAGCCTCCTAGGACTGTGTCAGGTTTAGGGGGAGTTCAAATTAAAAGAAGAAGTTTAAAAATACTATGGTTTCAAACTATCACTCATGTGTTTCGAAAATTATGCTATCTTTTCAAAATATGTCTTTCAAATACTCATTTTTAATACTTCAAAATTCACTTTAAGAATTGTGCTTGATTCCCTTTCAATTTTGACAAAACCCTAAGGACACAAAGGAAGTCTACTTCATGATCTACAAGGACTCCTAAGAAGTGTCAAATTTAGGGGGAGTCTAAATCGAATGAATTTATTTCTGACAATTATTTTAAAAAAAATTATTAGATAATTCTTATAATTTGAATCAAACCTTAAAACTCAGAGGATTAGCTTGTAGTCAACAAGCTTCCTAGGACTGGGTCAAGTTTAGGGGGAGATCAAATTAAAAGAAGTATTGAGCAGTTTCAAAATTATATGTTTTCATGCACTGCACTTTTAAAATCATTTTGAAAACATAAATAATTTTTCTTTCAAAATACTATCCTATAAAATCATTTTGCTTATATATACCATCACTTTCAAAATTTTACATGACTTTGGAATACTTTTAAAATCTATTTAGAATACTACTGAAAATACTTGACTTTGGAAAATTTTCCAGGACACTTAGGGAAATGTCCTTGTAATTAACAAGGTTTCCTAGGATGGTGTCAGACCGGAAAAGTAACCAAGTCAAGTAAAGTATTAAAATTTTTCTTAAAATATTATGTTCAAAAGTACTTCTATTCTCAAAAAGGCATAATATCTTTCAAAAGTACTTCTATTTTTCAAAATATAATATTTTCAAAAGTACTAATACTTTTCAAGGAAATAATGTTCTAAGTGCGTGAATTTTCTCAAAGACTTGCCTACAAATACAAACTATTTTTTAATACTTTTCAAAGTGGAGTTTTGTTGGTGCAGTTTAAGCTTTTGCTATGCTTTCAAGAATTATACTAAGTATTTTTATGAGTTCAGAACTCATAGGCTCTGATACACAAACTTTTTCTTAAAACTTATTTCAAAATATATTTCTTTATAAATATATAGCCAAGGGGGAGAGCAAGAAAGAGAGAAAGGAATTTTTTTTTAGTTAAACTTTTATCTCTTTTTCAAAAAGCAAAAATTTCTAAGTACTTCAAATGGTTTTTAAGTGCTAAGTACTGTTAAAAATACTTCAAGTGCTTTCAAGTATTTCTAGTGCTTCAAAATTTTCTAAGTATTTCTAAGTGTTTCAAATTTTTTAAGTACATGTTTTTTTCCTAAGTAAAATTTTTCTTAGTAAACAAAATTTGTCTGAGCAAGCAAATTTTTTTGAAAATTTTGGCAAATGTCTCTACGTAAAGTTTTTTTGGTGAAAAACTTGTCTAGAAAATTCTTAAAAATTTTGTTTTTCAAAATACACAAAGTATTTCCAAGCATATTCTTCTAAGTGTGCAAATTCTTGTAAAACAAATTTTTTCCCAATTCTCAAGGTTAAAATCTTTTAGGGAAATTTGGCTTCAAAATTTCACCTAAGTAAATTTCTAGTAGAATACTTTTTGCAAAGCCTTGTAAGTAACAGTTTTTTTACAAAACTTAGGCTTGCCTTTCAAAATAGAAAATTGTCTAAGTGTAGAAAGTTTTTGGTGCAAAGGCTTTTACTCTTTTTTTTAAAAAACACTTTGTCAAAAACTTAGAAGTTTTACAAAAAATGCATTGGTAAAACTCAAAACTCTCTATCAGAAACCTTGTTCGCCCACGTATGTTTTTGATATATGTCAAAGGGGGAGGAAAGGTCAAAGTTAAGTGTTTTATGTGTTTTATAACACAATTATTCAGGAGGAGTATGAGGAAAATTTTTTATTTTTTCTGTTCAAAATTACATTGGTCTTAGACTTTATACAGTTCAAAATTCCTATATTTAATTGGTCTTAACCTTATTGCTTAATCTGTTATAATTTTTACTTAACTTTGAATTGTGTTGTCATAAATCAAAAAGGGGGAGATTGTTGGTGCAGGGAGCACCATATCGAACCTTGTTTTGATATTGGCAAAGGATTCAAAGTTAAGTACTGTTTGTGATCTAACGATGTTACTAAGTGTGCAGAAAGAAGTCCTAGCGAAGGACTGCTAGGCACCTAGCGAAGGGCTGCTCGGAGTTGAAGACCTGGCGAAGGACTGCTAGGCACCTAGCGAAGGGCTGCTAGGAATCGAAGACCTGGCGAAGGGCTGCTAGGCACCTGGCGAAGGACTGCCAGGAATCGAAGACCTGGCGAAGGGCTGCTAGGCACCTGGCAAAGGACTGCTGGGTAAAAGTCCAACCGGAGGAGCCGGTTGACAAAAGGTAAACTCTCCTAAGAGGAGTAGGTGAGGACGCGTTCCCCGTCGAGGGAACAATAGGCGTCGGTTCAAGCTAGGGTTCCATTTGGGAGACCCAAAGTCAGAACCAAGATAGCTAAGGCTGTATAAACCTAACATTTCTTGCCTTATCTGTGGTTTTGGAACTAACCCTGGATGCAGGACCGAAGGAACGAGTGTCTGCAGCTCAGAACGCCCCAAAGGAGAGGGGCAGCAGCTGGGCAGGGCGCTCCGGAGGTCCCGGGCGCCCCCGAGGTCATGGCAAAACAAGTTGAGCAAGAATTGCTTTGAAGACTAACTGGGCTAGGCGCCCTGATGGTCCCGGGCGCCCTGATGGTCCCGGGCGCCCCGGATGCCTCGGGCGCCCTAGGTCCAAGCCAACCAAGCAGTTGAAGCAAAGTCAGCCGAGAAGCCAGCAGACCAATTCAACCGGCGCGCCCCCAGTGTCCCGGGCGACCCCGTCAGCTCCGATCCTGATTTTGGAGGGATAAACTCTGACCGAGCTTCGGATGAGGGTTCTCGGATCCGAAGACACGTGTCAGGCACCCCCAGCGTCCCGGGCGCCCCCAGGAGGGCTATAAAAGGAGCTCGACCCCCAAGTCTTCAACATCAACTTTCCTAACGCCTCTACGCTCTTCGAATCAAGCGCTCTGCTCCGAAAACCTTCCATCTCGAGATTCAAGCGCCGATGACGACCCTCTGCTCCGATGTACGATCCACAACGGGCGTCGGTAACGAAGAGTCTATTTTTATTTACTGCACTACAACTGTAACATTTTTCTCTGTAATCATTTGCGCACATATAGAATTGCCCGCAGTAAACGGTCAAGGACCGTGGGCCTTGGAGTAGGAGCCGACCGCGACTCTGAACCATGTAAAAGTGCTTGAGTTCTTGTGTTGTGTTTGTTTAAATTTCCGCTACGCATTCTCTTATTCTATCCGAAACATTTTCACGATATTCACCACCCCCCTCTATCGTATTTTCTCGATCCAACATAGTGTACCTAGGACTTTACCTGCACACTTGATTAGCATTGTTAGATCATAACTCAACCTTAACTTCTGACCCCTTTGCCATAATCAAAACATAGGTTTGACTTTGGTTCTTCCGGCACCAACAACAACTTTAGTTTAGATTGAATTATGAGAAAACCAGATCTAATGGTTGAAAAATCCATTTTTCCGAAGCCTTGTACAAGGACAAATTTGGAAATATTTGGGAGAGGTATAGAAGGGTCAAGAAAATACTTTTTTCTTTGGGCGGGGCATGCTACTTTGGAGCTCCACCCCTTGGCTGGGGAAATCCTGGAGGGGCCACATTCACCTTCTCCGACGATCCGAGGTCATCTCCATCATCTGTCTACCTCTGAGGCAAGGAATTGGTTCCGAAGACTCCGTGCATCACTTAGCTAAGCATTCCTTCCCTTTTCTCTCATTTTGGATTATAGATGCTTACTTTTATGTCTTTGATTCCATTCTCTTTGTGTATAGATTAGATCTCCCTAGTTCTAAGGTCTAGGAAGCAGTTGTGATGTGTATTGATGTAAAACTCTGTGGATATGTTATGGATATGTTAAACTCTTATTTCAATGAAATGTTCATGCATTGTTCTTGTTTGATGAAATATCTATGTGAAAAGTTTATGCTTTATTTCCTTGAGTGTATGCTCTAATATAGTATTTGATTAAATGGATGTATGGAATGATCTCCATCTAGGGGAGATGCTCAAGATTGTATGCCCGAGGAGCCCTATGTGACAAGTGTAATCATTTAACTGGATAACTTTGAGTGTTACCTTGAAATAAAGGCCACTTCCATACAAGGAAGAATCTAATATGGACTTTATGTGTATTCCCTAATTCCGTGTTAGGAGATAACTTATGTAACCTAAAATATATGACCGAGGTGCCCTCAATGACAAGGTTAATCCTTTAATCAGATATTCTAAGTTACCCTGTCTATCTAGTAGCACTGAATGTCATGGGTAGACATCCCGATGTGGCATTCACAATGTCACACCGACAATTAGTTAGGCTTTCTACAAGGCATAGATGTAGAGACCTAGCTACCCATAGGACATCAATAACCATCATAACGAAATCTATATCCTAGAACATTCCCCCATACATCCTTCCTCATCTAATCTTCTAGCTCTCTTCTCTCTGTCTCTAGCCCTCCTTTAAGCTTGCAATCACTCACATTTCCATCTAGTCTAGGTAATTCGCTTTACAAACTCTCTAGTGGTTGCCTCATTAGTCTATATGGATATGATATCTTTTATATTACTTGATGACATGCCCGTACACTTGCGGGACGCCATCACGTTTTTGGTATTGTTGCTGGGATTGAACAGAGCAACATTAGTAGACTAGCATTTGAGTTAGCTAGACATTTTCTTTCTTTTTGTGTAAATACTTCTTGCTTGCTTTCTTATAGTTTTCTCTACTGTCATTTCTGCATCTCCTTCACCACTACATGTCTATCCTATTTTGACTTTTTTTTTTAGATGGACATATTTTCTCTGAATGCTAAATTGAATGCTTTAATTCAAAGATTTGATCAAATGACTGTTGTAAATTCCAATAATTTTTGTTGTGAGATTTGTGGCACAACAGGTCATGCCAAAGATAATTGCCCAAAGATATTTGACCATTCACATGGGCAATGGGGTGCACTCCCTAGCTACAGACAATGATCAGATTGGAAATATTGTGAGGTTTGTTATGTAAGGGGTCATATAGTCAAAAATTGCATCAAGCTACACAATTTAGAAACATCAATTGAGGATCTCAACTGAAAATTCGACATATGGGCCTCACCATATTTGCACATGAATAGCCCCAGTTGGAGGAACCCCCAGAATCTTTGTTCCGACAATCAAGAAGAGAACATCCACAGACTGCCATCTCAGATAGAATAGAAAAGTTGGCGGAAGACATCTTGACCTCTCAAGCTCAGATGCATAAGGATATCATGCAAATGAATGATAAGTGTCACAACATGGTCTCATCATGCCTTAGGCATGACCATGTGCGCCACGAAAATGGGGTCGTGCCATCAGGCATGATTGTGCATTGTCCCAGCTGAGGTCGTGCCATCAGGCATGACCATGTGCGCCACGAAAATGGGGTCGTGCCCCATGGTACAACTTGTGCCTTAGGATCCAACTGCAGCCGTGTCGGCCAGGCACGGCTATGTTCAGGCCGCACCCCATTTCCCCGTTCAGGTTGTGCCATCCAGCACGCCCTGGTTTTGGCCTTGTCAATTCCACCGAATGTGGCATGGTTAGGCCATGCCGGCCAGGTATGACCTTGCTTTGGCCATGCAATTCCACTATGCGTGACACAATCAGGTCGTGCCATGCCACACGACTTGTGTAGTGTCGGTCATGTGAGGTCTATGGATCTCTCCTATAAAAGGGAGTTTTCTCCCCTTTCTAAGGAGAGGAACTTTCCCCACCAAGGGGGATCATCCCTAGGCTCTACTACTCTATTCCGATGACCTCCAGAGACTCCACACCATCTCTGACGCTCCTCCATCATCACGAAGGCTTGGATTGGATCTCAAGACTGTAGATCACAATGGATAAGCTTCTTCCCCTCTTTCTCTCCTTTTTGTTTAGGAAGCTTTAATCTTGTGTCTTAGATCTCATATTCCATGTCTAGTGAGTAGATCAAGACTGCAGTTTGAGAGAGAAACTAGTTAGATGACGACTTAACTAGGAATTAGGTGTGAAACCTGAAAAAATATAGCCACTCATCGCACCGAGCACGGAAAACTTCTTTTTAGGCCATACATAAATTTATTCCTATACTCTGCTCATCAACGAAAGTGTTGGAATAGAGTTTGGTTAAATTCAGTAGGGATTATGATGCATAATAACCGATACATAAGTACGTGTGGAGTGTTTACTTGAGGACAAGGAAAGGTTTAAGTCTAAGAGTATGATGAGCATAGATTAGATACATTTCTATCCTTGTTTTAATGCTCATTCACTTGATTTTACTGATTCTTATTTATGTAGTTGTATCCCTATTTAGCTTTTTATCAATATATTTTATTTCCGTAATTCAATGATCTACTCTTCTCTGGTTTTCATTGACAGGAAGTGATTCAGAGTGGAATGAAAGCGAAATGAAGCAAGATGAGCACCAGATCTAAAGCTTGAACTGGGGTCGTGTGAGGTCACATGGTCGTGCCTCTTAGCATAGCCCATGCTTCCACTCTAAGATTGGGCATGACCCCGTGCCCCATAGCGAAAAGGGGCCACACCTAGCATGGTCCCCTGCACTGAAAGTGGCAAGATGGGGTCGTTCCCTCCGTATGGCCCCCTGCCCCTGGTGCTGCAAGTGGCACGGCCCGTGCCTCTTTAAGTGCTCAACGCAGAAGCTCTCCGACTCACCCGTTTTCCTCGGACAAATGGATGTCTAAATGATTTCAAAATAAAGCCAAATTTCTTCCACATGACAAGGACAAGCCATATTTATTTTCCATTTTTTATAGAGGGTTACACGACATGGTTATGCCTTTTAGGCATGGCAGTGTCAAATTCCAGACAGCACTGATAGCAAAAGTAAAAGGCCATAACTTTATATTCGGTTGGAGTTTTGGCTATTTTTTTATCAAATTAAAGAGGATTTTAAGATATACAACTTTGCTGAAGACATCAACCCAAGAAAATGGCTTCTTGACATGAGATTTTGTCCAAAAGTTGCACAGTCCAACCTTGCAAATTCACATGGCTATGTTGAATTTCAGGAAACACTACACGGCAAAAGTAAAATAGCCATAACTTTCTACTCGATTGGAGCTTCAGACTACTCTTTATTAAAATATAGATAATTTTAAAGGCTACAACTTTAGTTCAGAGTGAATTATGAGAAGACCATATCTAAAGGGTGAAAAATCTATTTTATTGAAGACTTGTAAGGGGTAAATCTAGAAATATTTAGGAGAGGTATAAAAGGGTCAAGAGAATACTTTAGGGGAGGGTCTACTTTGGGGCTCCCCCCTCCCCCCCGGCTAGGAGAATGAGTTTCCCCCCTTGGGAAAAACCTAGAGAGGCCACCTTCACCTTCTTCGATGTTGAGGCCATCTCCATCATCCGTCTACCTCTGACGCAAGGGATTGGTTCCGAAGGCTCCGCGCATTACTCGGCTAAGTATTCCTTCCCTTGTCTCTCATTTTGGATTGTAGATGCCTACTTTTATGTATTTGATTCCATTCTCTTTGTGTACGGAGTAGATCCCCTTAGTTCCAAGATTTAGAGAGTAGTTGTGATGTGTATTGATGTAAAACTCTATAGATATGTTAAACTCTTATTTCAATGAAATGTTTATGCATTGTTCTTATTTGATAAAATGTCTATGTAAAAAGTTTATGCTTTATTTCCTTGAGTGTATGCTTTAATATAGTATTTGATTAAATGGATGTATGGTATGGTCTCCATCTAGGGAAGATGCTCAAGGTTGTATGCCTATGGAGCCCCATGATACAAGGATAATATTTTAATTGGACAACCTTGAGCGTTACCTTGAAATGAAGGTTACTTCCATACAAGGAAGAACCTAATCGGGACTTGATGCGTATTCCCTAATTTCGTGTTAGGAGATGACTTGTGTAACCTAGAAAGTATGATCGGGGAACCCTCTATGACAAGGATAATTCTTTAATCGGACATTATAAATTACCCCATCTATCTAGTAGCACTGAATGTCATGGATAGACATCCCGATGTGGCATTCGTGACGTCACACCGACAATTAGTTAGACTTCCTACAAGGCATGGATGTCAAGACCAAGGTACTAGTTGCTCATAGGACATCAATAACCATCACAACGAAACATAGATCCTAGAACATTCCCCCCACACATCTTTCCATATCTAATCTTCGAGCTTTCTTCTCCCTCACTAGCCCTCCTTTAAGATTCCTATCGTTCACACTTCCATCCAGTCTAGGTAATTCGCTTTACAAACTCTCTTGTGCTTGCCTCATCAGTCCCTGTGGTAATAATATCTTTTATATTACTTTACAGCATGTTAGTGATATGAGAGAAGTGTCCTAAGGCAATCGCCTTATGATTGCAATCATTTATTTTAACAAATGAATATTCACTATTTGAGTATACATGTTTGTGTATTTGATTGAGATCTTAAACTCATTTACTGAATGTCCGCAATACAATTTACAGCATGAGAAATTTGTGATGAATTCACAACTAGTGATTATCTCTACATGTGCAATTGTGAAGTATTGAAATTGTCCCTAGTCGATGAATTGATAAATACGGACACTATCAATTCTGTTGAGACTAGCATGGGTTATTCTCTAATCAACTGATTCTCACTGGCTGGTGACATTGAGATGTCCGAAGATAAACATGAATGCTAGTTAAGGAAACTAGTTCATTGGAGTGACTGGCTGTAAAACTTCATATGGTAGTCTACATATAGATATGTCAGTGAAGTTCTTACTGCAGCTTAAGTGCGATGTTCCTTTGACTTGAGGTGTTCAAGTCATCTTGGTCATGGAGACTTATACTTTGACATCTTAAGCAAACATCTCCAAGGAGGTGTGGACCCAGGATGATTGGGTATAAGCCGAAATGCCCGAAGATGTTTGAACAGCCTACAAAGAATTCACCACTTCTTGCGAGGAGATGTTTACCCGAGGCCTATCATCGGATTGTTACTCGAAGCCTCTGGCCAGAGCATGACATGTTCAGAGTATGAATCTCTTAAATACATGAGAGTAATTAGAATCCGTCGGACGAGAAAATGTTACTTAGGCTAGGTGTCACGTAGTCAGCCTAGTGGGGATTGACACACATAGATCATGTCCTGAACCAAGTGAGTATAAGATGGTGAAGGGAATGGGGCACGATTCATTATAGCTACTGAAGGGTTTCAGAATTGTTTCTGAGGTCAACCGTTGATCTTTCGATTAATTGGGGATCATGATGTACTACTAGGTGACACTCAAGATCGAAAGCCTATTTAGCCAACATAAATCGAAAGTCTATTTAGTCACCGCACTATGAGTAATCCGAGGGATTTAAAACGAGTTGAAAATTGGATTGGCCAATCAAGAGAGATTAGGTTTGGTTGAGCCAAACGATAAGTCGAATCTGAATTTTTCAGAGACGCATCGGAAGTGTAAAATGGCTAAGTCTTTTGAAGACTTAATAGATGAATTAAATAAGTTTAATTCATTGGGGCGTGGCTTGGATGGGCCGGCCAAAGAGGGCCTCCATCCTCTTTGCTTGGCCGGCCACAACAAAGGGAGAGAACCAAGTTTTTGATTCAATTTATAAAATAAACCAAGTGTGGTTTGTTTATAATAAACCAAAGTTTGGTTTATTTCTTCATGGAAATTAAAATGAACCATGGATTTGTTTATTTTATAAAATCAATCATGGATTGATTTACCATGATAAGGAAATTTATTCCATAGGAGAGAAGAGACTTAATTGATTTTTATCATGAATTAAAATATGATTTTAACCATGATATAAAATCAAACTTGGCATGATGGAATAAGTTATTCCATATTTGAGAGGTTTGATGATTGAGAGGCTACTATATAAAGGACCCAAGGCAAGGCTTGAAAAATAATTGAAGAGATGAAGGCATAGGCTCTCTCCCTCTCTTTCTCTCCTTCTCTTCTCCCCTTCTTGCCGTGCGCCAACCAGCCCCAAGAAGGAGCACCAGCTGGCCGCCCCTGCCCTTTCCCTGCCGACCACCACCTGCTGCCAGAGAAGGAAGCTCCGGCCATCTCTTGGCCAGAAGAAGGTGCTGCCGGAATTAGAGTTTGCCGCAAGGATCTTTTTGCCACAAGCCTCTTCTTTTGCTTCGCCGAAATTTTGATTCCGGCCATCCTTTTGTTGTTAATCTTCCGACTTCTCTCTTAGTTTTTCTCATCGCGTTCTCGGAGAATCTAGTAGTTCTCGAGAACACGAAACTCGTGGCTTTGCGAAGTCATCCCGAAGATACTCGGCGTGGACGCGAATAGAGGCGGAGCTTCCAAGGGACGCTTACAGTTGGATCTCGTCCCTTCCTTCGAGTTACGCGAGGTAATACGTAAATTAGTTTACGTTTCTGCAAAATTAAAAATATATGATCATGTCTACACAAGATAAAATTGCATGCTTAGATGTGTGGTTAAATAATTTGAGAAATTATTTATGCTAAACCTTCCGCTGCACGTAATTAATTTTTAAAATTACGAACCCGCATCCATGTCATCATGCACCCGGTCCCATCACGGCATACCCGTACACTTGCGAGATGCCATTACCTCTTCTATAAGTGAAAATGTTCCTCCACATTCATCATCATGGAACCCCCTGCCACCAAATCTAATGAAACTCTGGATGCTTCAAGATTCCCTCATAAATAGATGAATTACAAACCACTCATCTAGGTCGTGATGAAAGTACTGTAATAGTAATCCCTTGAGTTTTTCCTAAGCTACAAACAATGATTCACCTTCTACCGATTGGAAGGTTATGATTTAACTCTTCAATTTTATCATCTTATTTTGGGGGAAAATATTTGCTCTAACTGTCTGCAAGTCACGATGTTTCCTGGTATAAGTGAGTATAACCAATTACTTGCCTTATTAGTTAAGAAAAATTGAATCCCATTAATATAATCGCATCTTCAAAACACTATCCCACTTTATTATATTACAACATATCAAAAAGCGATCCAAATGCCGGTATGGGCCTTCTAAAGGTGGGCCCCCAAACTATTATTGCTAGATGATAAAAATCAGCCTTGGTTTAGTTCAAAGCCTCTTGCTTTGATCAAGGGCCTAACTGTTAGCGCAGGATGCATCAATGATGTCCTCCTCTAAGTGTTTCAATGTTTAACAATATGCTTAAGTCAGTGATACATTGAACAAGAGAAGGGTGAGTCAAGAAAAGAGTACTAAAGTGAACCAAAGTCCTAGTTAACCTAGACACTAAGTCCTGATCATGATTGGACAATATATGATCATGTCTACATAAGATAAAATTGCATGCTTAGATGTGTGGTTAAATAATTTGAGAAATTATTTATGCTAAACCTTCCGCTGCACATAATTAATTTTTAAAATTACAAACCTGCATCTATGTCAACATGCACATGGTCCCAATAGTGGTATCAGAGCGAGGTTTGTGTTCGACATAATCATATAATTGTTTTTGCGGAAAGCTTTGTCATGGTCTCAATTTTGGAAAATTTTCAATTATAGAAACTTTCCAATTATGGTAAATTTTCGATTTAGGAATTTCAAAGTTTGGAAATCCTCATGAAATTTCATAAACTTTTGAAATATCTCTATTTCTGAAATTTTATGATAATTGTGAAAACTTTTCATTTTTGGAAACTTTCCATTTTTGGAAATTTTCCATTTTGAAAATTTTCCAATTTTGGAAATACGTAAGTTTTCATTGTACCAGAAACTTACAATTATTCTGAAAACCTTTTATTTTCGAAAACTTTCCATTTATGGAAAGCTCACAATTTTGGACACTTTCTTTCAAGAAAGTCTAGACAAATTATGGAAATATTAATTGGCATTTAAATTAATAATTGAAAATTAAATTATTTACAAAATTCTTTATTTTGGATTGAGCCTCAGGGAGCCATCCAATTTAAAGTTAGTTGTTATAATTAAATTTGGTAAATTGGATTTAAGCTGTCAAATGTTTAATTTAGATTGAGCCTCGGGGAGCCGTCCAAATTAGGTTATTGATATTAATTTTCCATAAATAAAATATGTGATCAAATCTTAGAAATTTTTGAGGTGATTCTCAAACGATAATTTCCTTATTTGATTTATGAGGTGATGCTCTTACATATTATTGCCTCCAAAATTAATTAGGAAAATTGTTTCCTATAGAGTATATTTCCTTAAATAAGATTTTCATGAAAATAATATGTGGTTGAATTAAGGGAATCTGTCTCTTAATTTAATAAGATTTGATTTAGAGAAATCAAAGTCTTAAACATATTAATTCCGAAATTGATTATGATAATTTAGGAAATTGTTTCCCAAAAACAATTCCTTGAATAAAGTATGAAATTAGAATTAGGAAATCCGGTTCCTAATTCAATTAATGAGACTTGACAAATTAAGTCACATACATACTTTATTAAGGAAATCGTTAGAACATGACATAATTATATGTCATGAATGTGCATAAAAGAAAAAGGATGAGACCCAAAACCCCTTACAAAATATTAAGGCCAACACCTTCCATTAATATGGTTAGAACCGGAGTTTTGTTTCTCGTTTGGGTTGATGGACACATCCATGCCCGGCTTGAACCTCAACATGTTCAAACCATGGAATTAGTTTATGATTAATATAGTTGGAGTCAGAGGTCAATCCTTAGTTTTGGTTGTTGGACACATCCAAGCCTGACTAAACGGTTGAATGAGCTCCAACCATGTTAAAACTATTTCTTGATTAATGGGTCAGCCTTAAGCTTGGAGCATCGATTTGTTATGCCATAGCCAAGGTCGATGTAAAGAGAGGTGCAGTTGGGTGCTATGTATATTGTTGCATACTTGTTAATGAGTTAACAACCCAATGATTTATGCAAACATTCAATTAGTTGATAGCATAATGTGATAGTTACATATGTATAATATGTAATCGGTATAATTACCTACCTTCATAGCTAAGAATAACTTGATGGACTCTAGCCATGGTTGTTCTTATCTAGGTTGGATATCAACCTATTTGGAGATTTTCTTACGATCTCCCGAATTGATAAAAAGGTTTATTCAATTCGAAAAATAAATACGATTTAATTAATGTATATTGATGCATTCTTTATCATTCTCATCACATAACCTCAATTTGTATTTCTAGGATAATCACCTGATCATGTCTTCTCTGAATTTGCGTTCCATTTTGGACACCAATAAGCTGGCTGGGCCAAACTTCATGGACTGGCTTCGAAACCTGAGGATAATCCTCAAGGAAGAAAAGCTTGCTTATGTCCTTGAAGAACAACTTCCCAACCATCCTCCTGAAGATGCAACTCCAGATCTGTTAGTGGCCTATCAGAAACATGTGGCCGATTCTGAACTTGCGAGTTGCATCATGCTGGCCGTTATGGTACCTGAGCTACAAAAGTAGCATGAGCATATGGATGCTCATACCATCGCCTTCCATCTTAATGAGCTGTTTGACGAGCAGGCGAGATCCGAAAGATTTGAGGTCTCCAAACTCCTCTTCACCTCTAAGATGCAGGAAGGCACTTCTGTCTCACAGTTTGTGTTGATGATGTTGGGGTACATTGAGCGACTAGGCACACTCAGATTTGCAATGGATCGCAAACTAAGTATTGACTTAATTCTGCATTGTTTGCCCAAGAGTTACTCACAGTTTGTGATGAACTATCGGATGGACAAACTGGAGACTACCATTCCTGAGTTGCTTAACCTGCTGAAGACTGTAGAGCCTTCTGTAAAACAGGATCAGAAGACGGTACTGTTAATTGGTTCCTCAAAGAAAGGCTCTATGAGGAAGCCCAAAGAATAAAATAAGGGAAGGAAGAAAAAGGCCAAAAAGATTGAAAAGGTACCAAAAGGCACTTGCCATCACTGCGGCAAGGAGGGCCACTGGCGAAGAAACTGCAAGGTTTATCTTGAGTCCTTGAAGAAGAAGGCATCCGATGCCCCATCCTCTTCAGGTATCTTCGTTATTGAATGTCACTCTATTTCCTCGTACACCTGGGTACTTGATACTGGGTGTAGCTCACATATATGTAATGACATACAGGGTTAAGGAATAGAAGGAGACTCGTCAAGGGAGAAGCGAATTTGCGAGTTGGAAATGGAGCAAAGATTGCTGCTGTTGACATCGGAACATATTTGCTAAAGCTCCCTATTGGACTTGTCTTAGAATTCGATAATTGTTATTTTGTTCCTTTATTAATAAAGAACATTGTATCTATTTCATGCTTGAATGAAAAGGGTTATCATTTAATTTTGAGTAACAATTGCTGTTACATAACTTTAAATGGTGTTCTTTATGGGACCAGAACTTTATGCAATGGTATCTACACGTTAGATTTATCCGGTGACATTTTCAATATCGAAGTTAGCAACAAACGTGCTCGAATAGATAATCAAATAGACTCCTATACGTGGCATTGTCGTCTTGGCCATGTAAGTAAGAAATGCATGACCAAATTACACCGATGTGGAATTCTGGAATCATTTGAACCCGGTTCATTTGATACATGCGAATCATGCTTAAAAGGCAAGATGACCAAATTATCCTTTTCCGGAAAAGGTAAACCAGTGGGAGAATTGCTTGGTCTAATACATACTCATGTATGTGGACCAATGTCAACACTTGCACAAGGAGGTTATTGCTACTTCATTACCTTTATCGATGATCACTCACGATTCGGGTATGTGTTCTTAATGAAACACAAATCTGAAGCTTTTGAGAAATTCAATAGGTTCAGAAGTGAAGTAGAGAAACAGCTTGGCAAAAGTATTAAGATACTTCGATCTGATCGGGGTGGTGAATATTTAAGTCAAGAGTTTCAAGATTATCTTAGGGACAATGGGATATATTGTCTCAATGGACTCCGCCATATACACCACAGCATAATGGTGTATCTGAGAGGCGTAACCGAACCTTGATAGACATGGTTAGATCTATGATGAATCATGCAACTCTTCCAAAATCCTTTTGGGGCTATGCGCTTAAGACAACTTTTTACTTACTAATCAGAGTCCCGACCAAGGTAGTCTCTGCTACTCCATATGAGACGTGGAATAGTAAGAAACCTCATTTATCTCAGCTAAAGATATGGGGTTGTCCTGCTTATGTAAAGCGGACTGTATCAGACAAATTGGATGCTAAGTCTGATAAATATCTATTTATTGGATACCCTAAGGAAACGAAAGGTTACCAATTCTATCATCCCTTGGAACAAAAGGTGTTTGTTTCAAGGCATGCTGTATTTCTAGAAAAAGAATTTCTTTTACAAGAAAACAGTGGGAGTAGCATTGAACTTGAAGAAGTTCAAGAAACTCCAATAGACATTACAGAGACACCTAGTCTAGACCCACAACCAATAACTCATAATGATGAGCTATTAGTTGAATCTAAAACAACACTACTTTTTCGTAGGTCTGATAGGACACGCAATATTCCAGAGAGATACGGATTTCTCATAAGTGAATCGAACGACGTATTACTCATTAACGATAACGAACCTATCAGTTATGAAGATGTTCTGAAAAATTCAGAAAGGGATAAATGGCTTGAAGCTATGAAGTCGGAAATGGATTCTATGTACAAAAATCAAGTATAGGACTTGGTTAACCCACCTAAAGGGATTAAGCCCATAGGGTGCAAGTGGGTTTTCAAGAAGAAAACCGACATGGAAGGTAATGTTATTACCTTTAAGGCTAGATTAGTGGCAAAAGGATATCGTCAGAAACAAGGAATTGATTATGACGAAACCTATTCGCCAGTAGCTATGCTTAAATCCATTCGGATGCTCCTGGCCATAGCAGCTCATTATGATTATGAGATATGGCAAATGGATGTGAAAACAGCTTTCCTTAATGGAAACCTGCTTGAGGATGTATACATGATACAACCTGAAGGTTTCACATCGGTTAATAAAACCAAAGTATGCAAGCTTCGACGATCCATATATGGACTAAAGCAAGCATCCAGGAGCTGGAACATCCGTTTTGATGAGACAATCAAAGAGTTTGATTTCTCACAAAATCCTGACGAACCTTGTGTGTACAAGAAGGTTAGTGGGAGTGCAGTCGTATTCCTAGTGTTATATGTCGATGACATATTACTTATAGGAAACGATATATCAGTCTTACAGTCAGTTAAAATTTGGTTGTCCAAAACTTTCTCCATGAAAGACCTGGGAGAAGCAACCTATATCCTTGGGATTAGAATCTATAGAGATAGATCAAAACGGTTGCTTGGTCTTTCGCAGTCTACATATATAGACCGAGTGCTAGAAAGGTTTAGCATGTCGGAATCCAAGAAAGGTTACCTTCCCATCAGGCATGGGATCAACCTTTCGAAGTCTATGTGTCCGCGCACAGAAGACGAGAGGATTTGCATGAATAAGATTCCTTATGCATCCGCGATAGGATCTATCATGTTATG